>BSBM01001588.1:0-600000 GCA_027924585.1 Larix kaempferi
TCCTGAAGATCGAGGCTATGAAATTTTTCATCCAAATCTTGGAGTTTGGTTTGGATGGCTACAAGTGCTTCCTCCATGGTATTTGCTCATGTGCGAGTGACAACCATAACTAGTAATAATTTTTATTTTTTTTTTGTTGGGGGGGGGGGGGGCAATGGATAGAAAAACACAAACACAAGCTTATTTAGTAAGGGGAAAATTTGGATTTTGGAAAAACCCGGAGGGGTAATTGGGGTTTGACTAGGTTTTCAACACTTTCTGAGGGACAGGGGAAGTAAAAAAATGGGGATTTCAGAAGCAGGAGCTCTATGGTAAAATTTGAAGGCAATGGGTGTGAAAATTGAAGAAGTTATGGAAACCCTAAAAATAGACAAATGTGGGATTTCTGGTCTAGGGAAGTGTAATTTGGGATAGGGTATTCAGGAATGAAATATGCATAATGGGATTACAGGGATGTCAGTGAAGTTTCAGGGGAAAACAAATATGGCTGAATTTTTTTTATTTTTATTTTATTTTATTTTATTTTTTTTCTAGAAATGGATCAGCAACAGCATCACGGAAGGGATCGAAAATGGATCGATTTGAAATAGCGACTAGATCTGGAATGTATTTCAGAATAGATTTGAAATGGATGGATCTAGAGTGGAAGTGATCGACAATAGTTCAACTGAAAATAGATATGGACTCCAGAATGCACGGCTTCCTAATAGTTCAGGTGTTTCACTCGGCCACCAATGTTGTCTAACAACTTACATATTGGGGAAGTACCCCTCACTCCACTGCTCAAGTAAAACTGATAACTCCTTTGCCACAAACGACAGCTCTTGGATTACCTCACGGGTGGGAACTAGTCAATCAGGTAGGGGTTGTTGCCCTTTTCGCTTGCAGTTCCTCTCAATGGGCCAGCTACTTTGGGGTTCCTATGGTACTCCTCACAATGATTTTTAGGGCTTATGCCCAAGTACTTCCCACAGTTAAGCGGATAGGGATTATTCCCAAATCTAAAGTTGCAATAGATGCGAAAAAAAATTGGTGGAAATTCCACCCAACGAGCCCAAGAAAGTGCTCTGATACTAGATGTGATGAACTTGCAATAATTAATTAATGCAAATACATGAGATATCATAAATAATAGAACTCATAATCACTTTTATATTGATCACGGGCCACTTCGAGGGGGCAACCTCCTTTGAGCAAGCTCAATACAATTAACTTCACGGTGCCTTCATAGGCCTCAACACACACTTATATACTAAGTCTAGCGCCAATACCATGGGTCAATACTATGTGTCAATACAAACCATGGTGTAAGTCTAGGCGCCAATACTATGATTCAAAACCATGGGACATATAATACTATGGGACGACTTACAAAGCATATGCATCCAATACTATGGGTCAATACTATGGGATAATATAAACTATGGATCAACAAATACTATGGGACGACTTACAAAGCATATGCGTCCAACAACAATATACTAACAAAGTAAAGACATGGGTTTCTAACATGTTGATCATGTGTTGAGTCTGCCAAACTCTTATTGATTTCAGGAGTTTGATGCTGAGTGGAGAAGGAATTTGTTTCAGGAGTTTGATACCGAGTGGAGAAGGTATTTCTTTTAGTGCCTTGCTTCTACACAGATTGCACCAACTTACTGGATTAGTAAGCAGGCTCGGGGGCTCATTAGAAGTCAGCAGTTGAGCTGCTTCTTCTGAAGCAAGTTGGGAGGAACAGGCCTCCTTGGGTGTTTTTCGGCCCTATCATCAGTTACAGGTTCTATTATATTATCTGTTTTATTTTTAAGTTCTTTTATCTATTTTGCATATTATAGTTCTGTTGTTTATTAAACTTTCACTGTTTAATTTATAAGTTATTTTAGTTTCCTGTATAAGTTAATAATTTTGTATAAGTATGAAATGATTGAATAAAATGGTTTCTGTATTTTTCCCCATACAAAAAGGAACAACATCGTACTCCAGTACAGAAATAGATTAAGATACATAAGATAGGATAGGCAAACTGCCATGGCAATGGAAGTATTGTATTTTTTATATTATGTTAAAATTATCTGCCTATTATTATTTAGCAATATCTACTGTATTCTACTCCCAGCACCATTATTTCCATTCTTTTCATTTGTGTTTCCCAAATTGTACTTTCAAAAGAATAACTATAGTTTGTTGTTAATCTCATTATTGTATATATAGGATAGTTAGACAAATAAGAAGCATCACATTACTAACTTAGGTTTTGTAATTCTACATTTAAATACTTTCAAAGTTTACTGTTATTACTAATATTCCTATTACTGTACACATAGAGTAGTTAATCAAACAAAGTTTTTATTATATAGTTAGGGTTTAATATTTTTATTTTTACATGCACATATAATCATGAACGCACAATTCAAATACTGTTACAGGATTGAGCTAAACGAATAAGCTCTCTGTCATTTTCTTGTTTCACTCACAGTAGACAAATTAAGTATTTTTTTTACATAACAAATCATTACTATAGATCAAACTCTTTGATTTCAAGCATCATCACAAAGTTAAGACATTTCAATGAATGTAGGAGTAAAAGTCAAACAGTACACACAAATTCCATTTGATGCCGAACGTATCAATAGTCATCATTGTTTCATCCAATCTAAACTTAACTACAACCCTAAAACTTGACAGACATATAGTTGTATTACTTAATCATTTACACAGTCAAAGACAAGGCATTTGGTGCCGAACATATCACATACTTTCAACACTTAGCTAAAGATCAAATGATAGTAACATGCATTTTCTTTTCCCCTATTGTGTAAACATTTTCATGAACTCACATTTCCTAAAGAAATAATAGCAGCAGTGATATTGAAACCCAGTTTTTAATTATTCGTCATATATTTTCATAACATCACAGACATTAAATAAAACGATGTCGATGGTATCCATAAATTTAGCTACACAGTTGCACAAATCGTATCACATTGTTTCAAACGCATAGGTCTGTTGGAAATACTTAGTATCATATCCACATTTTGAATCGACGAGACATAGTTTTGTTCACGGGCCAAGTCCCAAGACATTGAAACAAAAACAACTATCATAACACAGGATTGATAACGTTTATCTTATTATCTTGATAGAGTTTGAAACCTTAAATTCAAAACAAAGGATCATTGCTAAGATCAAATTCCTTAACTAAAACTGTAAAATCTCCATAATTTTTTTTTTTTTTTTGTATATAAAGATTTTCCTTTCTTTTCTGGGATGAACAGTAGTTGGACTCAAGTTAAGTAAACATTAGAACTAATAATTTAACATATCCGTAGGCTGGCTCCTGTTTAATTTTCGTAACCTAGTATCCTTCCTACTGGTTAGAAGAATTAATTGGCTGAAATGCTGCTTACTTGGCTACGGCTAACATCACTGCGTATGCTGATATGCAGATACACCTATGATGGCGGATTGACGCAGAAAAGACTACTAGTTAAGTGTAGCTCAGCATACAGGTCTTCTATCAATGTCTAGTTGACTAAGACAAAAATCGGGGTCCTTTCTTAGAGAGTACTTATTACCGGTGCAAGACAATACCATTCAAAATCATGTGTCTAGAGGGACTATAATAAAAAGGGACTTGGTGTAATCTCTAAAGCAGGTTAACGATGGTCTTTATGTTATGAAAAATCAGCACCACGCTTATAGAGTGTTTGTTACTTTTGGACATCCATTATACTTTGGATCATGAAATGTTTGAATCATATAAAAATTGCCTATGAAGGGAATTTAACCTCATCTAATGTATCTCCTTGTAATATATATATCAAAGGTCGTATCAAAAGGTTATCCTTCGTTAAGCTCATGCCATAATCATTCAAAAGCGCTGCATGTAAAGTGGCCTACTATGAATTTCATACTTTTAGACTTCCGATTCAGGAACTAAAGTTATACTAAGTTATTTAACTCTGAAATCGAGGGTTGACTTGTACTTTCAATGCGTGCCAGTGATCTCATCATGGTACTGAGCCATTTATTCACATTAAAAGTGTCTTAATGAGCAGGTTACAAACGCCCAACTCACATTGGTTTTCCAGAATTGACTATACTCCGTTTAACATAAAACCCCCTGTTTCTATTTGGCATAGATATTTGCCTCCAGTAAGGCCGAAGCTCTATCTCTGTGAGTCTAAATATCTAAGCTGGAAGCTAAACCGGAATACACCACGGAAGTCACGCTCAGGTTCTTTCCATGATGGTATTTTGAAAGGATGAAAACCCAGTAGCTGAGGACGCTGTTGGATGATGGCTCAACTATGGCAACCTTTCTGTCACATGGTAAGAGTCTTTAATCAAGATGCAGGTCTTTCATTAAAAAAAATTTACATAGAATTCGACTATTCTTGAAATTAACAACTTTTCTTGTGTTAGTGGCAGGTTCTTTGTTGAGTCAACCAATGCAGGGCGATTTGGGTCTATTCTACAAGGTAAGCAGCATTGCTCCCAAAAAATTCCGCCATTGTAGGGAAGGGATACTGAGTAATGACCCCCTCAGTGATGGTAGGTTCAGGGTTTTTAGCAAAAGATAGTTTCCTCGTAAAGGACTTATCGAATCATCTAATAATGTGGCTTCCAGGCCAGGGTTTAAAGCAGTAACCTCTGTATGATACAATTATTGTTTACAAAAGGCTTTCGGAAGACCTCTGTAAACAGAACTTGTTTTTTTTTTTCAATGGTTAATGTAACGCCCATATTTTGATTCGGCATATTTATTAGTTAGATACACCATACTTTATTTCTTATACATTCTGTTGAACTCAGCTCGATTGAGTAAACTATATTGGACCTCATTATATGATGTTACTCTGTTTTATGATTTCACCATGATTATGATGTTACTATGTTATGCGGTTATGATGTCATGATTATCATATGATTTCCTTATTTTACGATTGCAGTATATGTTTATATGTTTTCATTAATGAGATGTGAAATATATGATTCGGTACGTGGATACCATCTTCTTATATGAATTATTGAAATGTTATATGTCATACGCATCTATGATGAGCTAAAAAGGTTACATGAAATAAAATGATAACATGGATCAATTGGCGATCAATGGAAAATGCTTTCTATAAATTGTATTTTGCAAAATACTAACCTACAGGACTCAAGGGCTATGGGATAGCTAGTTACTTGATCTGATATATATTGGAAAGGAAAAAACATGTTCATACAGCAAACCTTAGCAGCCAAAATGAGGATACGATAACACAAACTGATAATCCCGATAGCAGCAAGTATGAGTTGATAAGGGCGTAGGCCCAGTATGTTGAGAGGGATGGATGTGTTTCCCACCCTATGTTTCCATGAGACCCGAGGTCGTGGGAGGGCCGTGCTGAGACACGCTCCCCATGTTGTTGTGATGACGATGGTCGGATGCTTGCTAGGGGAGGATAGGTCCGCTGTTCAGCCGACGCTATCGCTCTCAAGTTCTATGTGGTCAGATCGGTGAGTCCGACATCCACTGTTGTACTAGCAGAGGAAGGATAGGGAGGATGCTGGACGTAGGTTATGATGGGAGGATGTGTTAGTTAGTACTGTTGGGGGTTTAGTATTCCTTGATTCTGAGTTAGTGGAAGTAGGCACCCTTCCTTGTACATGATTGATTAAACTAATGTAAAGATAAAGAGAATGATGTGAAATCGTAAAGAATTAACTGTTAAACAACTGAGAATGTTGAAGTAATTGTACTATATATATTATGTTTTCTCCTACATGGGGGTAAATACTACTATTAGTTAGCAGATATGCATAGGCCGGATGGGGTTTGTCTATAGTACATTTATGATGTGTGCATACGCTGGCCACGCATGCACACCTTGCACATGTACACTAGTATCGAGATACAAACACTTAACATATTGAATAAATGTGTAAGTTGTCATAAGTAATTAGGTTAATCATGCATTGACCGAATTCAGATAATGAATATAAAGTTATCTAAGATGTGTAAAACAAGTCAATTAAGCTACACATTACCCGTTGGTAAACATTGTGATATACAATTGAGACAAGTGTCATCAGTTAACATTGTCGTCTGAGAATTGTTGTAAAGAAGGTAAGGGTCTGTTTAGTTAATTAGTAAGGTTGTTTAAGCACTTAAGGGTGCTTTGTTTAGAAGAACGATGATACTATGTAGATGTTAGGGTACTCATGTGATAAACAAATGATGTAAAAGACATCTTTATTAAATTCACCATTATTATTACCTTATGGGGATTTAAATTAATATTATTACCTAAAATTTATTTTAATAATACTACTACCCCATGTCGTAACAATTGCAAAATAGGTGAAATTTAAATATTGATTAATGAATGATTAGAATGTGATTATTTTACATTTCTAAGTTAGACATAATAGGATAACTATTTTTGGAATGAACGTGATGTGATGGAAAATGGTTATTTAATTATTCAATGTTAATCTTGGAATTTAAACCTCAAGATAAGTGATCTCGACAGATAAGGTAGACCATTAAGACACATCATGTCCAAGTTGAAAAGGGTCAACTAATTATATAATATTTTATTAATTACATTAATAACATTAAATACCAAGGATGGCGAATAGACTTGTAATTAATGAAGCTTGTCCCGAATGGATAACCTTTGGGTGATAAATTCCCACCGTAATAAATACTTACGACCGTCAATCCAAAACCAACTAATTTTTCCATGAGAGTAATTAATTATACATTTTTATAAAGAACCGTGTATGAATGAACTGGTGATAGGAGTAAATGTTGAGGGGCTCGAGAGGGGGATTTTGGGGCGGTGGAGTAAGCCCAAGATATTCTCAAGGAAGGGAAATTATATAGAGGGGGAGAGCTTGGAGAAAGAGGGAGGTTTTTTTTTGGGGAAGAAAAGAAAGTTTGGGAGAACAGAGAGTTTTGAGAACAGAAAGTTTGGAGAACAGAAAGTTCGGAGAACCGAAGAGAGGATTGCTCTCGGGATTATCAGATTGTGGGCTCGGGGGCTTGGAAATCCTTTGATTTCCAAGGGCCAGCAAGATAATAGCTGGTCGGTAGGGTGGACACTTCAGTTTGGCTGTCTAAGGGGTTATACAACCTGCTACAACCTACGGTTAGCATCAGCATCAGGTAATTTCCTTGTTATTTACGTTATTTGATTATTATGCTAAATCTTACTGTAACCTGCATAACTTGCTATTTACTGATTTACTAAGTTGTGAAACATATTCTTATGCTGGAACACGATTGTTGAAAAGAAAATAATGATATGTTTGTTTATTTTAAATTACGAATGTAAGGTTGATGAAAACACGACAGTACACTGAATATCATTTAGACACATAGTAATTGTTAGAAATTTACTCCCATACACTTGATAAAGTTTAAAACGTAGAAAATTAACTAAGAAATTTTACATAGTGCTCTGCTGAAAAAAAACCAGAGCACTACAGATGGTATCAGAGCGTAAGGCTCAGACACTTTAGACCTTTTGGGCCTGCACACGCCTAAACCATTGTGAGGATTCAAGATGTTAAAACCTACAAGAACTTAGGACATAAACCTGGATAGAATTGAGGTATGAACAGCACCAAACTTTAGCCTCTTTTACCTGCACGAACACAAATTGGAACACCATTAGAAAATCTGGATATGTTAGAAAACGGCATGTGTTTGTATTTCAAAATAGATACACATTGGAAATATATTTAGAAATAAAAATAAATAGAGCAAATATAGTTAGAAATAAAAATAACACGAGCTAGCAATATTTTTTTTCTTTTAGTACAGCTTGGGTTAAAATTGATAACTAACCGAGCAAATTGGAAGTGATAAATTTGGGTAAAATTTGTGCAAACGAAAATCAGGGAGCCTAAATATTTAGGTAGCAAGGAATTTAAGACAAAAAAAAAAAAAAAATCTATAGTTAAAAAAGAAAAAAAGAAAAAGAAGAGAGAAAAAAAAAAATCTCACCAGACAATCACTTTTATTAGTGTGGGGCAACCCAAATGGAAGCACTCAAAATATTAGAATTTATTTGCCAATATTATTTTCTTCCAACCATCAATATCAGAAACTTTAACAATCCCTGCCTTTGCTTTATCTTAAATTCAGAATTGAAGTTTTAAATGTTCTCATTCCCACTTATTTTCTCTGTATCCTTGTCGTTAATGTTTTAGTGAGCAAAAAGCTGAATCCTTTTTTGATGTGAAATTTAACCATGGATTCAGGGTATGGTGAAGGAACCCAATAGCTATGATAGTCAATCCTGCTATTACATTTGGACAAACACTATACGAAAAGAAACTCCAAAAATAACATAAATACAAAGATGCAAAATAATTAAAAGAGAGTTTGCCGATGACAAACCTTGCTCAGCAAAATAGACTAAAGGTTCCTCTTTCGCAGGACCAGCATATACAACTGCCCCTTCTGATAACAAGATTAGATCATCAAATTTTGTGTAGATTGAACCTCGAGGCTGATGAATAGAACATACTACTGTATGTCCTTCTTGAGCAAGTCGTCGAAATGTCTCCATTACCATCTCTTCCTGGAAGCATCTAGCCCAGTTGATGGTTCATCCGCGAAAATAATCGATGGGCTGGAAATCATCTCACAAAAACGACTGACAGCCTTTTCTTTTCACCCCCGATTGGGTTTCTCCAAAAATCACAGTACCCGGCAAAGCAAATATACGAATCGCCAAAGCTGCCACTACGGTTTCTAAAATTTTAGCAATGGGAGTAGCCATAGCCTGCCTAGTGAAGAACCCAATTCTTTAAGGATAGAAGCTAAGCAGCACGGAGAGCAAAGGGAGTATGCGAGGAGGTATACACCAGTCAAGATAGAGGTCGAGCTCCAGTCATTTAGCTTGTTCACCCACTATAAGCCACAGTTCATCTTGCAGATTTTGTGCTTATCGCCAGAATGAATGCACCACTGCATACTGGTGCATACGAGAGGTAATAGTCGACAAAGCTCGGAGGAGAAAGTCGATAGTTCGGCATATCAGTAATAGCGAGTCTGACAGAACTCTCAGCTCTCGGCAATGACTCCTATCATAAATGTGAAATGTGAAAATAAGTAATAATACATGATATACATAACCAGCTATATAAAAAAAAAAATGAATATCATTAATAATACATAATAAACCACTTTTTTTAATTCCAATGCGTACTAAATAATGTCGGCAACCAGATAACTCTTGTGGCTGTAGCTTTGTAGTTCACCTTGTTGGAATTGAACTGGAGACCTGCGTCTAACTGGGCGGGCTATTAAAATGGGTACATTCCAAACAGTCGAATAACAGAGCGCCTGCAAAAACAAAGGAGCATTCCAAACAGTCGAATAACAGGACGCATGAAAAATCAAGAACAAGAGTTAATTGGTTGGCTTTTACGATAACATCTATCCATATTTTCGGTGCTCAGGGCCAACTCTCCTGACTCTTTAATAAATACGTAATAAGACCCTTTGTTTTTTTTGTTTTTTTTTTTAGGCAGCTGCAGAGATAATATTTTATACTAGCAGTATTCTCCGCATAGCAACCATCCTCCAAGTGCCAAGGCCCAGCAGACCCACCTTCGTCTTGTCCCTATTCTCCAAGAGCCAAGCCAGGGGGGGGGCCTACGTATCACCAATTCTCCAAGCGCCATGAGCAGGCCAAAACGCCAGGCACAAGACTACTCCCTCCCAGCCCTAGCTCGCAAACACCAGGAGCGCACCATGTAAAAGGGTGATACACACCCAGCACCGACAGCTAACTCTGTAACCAAACACCAAGCCAACGGGTTCCACGCATCATTCGTCCTCTACGAAATGAATGCATCTTGGGCTCGCTCTGTGGTGTTCATGTAGCCCTCCCGCCGCATTCGAACTGCTAGCCGGAAGGGCTGAGCCAATATTCTTTAATTAAAGAAATATTGGGCCTAACCCATGCGCTCGGCACCGAGAGTGTTTCCAGACAGCCGTCTTCCATGTCGAATGGAGACTACCGTGAACCACCACACTATAAGCGCCAAGCTTACTAGTTTCCAGCAGCCAGCCGAGTCGAAGATGGGCCACGCATGCACAAAAAAAAGAAAAAATGAAGAGACACCCTAAAACCGCCTTCTTCTTGCTCAATTCTGAAGGCCTGAACACAATCGCGTTGTATAAGAACAAGAAGGAAATTCTTCAACTGTGCAGGCAGCTGCATACTTTCCTAGCAATGTCGCCGAAATAGGCTTGTAGTGAGTTTACGGCCGAGCTTCTGAGGGTGCCGAGCAACCATTTTTAGCCTGCTCGAGCTCAATGTTTTCTGAAAATCACGCTGGTATTTTCCTGCTGGGCGAGCCTCGAGAGTGCTTCTACCATAGAAGATGGGAGTTGCAGAGCTAAAACTCCAGGAGAGAGGGTGAAAATGGCTGCGTCTTGGGGATTGACCCTATTTAGGGTTTCCCCCACTTTCTGAGGGCGGTGGGTTGCTTGGAGAGACCGCGTGTCCTTCATGCATACTCGCTCTTTGCATGGCGGTGAAAGGCCGCGTGGTAAAAATCTACGGTTTATAAATCTAAGTATATATTTGTATATAGTTGTAAAAGCATGTATATATGTTCGTGAAATATATATAGGAGGATATAATATATGTTGTATTAAAATTAAAATTTATTTTTATATATTTTGAGAGAATGTATGTTTTATAAAATTTAAAATTATTTATATTTTGTTAGATTATATGTATTAGAAAAATTAATTAATTAATTAATTAATTTAATTTTGTTATAACATACGTTGTTAAAATATATGCTTTATAGGAATTTTAATTTTTAGTATTAAACTTTACTATGATTGGTTGAGGTTTAAACAATTAATGTTCATTAAGTTGTTTAGATTAAAGGGTAACATTTAAAGTTAACTAAAATAGAGATATTAAAAATTTTTGCTGAGATTTCAACTCCTAGTCGAAGGGATGAAAGAGACCCAAAATCTCAAAAACAAGACACCATTAAGACCAGCATGACGAGCTGAACACCATGACAGGATTGTTTAAATAAAAACGACTATAGATTTTACTGCGCTAATCTTGACAATTTGTTATCTCATGATGCAAGTTATTGAATACCTACATTTTAGTTCCGCGTATATTTGATTGAACAACTAAGGATATGATTTTATTTCAATAACTCAGGAACTATCATGGTGACAACACGCAGAGGTCGAGGTCGGGGTCAAGGTCGACCACCGTCACCACCACCTCCGCCACCGTCAACACCGCCACGACCAACCTCAACACCAGAAATGCAGATCATAATGAGGTCTTTGGAGGCTATTATGACCACGATGAACAGGCAGTCGGAAAGGGCCGCCAAGGTGGAAACCACTCAAGTGAGTCGAGAGAACTCTGAAAGGGCACATGGCCCAAGACTGGAACCGCTTCAGGACATATCGAGGGAGTTACAAAAGATAAAAGTTCCAGAGTTTTCAGGAGGACGACCCGGTAAGCATGCAGAGGCATGGCTGGAAGGCATGAAGAGATGCTTCGCATTGAATGAGTACACATCTAGTTCCAAGGCTAGGATGGCCGTCTTTCAGCTTAAAGGTGATGCTTTGAATTGGTGGTCAGACCTCGAGAAGCAGTTGCACCTTACTCCTCTTACAACTTCTTGGGAACTGTTCGAGGAGAGGTTCCACATGAAGTATTTGCCAAATTATTACAAGGAAGAACAGGTAGGTGCACTCCATGCCTTAGTATAGGGAGACAAGACAGTGGAGGAGTATGAATCTCGGTTTATGGAACTGGTAAAATATGTTCCTTACCTAGATGCAGATGATTGTCAGGTAGAGCGTTTTGTGTACGGACTTAACTACAAGATTAGAGCTGCGGTGCGGATGTGGAAGCCAACTTCAGTTGCCATGGCAGTTGAGTATGCTCGTTATGCAGCTGATATGTCAGATGGAAAAGGGGGGCAGTAAGTTGACAGGAACCAATCAGTATGTTTCAGGGAAGGCGTCACGTCCTTACTTCAGGGGAGGACAATCTAGACCTCCTCCTTATGGTAACCGGTTCACACCGAGGGGTAATACTTCAGTTAACTCAATCTCGCAGGCATCATCCGCAACCCACCAAAGCTAGGGACGTACACAGGGAAGTTCCTATAGAGGAGCAAGGGGTTTTAGAGGAACCAGGGGAAGGAACTCATCTCAGAGGATTCCTTTGAGCAACATGCAAGCCCCTCCCAATCTCTCTTGTTGGGGATGCGGAGGTCCTCATTTCCAGCGAGACTGTCCCAAGGGTCAGTCAAGCAGCAGGCACAGGGAAGGAAAAGCACCCATGGATAGTTCGGGTAACAGTCATCGGATTCATGCAGCGGTTCATAACCACCAAGCAGAACATCAGTCTACCGTAGTAGAATCCACTGGTAATGTAAACAATGTCCAACTTAAAATTTTGTTTGATCCAGGAGCAGCTGATAGTTTTATTTCACCATTTGCATTAGATAAATGTGGGTTGGCAGCCTACGAGCATGATTATTTCAAACTAGTTGAAATGGCTTCAGGAGCTAAGCAAACAGTAGGTCTTAAAGTGAGAGGTTGTGAGGTTGACTTAGGAGTATGCACCACTAAGTTGGATGCTTATGTCACCAATTTGGGGACTTATGACCTCATTATTGGCATGGATTGGTTAGAAGACCATAGAGCTTTCATAGACTGCTATGCAAAGAAGGTGTTGTGCCTCGATGACGAGGGAAGGACATTTCAAATCCAAGGCTTGAAGAGGAAGGTATCCCTCCGTTTCATCTCTATGGTGAAAGCTAAGCGGTGCCTAAGACAAGGATGCCAGTTGTTCATAGTGGAGGCCGTGAGCGATAGTCAAGGACCTTCCTTGAATTCTTACCCAGTACTTTCCGAGTTCAAGGATGTCTTTCCGAAGGAATTGCCAGGACTACCTCTAGAAAGAGAGCTCGATTTCACAATCGAACTAAAACCTGGTGCAGAACCTATCTCAAAAACTCCGTATAGAATGACAACTCCAGAGCTCCGTGAGTTACAGATCCAGTTAAAAGAGTTGCTAGATTTGGGACTGATTAGACCTAGTATCTCGCCGTGGGGAGCACCAGTGATCTTCGTTAAGAAGAAGGATGGATCTCTGCGACTATGCATAGATTACAGAGATTTGAACAAGGCCAAAGTGAAGAACAGGTATCCCATACCAAGAATTGATGACCTCTTTGATCAAATGAAAGGTGCGTCAGTCTTCTCAAAGATTGATTTACGATCAGGGTATCACCAGTTGAGGATCAAGGAAGGCGACATTCCTAAGACTGCCTTTCGAACTCGATTTGGGCATTACGAGTTTGTAGTGGTACCATTTGGTTTGACCAATGCTCCAGCTGTATTCATGAGCCTCATGAATGGGGTCTTCCGAAAATACTTGGACCGCTTTGTTCAAGTCTTCTTAGATGATATTCTTATCTATTCTAAGAATGAGAAGGAGCACGAGGAACACTTGCGGTTAGTCTTGACATGCTTAAGGGAACATAAACTTTATGGTAAATTGTCAAAGTGTTCCTTCTTCCAAAAAGAGATTCACTACTTGGGGCACATCATCTCAGGTGAAGGGATCTCTGTAGACCCAGAAAAGGTAAAGGCCATTTAAGATTGGCCAATTCCAAGGAATGCTCATGAGGTGCGCAGCTTCATGGGGTTAGCAGGCTATTACCGGAGGTTTGTGGAAGGATTTTCTAAAATTGCAAAACCTATTACCACCTTGCAACGCAAGGGAATCCGGTATGAATGGATCGATGAATGCGTTGCCGCTTTTACAGAGTTAAAAAGATTGTTGACAAGTGCACCGATCTTGTGGGTACCAGACATGGATAAAGATTTCATGGTATGCACCGATGCCTCGAAGCAAGGATTAGGAGCGGCGTTGATGCAGGAAGGTGGGGTAATAGCTTATGCATCTCGAAAGTTGAAACCTCATGAGGAGCAGTATGCCACGCATGATCTAGAATTGGCAGCAGTAATGTTGGCACTAAAATTATGGAGGCACTACCTAGTTGGTAGAAGCTTCACCCTTAAAACAGACCATCAGAGCTTGCAGTACATCTTTACCCAAAGGGATTTGAATGCTAGGCAAAGGAGATGGAGTGAGTTCATGAGTGAATATGACTTTGGTATCTCTTACATCAAAGGAAAGGAGAATGTGGTGGCAGACGCTCTAAGCCGAAGGCCGAGACTTTTCTCCTTAATTCCCTTGAAGGTTGAATTGAAGGAAGGGGTACTAGGACAACTATTGGGCGATAGTTGGTATCTAAAAGTAACCTCAGCTATTCAGAATGGAAAGGAACAGGAATTGAAGTATGAGGGGTACCATCTTGAGGAAGATGGATTGTTGCGGTATCAGGGAAGGATGTATGTTCCTAAGGAAGGTGATATCAGGAAAACAATCCATAGAGAGGCCCATAGATCACATTACTGTGCGCACCCAGGGGTGAAGAAGATGTATGCTGACATGAAGCAACTCTTATTTTGGCCAGGTATGAAGATGGATGTAGTAGATTTTGTTTCGAAGTGCCTTGAGTGTCAACAAGTTAAGGCAGATCATCATCACCCAGCTGGTCTCCTACAACCGCATGATATTCCTATGACTAAATGGGAAGTCATTTCCATGGAATTCGTTGTAGGACTACCACTCATATCTCTGAGACATAATGCTATTTTGGTGGTAGTTGACAAACTGACCAAAAGTGCTCACTTCATTCAGGTCAGAGACACCTATGATGTGACAGATGTGGCAAGGGTATTCATAAATGAGATTGTACGTCTTCATGGAGTTCCTAAAAAGATAATCTCTGACAGAGACCCTAAGTTCAGCTCCATATTTTGGACAAGCATGCAGTCATCATTGGGGACACAATTGAACTTAAGCTCAGCTTATCACCCCGAGACAGATGGACAGACATAGAGGGTGAATCAAGTGATGGAGGACATGCTTAGGATGTATGTTATGGATCAACAGACACAGTGGGAGAAATATATTCCTTTAGTGGAGTTTGCATACAACAATAGTCATCACAGCTCCATCGGTATGCCGCCATATCAGGCATTGTATGGGAGGCCGTGCAGGACACCACTCAGTTGGGACAGGTTAGAGGATCGAGTTTTAATTGGGCCTGAATTGATTCAGGAAATGGAGGAGAAAGTGATACAGATTAGACAGCGGCTGAAGGAAGCACAGGATAGGCAAAAGAGTTACGCTGATGCACACAGATCAGATAGAACTTATGGAGTAGGGGATCGTGTATTTATTCGCATCAGACCAAATAAAAGTACCATTCGGTTTGGGAAGGGTACCAAGTTGTCACCTCGATTTATAGGTCCATTTGAGATTCTTGAGAAAATCGGACCAGTTGCTTATCGTCTCGCGCTGCCACCCCACTTGCATAAAACTCATAATGTATTTCATGTTTCTGTATTACGACATTACATAGCTGATGAGACTCACAAAATTCATTGGAAGGAATTGCAGGTCTCGGACGAGGGAACCTTCAGGGTCGAACCATTACGTATACTTGATCGTAGGGTTCGACAGCTCCGTAGTCGCCATGTGGACCAAGTTAAGGTCCAATGGGACAAGTATAGCCCAGGGTCTGCTACCTGGGAGGATGCAGAGACCATGCGTCGAGATTTTCCCTCACTATTTTGACCATAACTTCGGGACGAAGTTTCCCGAAGGGTGGGTGTATGTAACGCCCATATTTTGATTCGGCATATTTATTAGTTAGATACACCATACTTTATTTCTTATACATTCTGTTGAACTCAGCTCGATTGAGTAAACTATATTGGACCTCATTATATGATGTTACTCTGTTTTATGATTTCACCATGATTATGATGTTACTATGTTATGCGGTTATGATGTCATGATTATCATATGATTTCCTTATTTTACGATTGCAGTATATGTTTATATGTTTTCATTAATGAAATGTGAAATATATGATTCGGTACGTGGATACCATCTTCTTATATGAATTATTGAAATGTTATAGTCATACGCATCTATGATGAGCTAAAAAGGTTACATGAAATAAAATGATAACATGGATCAATTGGCGATCAATGGAAAATGCTTTCTATAAATTGTATTTTGCAAAATACTAACCTACAGGACTCAAGGGATATGGGATAGCCAGTTACTTGATCTGATATATATTGGAAAGGAAAAACATGTTCATACAGCAAACCTTAGCAGCCAAAATGAGGATACGATAACACAAACTGATAATCCCGATAACAGCAAGTATGAGTTGATAAGGGCGTAGGCCCAGTATGTTGAGAGGGATGGATGTGTTTCCCACCCTATGTTTCCATGAGACCCGAGGTCATGGGAGGGCCGTGCTGAGACACGCTCCCCATGTTGTTGTGATGACGATGGTCAGATGCCTGCTAGGGGAGGAAAGGTCCACTGTTCGGCCGACACTATCGCTCTCAAGTTCTATGTGGTCAGATCGGTGAGTCCGACATCCACCGTTGTACTAGCAGAGGAAGGATAGGGAGGATGCTGGACGTAGGTTATGATGGGAGGATGTGTTAGTTAGTACTGTTGGGGGTTTAGTATTCCTTGATTCCGAGTTAGTGGAAGTAGGCACCCTTCCTTGTACATGATTGATTAAACTAATGTAAAGATAAAGATAATGATGTGAAATCGTAAAGAATTAACTGTTAAACAACTGAGAATGTTGAAGTAATTGTACTATATATATTATGTTTTCTCCTACATGGGGGTAAATACTACTATTAGTTTGCAGATATGCATAGGCCGGATGGGGGTTGTCTATAGTACATTTATGATGTGTGCATACGCTGGCCACGCATGCACACCTTGCACATGTACACTAGTATCGAGATACAAACACTTAACATATTGAATAAATGTGTAAGTTGTCATAAGTAATTAGGTTAATCATGCATTGACCGAATTCAGATAATGAATATAAAGTTATCTAAGATGTGTAAAACAAGTCAATTAAGCTACGCATTACCCGTTGGTAAACATTGTGATATACAATTGAGACAAGTGTCATCAGTTAACATTGTCGTCTGAGAATTGTTGTAAAGAAGGTAAGGGTACTGTTTAGTTAATTAGTAAGGTTGTTTAAGCACTTAAGGGTGCTTTGTTTAGAAGAACGATGATACTATGTAGATGTTAGGGTACTCATGTGATAAACAAATGATGTAAAATACATCTTATTAAATTCACCATTATTATTACCTTATGGGGATTTAAATTAATATTATTACCTAAAATTTATTTTAATAATACTACTACCCATGTCGTAACAATTGCAAAATAGGTGAAATTTAAATATTGATTAATGAATGACTAGAATGTGATTATTTTACATTTCTAAGTTAGACATAATAGGATAACTATTTTTGTAATGAACGTGATGTGATGGAAAATGGTTATTTAATTATTCAATGTTAATCTTGGAATTTAAACCTCAAGATAAGTGATCTCGACGGATAAGGTAGACCATTAAGACACATCATGTCCAAGTTGAAAAGGGTCAACTAATTATATAATATTTTATTAATTACATTAATAACATTAAATACCAAGGATGGCGAATAGACTTGTAATTAATGAAGCTTGTCCCGAATGGATAACCTTTGGGTGATAAATTCCCACCGTAATAAATACTTACGACCGTCAATCCAAAACCAACTAATTTTTCCATGAGAGTAATTAATTATACATTTTTATAAAGAACCGTGTATGAATGAACTAGTGATAGGAGTAAATGTTGAGGGGCTCGAGAGGGGGATTTTGGGGCGGTGGAGTAAGCCCAAGATATTCTCGAGGAAGAGAAATTATATAGAGGAAGAGAGCTTGGAGAAAGAGGGAGGTTTTTTTGGGGAAGAAAAGAAAGTTTGGGAGAACAGAGAGTTTTAAGAACAGAAAGTTTGGAGAACAGAAAGTTGGGAGAACCGAAGAGAGGATTGCTCTCGGGATTATCAGATTGTGGGCTCGCGGGCTTGGAAATCCTTTGATTTCCAAGGGCCAGCAAGATAATAGCTGGTCGGTAGGGTGGACACTTCAGTTTGGCTGTCTAAGGGGTTATACAACCTGCTACAACCTACGGTTAGCATCAGCATCAGGTAATTTCCTTGTTATTTACGTTATTTGATTATTATGCTAAATCTTACTATAAACCTGCATAACTTGCTATTTACTGATTTACTAAGTTGTGAAACATATTCTTATGCTGGAACACGATTGTTGAAAAGAAAATAATGATATGTTTTTTTATTTTAAATTACGAATGTAAGGTTGATGAAAACACGACAGTACACTGAATATCATTTAGACGCATAGTAATTGTTAGAAATTTACTCCCATACACTTGATAAAGTTTAAAACATAGAAAATTAACTGAGAAATTTTACATAGTGCTTTGCTGAAAAAAAACCAGAGCACTACAGTTAAAGATAAATCTATGAATCTATTATATTTTTTTTTGTGGCTGTATGTTAGCTCTCTCTCTACATACAATTTCAACCCTGGAGATAATCAAATTCTCAAATCTTTATGCGAATGTTTAAAATTGTTTAAAATTTTATCCACATTGGATGGGATGGGTGTATTCTCCACGACATGTAACGTATTTTATTACTGTGTTTAAAATTTGCCTGCTAAGAGGTTTTATCGAAGGCCGGCGTAGAGTTTAGAGAGGTTTGTAATTGCCAAGCTTGGCAGAATCGATAAAAATTTATTATGTATTTCTAAGCTGGGAGGATACCCATACTGAAAAAAAATACAACATTGATCAATCTTGTTCTGTCAAGTTTAATGCCTATTATTTTTGTGAAATTACATTTTACAAACTGTTTTGATAAGTCTATCGATTTCTCCCTTTCAGTCTCGGGTTTCCTTATCTCTTTCTATTGAAGCGTGATAGGGAATTTGCTTATATATATAAACCGTTTAATATGTTCTATTTCTCTACGATAACAATTAAATTAACAATTTTTAAGTTATCCATTCGACAGTTCCAAGGTCAACTTCCCGTGACTATTCAGGGTCGAATCTTACTACTGTTTTGTGGTATGCTGCAACACAATAGTGGTTGAGACGCGTGATCCAAGGTGTGATAAGTTACAGTAGTCGAGGTCCTAGAATGATGTTATCAATGTTAGCACTTCTGTCAAGATTCGTCATTTTCAAAGTCACTTGAACCTTGCCTATTAGGTAGTAAACGCCTGTACAAGTATTTCTTTTGAAAAAGCTTCACGACCAAACCCTAGGTAATGCGACTAGGTTCAAAGTTCAGAAAAATAGAAATTTATTTTTATGACAGAGAAAAAAAATAGTATCAATCTCCATCTGGTTCCCTTATTACCCCGACTGTAACTACCCACATGGCGACCAACAACGAGTTTGCAGAAAACTATGCTAACTGGATAGTCCCGACCTAATTTTAATTAGATCCTATTCGTCCTTGCAGGGGTCCTCATTTATCTTCGTAGAGATGAATACAAGTTAATACAACAGCTCTTAATTAAGGGATAACGCATTTTAGGGTTTCTCTGTTCTCAAAAATTGCACACCAACCAGTCCTCAACGATTTCTATTGCAGAGGAATAAAATCAATAAAATCGACTTCTAATAATACAAGTCAATAGGTTAACTTCCATATTAAAACGAATCAACATTTCTATATTTCAACCCTTGCGGGGGAAATTTCTGAATACTCGATCCATACAAATGATCCCTAAAGTCTGAGTGCAAACTCTGATTTAACTTACAAGTCTCAACCTATCTTAATCTACGACCATGAATAATTTAGGTTAAAGAAAAATATAACCCCACGGAAGTAATATCCATTCCTATCCTTCATCAAGTCTACCATTTTGACAATAATGTAACTATCATTTCCTTATGCATAACATTCTCATTTCATATAATCTAAAAAAAAAAAAAAAAGGAAGAGTACTGAAAATTTAGCATCAGAAACAAAAGAAAACCTGGGACTGATAATACGAATGTAACCGGAACAGCCACGTTCCACCCAACCGTAGATCAGGTACAAACACCAGGTCTGACCATAATCACCCCCGATCCAGATGCATGCATGAAACAGTGTGGACAGTCAACCTCGAAGCTCAGTCATATTTTCTGAAATCCTTTGCCAACACAGAGTGCTCACACAGCAATGTAATTCTCTCCGGCATACTTAGCAGCGTCCTGCCTCCTCACATATGCCCTCCCTTTATAGTTTTCCTAGGTCTTACCATTAGCAGCCAATTCCTCATGGAATTTTCGCAGCTAATCAAATCCCTGATTTCCAGGGTGTGTCTAGTGTCTTAAATACACTTCTGACACCTATTCTGGCTTCCCAAAGGCTGACTCTAACTTGTCCCCCACTCTTTCATGTATGATCTCCTCATTTAACTTGGCTGTTCCTGCTCATCCTTATTTATAAAAAAAATAAAAAAATTGTTTTCTTACAACAGTCCTTCTAGGACTTAAATCAGCCGATTTCTCATCTGGCCTCCTTATTGAATAATCTCAAAATAATATATATATAAATATATATATATATTTAAAATTCGAACATAATGTCTTTTCATTATTGGGGAGGGACGCCACATCCTTGCCCCCTTATTGTGAACACTGTCCTCACTGTTCTAGTCTTCCTCCATTGGTTCTGGGAATAGATTTGGGTACTTTTCTAGTATATCGCTTTCCAATTCCTAGGTTGCCTCCTCAGGACTAAAGTGCTTCCATTGCACCTTTACCTGAGCGATGGCTCGGTTCCGAAATACTGTTTCTTTCCTATCCAGAATGCGTAAAGGTTCCACTTGAAATTCGCCTTCAGGAGCCTCCTGTATCAAATTCCAATCGATAATATGAGTGGGGTCATGGATATTGTAACATCTCCATAATCTTGAGTTAGTAATCTTGGGGATTTTTCTTTGTTACAGAATTTTCATTTGAGCGAAAAGAGAGAAACAAAATAGATATACAGCATGCATGTGTGATATCCCTCCTTTATGACCTATTTTGATCTTTACTTTTATTATTTTTGTAAATGTAAATGATTATTGTACCAGTCTTGGTGAGGAGCTCAAGGCCAAGGCCCCACTAATGGACTTTAGAAAGTTTTTATTGTTTATTGTTTTCCTAGGTCGAAAATGTTGCGATACTTAGGAAAACTTAAGACTGTGTCGCCACTAAATCTTTAAAGAAAGAAGGAAAAGTTGTTGTGACTACAAGAACGATGCTAGACATTATTAAAGGTGATGAAACCACATACATATATATTATATATATATATAGTATTACATAATAAACAATATAACATATTGTTTAAGGGTAAACAAATCATACACATATATGTTTGATTATTAAGACATGAACCTATTTATATGTAACCTATACATATAAAAGACAAACAAAAACGTTGACAACAGACTAGTATACTACTCATTAATCTCTTAGGTTATTATTATAGGCAACAAAGATATTAGTGCCTAAGTAATATATTTATATACATATAAGATTCATAAAGTCAATTCTTTTTATATATATATAAATTATTCAAATAACTATCATATATATGTACCGGAGATTCTTGTTATGTATGAAAAGAAATCCATATAAATTAAAAAGAATAGATTAATTTAAGATCTATGGATGGATTATCATTCAACGACTTATTATGCATGAGCTATTAAGGTGACCTAATAATTAAATTTAATGCATATGTCACTTATGCATATATACACCGAAAGCAATTCTTAAGCATGATTATGGATTGAAGAAAACTTATTTTTCTATATAAATATGAAGCATGAACTCCAAGATGAAGACAACGAATACTTTTTATATTTATATATGTTTACGAACCTTTTTGTTATGTCCTTCCTTATTGTAAAGGAGGGAACCATGGTTTAATTTTAATAGAAAACTAGATCTATCCGGCTCATCGTTCTGGACGGGGTCGTTGAACCCACTTCAACTCATTAAGAGGGCGGTCTCTCAGTTAGAGAACCAATCCCAGCACAACTTTGATTACGCTGGCATGTGGAGCCCTCGTGGCAACGGTGTTATTTCCAAAGGAGGTAGACGCTGGCATGTGGCGCCTTCTTGGAAAATGTCATTATTTCCAAAGGAGGAGAACCCTTCACCTACGACTCCTCCACGTGGTGGCTGAATGGAAGGGGGGTTTTTGTTTTAAGGAGGCGTTATGCTCTGTATTTGGGGGGCGTCCGATCTCTCAAAGGGGGAGATTGGTAGGAGACATCTTCAAGGAGAAATAAAATTCGGTGATAAGAATGAGGATAGGATCTCTACCATGGCGAAGATAGATGGGAAAGATCAATCCCCTGCTTATAGTTACCATCTCTGCAATGAGTTTGGTTCTAGGAATCATGGCAAGAAGCATCCTGTTGAAGTGAGGATGGAGAGCTCGTCACAAATCGGTTCCGTTTGGAAAGCTGACCATTACCGATAAGGTAGCACTGCAAGGAATAATCCCTCGCTGCAAAAGAAAGAATGGGAAGTGATCTAAACACCCCGTCGATTTTCTGCAATGAAGAAATTCATAAGTAGAATCGACTCAATCTTCTACAATTCCTGGTACGGTTCCATTCATATATATATTTGGATATATCTCTTACATCTCTACTGAGGTTTCTATTACTAGATCGGGAGCAATTCAGGCATGCTTCTCTGATCGAGAAAGTCACTGTATCTTTTGCTACAGCCGCGTTATAACGCGGATGTTCACAGCCTTAGATTTGGAGTCGGATCCCTATTTAAATATTGATGCATTTTCTTTAAATCGGAAGTTTTGATAGTTTTATTTCACTTGATTATATTTTTATTTTGTGAGAAATCCCTCTCACTCCTGTAGAGTGACCGAGGAAGGGACAGCCGAAGGGCTCGATCCCAGTCCGGAGTCAAAGCTGTGATCAGATCGATTGGAGGCTCTTAAGCAAAAACCTGTTACGTTTTGGATTTTATTATCCTTGCTTCGATATTCATAAATCGTAGGGAGAGGACAGCGTTGGCTTGATCCCTGCCGAATGTCATGTCTCTGTTTTTTATTTTTATTTTCTGCATACGCGTTCGTAATTTGAATTAGCTGGGAAAAACCTGAGCCATGTTGTGAGTTCTCTTCTTACCCTTTTGTATTTATGCTGCGTGAAGAGCTTCATTTGGAGAGGCCTGATCTTCGCTTAAAACCTATTATATATGTTATTAGTTTGGATTTGATCTTTGCTCAGTAATTTTAGAAATGCGAACAACATCATAGAGAGGTTATCAATCCCTGCATGGTTGGGTCATTCGTACTGCACAGAGCTGGGGCAGCAACCCCGCTTTTATATAGATGTTGATCTTTGTCAATTACTAGTTTGTATGTATTAACCCTGAAGTGAATACTTAGTATCTCAATGTTTAAATGTACAATTGCGCTGGGTAGATAGCATAAGGGTTTTTGGAAGTCCGTAATTGTCGAAAACATTTCCTCTTGTAAGTACCAAACTATGTGATTGTTTTTCTTTTTGGAATTCATGTGAGCTCTGCCCCGTATTGATGGGAGTTCTTCCATCGGGTCATTTTTTTTTATTTATGGAAATCTCTGCATAAGTCACTCAACTGAGTACGCCTTGATCCAGAGCCGCGGCAACAATACACTAGTGTTGGTTGACCTCTGTTCTTTTTCTGTGATAGGTTAGGCCAGCGTGATTTCCTTGTTGATATTTGGTTCATTCTGTTTATATCTACATAGTATGAAATCTCTGTAAATTATGTTGGAATGCGTTGTAATGTCACAACGGCTATGCCATCGCAGGATAAATTCTATGCTTTATATCATATATTCTTTGTTATATAGGACATTCTACCTGCGCCTTAACTTTATCTTTATCGATCCCTGTACCACTCTTTCGATTTGATATGTATGTATATATAATATTCTGCCATTGATAACATACATCTACACAGACCTCAGGATGTCGGTGGTTCTTTGAAACCTGGTTATGTTTTTATACTGAATGTTTGCAAAGATCGCAAATCTCAGGATCTTGGTTGTCCTTCGAATATTGGATTTCGTATTTACACTGAATGGTATCGTTTATTGCATATATTCTGAGATTTGAAAGTAGAACTGGAACGTAGCTTAGCTGCTAGGATTTGCATACGTTTCTTTACATTGAAATCGCATTTTTTTTTATTTCCGCCCGTGATACTGTTTAAGGAATGCATTCTTTTTCTGCCTGTGGTATTGTTACTGTATGCATTCGGAGATAGTCCGAGATTATGGCATGCCGGCTCCTGGAGTTCGAACCCTACCTGTGGATAAATTGTACGGCGGTTCCATGCTGAAATCGTATCAAGTGATCAGTGTTTTAAGAAATGTATGTAAACCCTGCTTTAGATGTGTTAACGAGGGTTACTCTTGTTTTATTATGAAAGTAGGAGATATCCTTAAATAGGGTATTATCCTTCTGATGGAAAGTGCCTCTAGAGAGGGCTTTTAAATGTAAAAGGCAACATCGGTGTTGCCAGATGTAAATCTCATTGTTGATAAATAATATATATGTCTAGAATGTTTGGTGGACGTAGCCCAATAGGGGTGAACCACGTGAAATATGTGTTCCTATATGTGTGATCATGATGTCCTTATTATTGATGTATCTGTTTCTAGTTCCCCTTATGCACATTTGAATATATTTTCTGGTTGTCTAATCGTCGATTGGCTGATGTGAGAACTAATGAAAATAGGATTAAAAGGTTTCTTTTCTTTATGCAATGTTGATTGTATTGGCCAAATTATTGAAAGGATGATGGTTTGAAACAAATATAGAATTAGAACGAAGAAATTTTGCAGTTCAGTTTTATTTATTTCCAGAATAACACTAACAAATTCATGGAGATGTTACATATGGTATCAGAGCATTAGGTTCCAACACTAGGGCCTAATGGGCTCAACATGCGATAAGTAAGTATGAAGGTTGTTAAGTTGACTAATCAATTATTTGTGTTTCATTTTGGATGCATGGGATTGCACTGGAAAAGGGGAAAATGAATCTCCAAGCTCGACTTCAAGTTTCTCCCGCTAGAGCATAGGTTGCAAACGCTCGGGCTTAGTTGGGCTCAGTTGAAGAAATAATATAAGCTGGTCAAGGGAACTCCATCGATAAGATGCAAGCAAAGGATTTATGTTCTAAAGAATCAACAGGAGGTAATCAACAAGATGTCTTTTAAATCGCAAGTAAGTATGCTCTACTTGTTGAAACATTCTAAAGGAAAAGCATTTTCGATGAGTGAGCAGTTTATATGTTTCATTTCGTATCTAAATGATCTTGTATTGATAAATACTAGAGAATGAATATCTCGTCATGCAATGACAAGAAAGTATTCTTTGAAAATGATGATATTAATTGGACTATGTTCCTATCTTTATCTTAGTGATCTTGTTAATATTTCCATGTATATTGATCATAACGATAGTAACATAGGAGCCTTGAATGTTCATAAGTTTATGAGGGTTGTATAAGCATAATTAGAATCATTCACCCTATGAAGGAAGTACACTCCTATCCGGTTGATTGATGCCATGAGTAAGGTTTTAGTACTTATATGAGTCAAGTCATAGATATTCATCATAAGTACTTGATCGCTTTAATTGTGTATTATGATGATTAGAAAGGTTTAAAGGCTTGGAAAATGTGAGTGTACAAATGAAGGCAGGATAGCAGGTATATCGAATTATAAGGGTTGAATGGACAATGGTTAGGTCATATAAAAATATGTAGGTATAGGTTAAAGGGTTGAAGCACTTAGAAAAGTTGATATAGTATGTGAATTATGAAATGAGTAAGGTACAATTAGGTCATTATATGAAGGACTATAAATTTGTCATGATTTACTTGGTTATTGATTTCTTGCACTTATGCTGAAATGATTGTATTAATTATGTACATGAGATTGTAGGATGGAGATAATCCTTATTATTTTAGAAAAATGCATAAATGGTACTAAGGAGTAACTCCTGAAATTCTCCTTATTGGCTAAATGTTATTTAGAGAAGGTGTAGAAGATGTTTGTACCTTATATTGAATGTTACATGCGATGGTTTCGATATAGAATATTAGTTTTATGTTCTTACTTAATTGTTAAGAATCCCCTTGTCTCTTTGCCGTATAAGATTGTATAGAATAATGAAGTATACATGTGTATTCTAAGTAGTTAAAAAGATGCATATGTTGAAATGTTATGATTTCATTTTTGTATATTCTATTTCCAGTGATCCTTACTAAGGAATGTTGGGATACTGGGAATGGCTGACAGAAGGATTATACCCTTATGTGATCAAAGCTTTATGTTATATGCATGGATACCTTGATAATCTGTTTTGTTTTGATATATAGATTATATGGTATGGAGGGGATTACTAATGTGTATTAATGCAAGTTAAACGTCCACCTTGGCATATGAGGGCCATACAATAAAGCGATATGTAGTCTTCCCCATAAAGGTATGTGATTATCAATAGAAAAATATATGCAAGTATATATGTAGACGATTTATTTTTACTCACATGATGTTGGCATATGCAGGAAAAATGGATACTTAATACAATGAAGGAAAAGGATTGAGGTGAAGTGATCGTAATGCCCATAATAAAGAAGAATGTATTTTAAGGCATTATGTAATCCTATTTGGGTCAATTTAGATGACCAAGCATGGATATTATAATGTGAAGGGTAATCTTCTTACAAATAATTTGTCTTGTTACTAACAGGTGAATTTGGCTGATGGTCAAAACTTTACGCAGCTTGTGGAAAGACAAGAGCATGAACATTATCCAAGGTAAAATAAGTGGGTGAGGATTTAGAACCCACATCACAACTGTTATTTATTCTTGTGATTTTTATAATTATTGTTGAACAAAGCACTCGACCCAGATTGGTCAGAATAATCGTATGGGTACAGAATGTAATATGACGAAATAAGGTGATTAAAGTGGAAGTGATTTTTCTAGACTCAAGCAAGCGGCTTGGGGAAAATAAATTCCGGGACTCAAGCGAGAAGGCTTGAGGGGAATCGTGTAAAGAGTGTTGTAAAGGCATTGAAATACTCCCTAAAAATCAGGGATTGAACAGCCACTAGGATTCTCGGAGAATCGGCTGGCTGTAAGACCTAGGCAAGCTATAAGAAAATGTATACGTGGGAGGCAGGACGCTGCTTAGTATGCATGAAAGAAATGTTTGCTACGTGAGCACTAAGGTGTTAGGCAAACATGAAAGAAATGTTTGCTGCGTGAGCACTAAGGTGTTAGGAAAAACATGAGAGAAATGGTTACTGCGTGAGCACTAAGGTGTTAAGCAAGGCATGAGAGAAAGGATTGCTGCGTGAGCACTAAGGTGTTAGGCAAGAATTTCTTGGATCGGATGGATACTGTTTGTTGATTTTGTCAACAGAATACAATCATGGAGTGCTAGTTCTATCCCATATATTGCAAGTGATAGGTGCAATAAAGAACTCATGATTTATGTTTCTGAGTTGAGTATGAAGTTGATGACAAGTTGTTACTAAGCATTGTTCTTTGAACTCCAGTTTTGGTGCAAATGATTGTTCCAAGAGAAGAGTGAACACCGAGGACGGTGTTATTTTTAAAGGGGAGGAGCATGTGATATCCCTCCTTTATGACCTATTTTGATCTTTACTTTTATTATTTTTGTAAATGTAAATGATTATTGTACCAGTCTTGGTGAGGAGCTCAAGGCCAAGGCCCCACTAATGGACTTTAGAAAGTTTTTATTGTTTATTGTTTTCCTAGGTCGAAAATGTTGCGATACTTAGGAAAACTTAAGACTGTGTTGCCACTAAATCTTTAAAGAAAGAAGGAAAAGTTGTTGTGACTACAAGAACGATGCTAGACCTTATTAAAGGTGATGAAACCACATACATATATATTATATATATATATATAGTATTACATAATAAACAATATAACATATTGTTTAAGGGTAAACAAATCATACACATATATGTTTGATTATTAAGACATGAACCTATTTATATGTAACCTATACATATAAAAGACAAACAAAAGCGTTGACAACAGACTAGTATACTACTCATTAATCTCTTAGGTTATTATTATAGGCAACAAAGATATTAGTGCCTAAGTAATATATTTATATACATATAAGATACATAAAGTCAATTCTTTTTATATATATATAAATTATTCAAATAACTATCATATATATGTACCGGAGATTCTTGTTATGTATGAAAAGAAATCCATATAAATTAAAAAGAATAGATTAATTTAAGATCTATGGATGGATTATCATTCAACGACTTATTATGCATGAGCTATTAAGGTGACCTAATAATTAAATTTAATGCATATGTCACTTATGCATATATACACCGAAAGCAATTCTTAAGCATGATTATGGATTGAAGAAAACTTATTTTTCTATATAAATATGAAGCATGAACTCCAAGATGAAGACAACGAATAATTTTTATATTTATATATGTTTACGAACCTTTTTGTTATGTCCTTCCTTATTCTAAAGGAGGGAACCATGGTTTAATTTTAATAGAAAACTAGATCTATCCGGCTCATCGTTCTGGACGGGGTCGTTGAACCCACTTCAACTCATTAAGAGGGCGGTCTCTCAGTTAGAGAACCAATCCCAGCACAACTTTGATTACACTGGCACGTGGAGCCCTCGTGGCAACGGCGTTATTTCCAAAGGAGGTAGACGCTGGCATGTGGCGCCTTCTTGGAAAATGTCGTTATTTCCAAAGTAGGAGAACCCTTCACCTACGACTCCTCCACGTGGTGGCTGAACGGAAGGGGGGTTTTTGTTTTAAGGAGGCATTATGCTCTGTATTTGGGGGGCGTCCGATCTCTCAAAGGGGGAGATTGGTAGGAGACATCTTCAAGGAGAAATAAAATTCGGTGATAAGAATGAGGATAGGATCTCTACCATGGCGAAGATAGATGGGAAAGATCAATCCCCTGCTTATAGTTACCATCTCTGCAATGAGTTTGGTTCTGGGAATCATGGAAAGAAGCATCCCGTTGAAGTGAGGATGGAGAGCTCGTCACAAATCGGTTCCGTTTGGAAAGCTGACCATTACCGATAAGGTAGCACTGCAAGGAATAATCCCTCGCTGCAAAAGAAAGAATGGGAAGTGATCTAAACACCCCGTCGATTTTCTGCAATGAAGAAATTCATAAGTAGAATCGACTCAATCTTCTACAATTCCTGGTACGGTTCCATTCATATATATATTTGGATATATCTCTTACATCTCTACTGAGGTTTCTATTACTAGATCGGGAGCAATTCAGGCATGCTTCTCTGATCGAGAAAGTCACTGTATCTTTTGCTACAGCCGCGTTATAACGCGGATGTTCACAGCCTTAGATTTGGAGTCGGATCCCTATTTAAATATTGATACATTTTCTTTAAATCGGAAGTTTTGATAGTTTTATTTCACTTGATTATATTTTTATTTTGTGAGAAATCCCTCTCGCTCCTGTAGAGTGACCGAGGAAGGGACAGCAGAAGGGCTCGATCCCAGTCCGGAGTCAAAGCTGTGATCAGATCGATTGGAGGATCTTAAGCAAAAACCTGTTACGTTTTGGATTTTATTATCCTTGCTTCGATATTCATAAATCGTAGCGAGAGGACAGCGTTGGCTTGATCCCTGCCGAATGTCATGTCTCTGTTTTTTATTTTTATTTTCTGCATACGCGTTCGTAATTTGAATTAGCTGGGAAAAACCTAAGCCATGTTGTGAGTTCTCTTCTTACCCTTTTGTATTTATGCTGCGTGAAGAGCTTCATTTGGAGAGGCCTGATCTTCGCTTAAAACCTATTATATATGTTATTAGTTTGGATTTGATCTTTGCTCAGTAATTTTAGAAATGCGAACAACATCATAGAGAGGTTATCAATCCCTGCATGGTTGGGTCATTCGTACTGCACAGAGCTGGGGCAGCAACCCCGCTTTTATATAGATGTTGATCTTTGTCAATTACTAGTTTGTATGTATTAACCCTGAAGTGAATACTTAGTATCTCAATGTTTAAATGTACAATTGCACTGGGTAGACAGCATAAGGGTTTTTGGAAGTCCGTAATTGTCGAAAACATTTCCTCTTGTAAGTACCAAACTATGTGATTGTTTTTCTTTTTGGAATTCATGTGAGCTCTGCCCCATATTGATGGGAGTTCTTCCATCGGGTCATTTTTTTTTATTTATGGAAATCTCTGCATAAGTCACTCAACTGAGTACGCCTTGATCCAGAGCCGCGGCAACAATACACTAGTGTTGGTTGACCTCCGTTCTTTTTTTGTGATAGGTTAGGCCAGCGTGATTTTCTTGTTGATATTTGGTTCATTCTGTTTATATCTACATAGTATGAAATCTCTGTAAATTATGTTGGAATGCGTTGTAATGTCACAACGGCTATGCCATCGCAGGATAAATTCTATGCTTTATATCATATATTCTTTGTTATATAGGACATTCTACCTGCGCCTTAACTTTATCTTTTATCGATCCCTGTACCACTCTTTCGATTTGATATGTATGTATATATAATATTCTGCCATTGATAACATACATCTACACAGACCTCAGGATGTCGGTGGTTCTTTGAAACCTGGTTATGTTTTTATGCTGAATGTATGCAAAGATCGCAAATCTCAGGATCTTGGTTGTCCTTTGAATATTGGATTTCGTATTTACACTGAATGGTATCGTTTATTGCATATATTTTGAGATTTGAAAGTAGAACTGGAACGTAGCTCAGCTGCTAGGATTTGCATACGTTTCTTTACATTGAAATCGCGTTTTTTTTTTTATTTCCGCCCGTGATACTGTTTAAGGAATGCATTCTTTTTCTGCCTGTGGTATTGTTACTGTATGCATTCGGAGATAGTCCGAGATTATGGCATGCCGGCTCCTGGAGTTCGAACCCTACCTGTGGATAAATTGTACGGCGGTTCCATGCTGAAATCGTATCAAGTGATCAGTGTTTTAAGAAATGTATGTAAACCCTGCTTTAGATGTGTTAACGAGGGTTACTCTTGTTTTATTATGAAAGTAGGAGATATCCTTAAATAGGGTATGATCCTTCTGATGGAAAGTGCCTCTAGATAGGGCTTTTAAATGTAAAAGGCAACATCGGTGTTGCCAGATGTAAATCTCATTGTTGATAAATAATATATATGTCTAGAATGTTTGGTGGACGTCGCCCAATAGGGGTGAACCACGTGAAATATGTGTTCCTATATGTGTGATCATGATTTCGTTATTATTGATGTATCTGTTTCTAGTTCCCCTTATGCACATTTGAATATATTTTCTGGTTGTCTAATCATCGATTGGCTGATGTGAGAACTAATGAAAATAGGATTAAAAGGTTTCTTTTCTTTATGCAATGTTGATTGTATTGGCCAAATTATTGAAAGGATGATGGTTTGAAACAAATATAGAATTAGAACGAAGAAATTTTGCAGTTCAGTTTTATTCATTTCCAGAATAACACTAACAAATTCATGGAGATGTTACAGCATGTACATTCGTTTTCGATTTTACCTTAAATTTCTTACAAATATCCTTTGATTATTTCCTAACTTCTCATAGTGTAACGATTAGTTCTTTCAAAGTTTAAGTAATAACCACTTAAAAACATAAGACTTTATGAGATACACTATTAACATTTCCACTTAACAAACTCATGGGATTCAATGTGACATATCCAATCTTTATCCTTAGGATTTAGTAAATTTCGAAAATTACTTTTCACATTCCAAACATCTGCTGTTGATTTCTTACTTTTTCAATGAATACATTTAACCTGAACAAGATTATCATACAAGAAATCTTCATGACATTAATCCATGACCATTATAATTCAACAGATAAATCCTGACACACAAAACACATGTATTAGAAGAAGACATAGAAGTAAATAACATCACATCTCCATTGAAAAAAACAATAATGCCAGTTTGAACACACATAAGATCGAGACAATGATATAGGTGGTTCACCCCGACTGGGCTACGTCCACAAAGGCAGGTCATATTTTCTTTTATTAATTTGTCCACATCGTAAGATTACAACTTGCAACACATTTGTTGCTTTCCACTTTCTCAAACCTCTCTCCTAGAGAGCCTTTTCCAGTACTCATAAGTATATAGAATATACTCTGTTTATCGAGTGAGAAAACATAAAGACATCGCATAAAACCAAGGTTCAATAATTTCAAAACAGTCTAGATTTTCGTTTAAGAAAGGACCACCCTAATCATAAGGAAGTAAGCACATAGATTCAAAGTTCAAATCTGTCGAGTTGTGTAACCTCTGTCAACCATAACACGTGTACTAACGTGATGACAAAACTAGGGTTTATATACTTTAGCAGGGAAAAAACGATAGCAGAATTCACATACCTAAAAGGCAGATGCAAGACTCTATCCCCAATATACTAGTTATCAACATTATTAATGCCACTTCACCAATTTATAACTATGAACAGATATACATATAGAAAAGAACGCCTTCTCTGATCTACACAATCTGAATCATGTTTATACAGAGATTTGACATTATATTAACACACCGAAAAGGGTTAGAGGTCGAATTCCTCCTTGAATGGACCTGCAGACTCGACATAACGAAACAACCATTCTCTGTAGACCCGTCATGCTCCCAAAGATTGGATCAGGATAATAATATATTATATAAAACCTTTGGATCGAACTATCCGTAGAGGTACAACCTCGATAAAGCATTGATGTGTAGATCTCGGCTATCAAATAAATAATTGAAAAGATACAATCTCCATCAAGCAGTGGGTGCAGAGATCGACTATCAATAATTAATACAATATCAATCAAATATTGTGCGCAGAGATCGGCTATCAAGTAATAAATACCATCTCAATCAAGCAGTGTATGCAGAGATCCGCTATCACATAATAAATGCAGGGATACAATCCCAATTGAGTTTTGCATACCGAGATCGACTACAATCTCAATCCAGTAGTGTGTGCAGGGATCGACGATCAATAAATAATACAATATCAAACAAACATTGTGCGCAGAGATCGGCTACACCATCTCGATCAATCATTGTATGCAGAGATCCGCTATCACACAATAAATTGCAGGGATACAATCTCAATCAAGTAGTGTGTGCAGGGATCGACGATCAATAATTAATACAATATTAGTCAAACATTGTGTGCAGAGATCGGCTACACCATCTCAATCAAACATTGAATGCAGAGATCTGCTATCACACAATGAATTTCAGGGATACAATCTCAATCGAGTTTTTTGCCTGCGGAGATCGGCTATCAAAATAAATACAAAGCAGTGAGTGCAGAGTTTTTTGTTCATCAATGAATCTACCATCATAGACGCAGAAGCTCGGATATTTATCATGCACTAAGTAGAGTACATAATTATCATATAACTACTGACAACCCAAAGATGCATGGATCGCATCTACTTCATGCATTGTACAGAGTTCAAACACAGACTAATCTCAGATTAAGGTGCAAGGATTACATCTACATCACGCACTGTTCTTTATCTCAGAAACTAGTTAAGCACCTGATCTCAATACCTAAGGCTTCATACACATTCAGAATAGAAACTAAGATATATAATGCAGTAATGTATATCAAGAAAAGACCCAGCGCCCGATGTCAAGAACCTAAGGCCGCTCCACACATTTAGCAGAAATTACATTTCTTTTCAGAATATAATAACCTAATCAAACCACAAACCCCATATCAACACCCAGGCATCACATTATATATAATATAACACAAAAAGAAAACAGTACAGCTCATTGTAGGCATCCAGTCAAATAAGTGAACAGGGTTGTAAATATAACAGAAGATTGGTCAATCGTCTCAGCAAGGATCAGCTCATAAAGAAAGGAGTATAATGTATAAGAGACATATCTTTTCAGAATCCCATTTTCCAGTCCTTCCTTCCGAGTAGCCTATGCAAAACTGGTGCGACCTCTCAATGAAACCGTTGTCCCTTCCAAATAGCACCGATGGCAACTCCTCCATACTGAAACTCTCCTTTCGTTTCCCCTTCACTCCATCGCAGAGCTAGAACTCTCCCTCTGTTGTGATCCCCTCTCTCCGTCATCTTCTATCCATCTATAAACCTATGGATCTTACCTCCCCTCGTGGAGTCTTCCAATCAGCAGCGAAAAAGACTGAGTACTGTCCCCGTAGATCACCCGCCAAAGAAATACGAGGGGACAACTAGTGCACACCCCGACACATGTCGAGGGAAATCTAGCTAAATCAAAAGATGTCTTTCTATTCACATCCTTTCCCCCACATTTAACTCGTATACCTCCACTCGGCACATTAGGAATCCGCCCACATTTTTTTAAAAGTATCTCTCCACATGGCAAGATATCGATATAAGTCTGCCCATGTCTAAAATGATACCTCTCCACATGGCAAGATATCAATATAAGTTGGTCGCTTGAGAAGTCTCATAAACTAACCCTATTGTGGATTGAAAATCCAAAAGAATTTGAAACATTTCTTCTTTATAATATTCATATGGGACCATACTATATGGTATTAAATGTCTCAGAACTTAGAGTCCAATATAGTCGATTTTCAAAAGTGTATATATATATATATGTAAGTATTCTTTTCCAAGTAGCCTCTTTATATGGTAGCTTAAGTGTGAGTGACACTCATATTTTTTTCTTTCAAATACATATATATGTATTCATTTAATTTAATTAATAATGATTGTAGATTTAACTATCCCGTAGGATACTTGTAACAAAGTATGCTAGTAAATACAGAGCTTATCAAACACATATATTAATAAGCTAAGCTTCTAGCGTTATTATATATATATATATATATATATCAATTATATATATCTAAATCAAGAGATATAAAATGATCTCTGAGATTGCTTGGCTTAATCCTTAAAGACTATCTTCTTAATTAAAAGATCCATCACATAACTTAATTGCGGCTAGTATTCCTTCACCTCAACCTCTATAAGCAAGTACCTATCTTACCTCGAGTTTCTTACGGCACTAGAGGTAACATCCATTATTAAATTTTCATTTTTCATGGCTACACTATGTGATATCCCTCCTTTATGACCTATTATGGTAAAAATGAAAACGTTGTACACTTGGTTACTAGTCAGGAGCTCATAAATAATTTACATTATACATTTATAAATCTTTAGAGGGATATTACAGATATATTTTTTCAGTAATGAAATGTGAAAAATATTATGAATTTTTAAGTATGCTGGTAATGCCAGTTTATAAGCTACAGGTCCAATTCTTTCAAGTATTTGGAAAGGCCCGCAGAATCGCGGTGCCAGTTTAGTGCAACTCCCCAGCCGGAGTGAGCTTTTCTTTGGTTTAACCCGCAAGTATACATGGTCTCCAACTGAGAATTCCTTATCCCGTCTTTTTAGATCAACATAACTCTTTTGGCGGTCCTGGGCCACCTTTAAATTCTTCTGCACTTTTTGGACTGTTTGTTCCATGACTTTCAGCAAATCCGGTCCTACCAATAAACGATCGACCGGACTATACCAGCTAACTGGGGTAGTGCACTTCCTCCCATAAAGAATTTCGAATGGGCTCATTCTCGATGATGCTTGGTACCCGTTGTTGTAAGCGAACTCTACCAGATGTAAGTAGTCTTCCCATTTGGTGGGTCTCTCCATGACGTACATTCTCAGCATATCTTCAATGATCTGATTTGTACGTTCAGTCTGTCCATCCGTTTCCGGGTGATAACTCGTGCTGAAATTTATACTTGTTTCCAAACTTGCAAATAAAGATTTCCAGAATTTGGAGGTAAACTTTACATCCCTATCTGAAATTACCATCTTTGGTACTTCGTGTAATCTGAATATTTCTTTTAGAAATATTCCTGCAATATCTGCTGCCTTGTAGGTGGTTTTTACCGGAATGAAATGTGCAGATTTGCTAAATTTGTCAACCACCACCATTATAGATTCATGTTGTCTCTGGGTTCTTGGCAAACCTGTGATAAAATCTAGTGAAATCACTTCCCATTTCCATTCAGGAATTGGTAATGGTTGCAATAAACCAGCAGGATGTCTATGGTCTGCCTTCACCTGTTGACATTCCAAGCATTTAGATAAATAATCAGCTAGATCAGTTTTTAATTTAGGCCAAAAGAACTGTTTTCTAAGAGCTGTTATCATTTTTTTATACCCGGGATGACCTGCAAAAGGGGGTTTGTGCATCTCATTTAGAATAAATAATTTAAATTCTGCAACATTAGGCATGTACAGCCTATCTTTGAACCAAATCAGACCTTTCTGATCCATTTTGAAATCTGTCCCGTTCATGTTTATCTTGTTTTGGTGAATTTTACTTTGCAGATTTAAGTATTCTGTGTCCTGTTTGCTTGCCATTATTACTTTGTCCATGAGATTACTTTCTGGTTGACTCATTATTATCTCGTACACCTCGTGGGTCCTTCGACTAAGTGCATCTGCCACTGTATTTTCCTTACCCTTTATGTGTTTTACATCAAAGTCGAATTCACTTAAGAAGGCCATGCACCTTGCTTGTCTGACATTGAGTCCTAGTTGATTAAATAAGTTCTTGACGCAAGTGTTATCGGTTAATAACAAGAATTTCTTTCCCAGTAGGTAGTGACGCCACATTTTCAGTGCGTGTACTATTGCTGTTAATTCCAAGTCATGAACCACGTAGTTGCGTTCATGTTCCTTTAATTTCCATGATTCATAACACACTACATGTCCGTCTTGGGACAATACTCCTCCTACTCCCTCTTTGCTCGCATCCGTACAGACCGTGTATTCTTTACATGGGTCTGCCACTTTTAGAACAGGTGCCTTGGTCAGCAACTCTTTGAGTCGTTCAAAACTTTCTTGACACTTGCAGGACCACACAAACTTTATCCCCTTTTTATGTAGTGAGGTAATGGGATAGGCGATCTTCGAGAATCCCTCAATGAACCTCCGATAGTAACCTGTGAGTCCCATGAAAGATCTAATATCAGCTACATCTCTCGGTACTGGCCAATCCGCTATGGCTTTTATTTTTTGTGGGTCGACTGAAATTCCTTCAGCAGAAATAATATGGCCTAGGTACTAGATTTCCTTTTTAAAGAACTCACATTTGTCCAACTTTGCATACAACTGGTGATCCCTCAAGGTTTGCAATATGATTCTTATATGCTGTTCATGTTCTTCCTCCGACTTAGAGTATATTAGGATATCATCGATAAAAATCAACACAAACTGGTCTAGATATTTGTTGAAGATACCATTCATTAAACACATGAATGTGGCAGGAGCGTTGGTTAACCCAAAAGGGATTACTACAAATTCATAGTGTCCGTATCGAGTACGGAATGCGGTTTTACTTATGTCTTCATTTTTAATACGAATCTGATGGTACCCAGATCAAAGATCCAGTTTGGAAAAGATCCTGGCTCCCCCTAGTTGGTCGAACAAATCATTAATTCATGGTAAGGGGCATTTATTTTTAACAGTTACCTTATTCAGTTGCCTATAGTCAATACATAGTCTTAGAGTCCCATCCTTTTTCTTGACAAACAGGACCGGTGCACCCCAAGGCGAGACACTAGGTCTTATACACCCTTTGTCTAGTAATTCTTGAATCTGAATCTTTAATTCCGTCAATTCTGGGATACTCATTCTATAAGGTACCTTTGACACTGGTGTTGATCCTGGTAAAAGTTCAATGGAGAAATCTATTTCTCGTTGAGGAGGTAACCCCGATATTTCCTCTGGAAATACGTCTAGGAACTCACCTAAGACAGGATGCTCTGCTATGGAAGTCTGACTTTCATTGAGAAGTAAATCAGATACTCTTACAGCGTAAATCTTGCATCCTTTCCTCATGCATTTCTTTAGCTGCATAGCAGAAATCTACCTAATAGAAACAAGTTTCTATTTTCCAACCACTGTTCTTAGACTTTGGTCTTCCGCAATGTAGGTAAAGTTTTTGGTAAAACAGTTCAGTACTACTCTATATTTTTCAAGCCAGTCCATACCTATTATCATGTCGTAAGATCCTAAAGGAAACACATTTAAATTAATCTTTGTTTTGTGGTCCTGTATTTGAAGTTCGCAATCAGATATGTATTCAGTTACCTTCCTCTTTGCTCCTGTAGCTAACTGAACTAACCAGGGCTTTGGGTGCTTTACCTTGGTGAGTAGATAGTGCTCCATCATCCTGGGAGTGATGTAGCTTAAAGTTGCCCCAGGGTCAATTAAAATAGTACAAGCATGGTCAGAAATTTTACCTTCAATTTCCACAATTGCAGATTGATGATCTGCCTTTCGGTCCTCCAAGGCTGCATTAATTTGGTGATAACTTTTCCCAATGTCTCCCACCGTGGATGCTTCTTGTATATTATGTAGTACCCTGTTTGTTTCATTGTATCGGGGACAATTCCTGCGTAAATGGTCTTCACCACATTCCTAGCATTTCATGGGTTCCTTAGGAATACCGATACTTCCTTTTATTCCCATGTTAGGGGTTTTAAAAGTTTTCTGCTGTAACTGCTCATTTCTGGGAAATGAATTTCCTTGGATGTTTTTGGGCATGTTCCTGAAGGGCGGGGGTTTGTAACCTTTCTTCCGCTGGTTAAACTTTTCCTGTTTCTTGTCCTTCCATGCTTTTGTAGTATCATTCCTTTGTTTGTATTGCTCAAAACATAGTCTGGCCTTTCTCAGTGCTTCTTATAAAGTTCTGGGATTGTTGAACTCAATTCGATCTTTATAGGACTGCGGCAGGCAGCTTAAGAACCGCTGTACCTTCAGTTTTTCTTCTTTGATATATGGAACGAACCGTAATAAGTCTAGGAATTTATTGATAAGATCTTCCATCGTCATTTGACCCATCTTTAATTCGTAAAATTCCTTGGTTTTTCTTTCATAATAACTTTCTGATAAGTACTGTTTCTTGAAATATTTCTTAAATTCCGACCATTCAAGGTTCTTTTCTTTCAGTCCCTGGGAAATCTTCAGGTCTTGCCACCATATGCTGGCCTTCCCTTTCAGGTTGTACACATCCATTCTGACTTTCATATTACTGGAGTAATTGTAGATTTGAAAGTATTTTTTTATGTCCAGCAGCCAGGCTTCTGCTTCTTCGCCAGTTTTTGATTCTCCATCGAAGCTAGTAGGTTTTATTTTTTTGAATTCACCCTCCAGATGGTCAACCTTTCGTTTTCCCATGGTCTTGTCTTGATGCTTAGATTTCTGGGTCTCATTGGAGGAATCTCCCTTCTTCTCAGCGTTCTCGTCAGTCTCCTCTTTCCTCTTAGTATCCTCCTTCTGTTTTTCGCCATTATTCCTTTCATGAAGACTCTGCAGCAAAATTTCATTGATTTCTTGTTGTTTTTCCTGATCTTTCTTCAGTTGCTCATTGTCTGCTTTGAAGCTCTTTATCTCCACGATCAGGCTTCTCATGGTTTCTAGTACCTGACTTGCTTCCGAATGTTCTGCTGTTCTCGCCTGTTCGTTTCCTTCAGGTTCTTCTCCGTATTCCTCGTGCGAAGTCATCTGAAAATTCAAACTGGAACATACGCATGCAACATTCAACTATATATATTATTAAATTTTTATTTCCTGCGCAACAAAAACTAGGTGTTTTCAAGGCGACAGGGTTGAATCTAGATCTGATACCATATGTAAAATCTCCATAATTTTTTTTTTTTTTTTTTGTATATAAAGATTTTCCTTTCTTTTCTGGGATAAACAGTAGTTGGACTCAATTTAAGTAAACATTAGAACTAATAATTTAACATATCCGTAGGCTGCTCCTGTTTAATTTTTGTAACCTGGTATCCTTCCTACTGGTTAGAAGAATTAATTGGCTGACATGATGCTTACTTGGCTACAGCTAACATCACTGCGTATGCTGATATGCAGGTACACCTATGATGACGGATTGACGCAAAAAAGACTACTAGTTAAGTGTATCTCAGCATACAGGTCTTCTATCAATGTCTAGTTGACTAAGACAAAAATCGGGTCCTTTCTTAGAGAGTACTTATTACCGGTGCAAGACAATACCATTCAAACTCATGTGTCTAGAGGGACTATAATAAAAAGGGGCTTGGTGTAATCTCTAAAGCAGGTTAACGATGGTCTTTATGTTATGAAAAATCAGCACCACGCTTATAGAGTGTTTGTTACTTTTGGACATCCATTATACTTTGGATCATGAAATGTTTGAATCATATAAAAATAGCCTATGAAGGGAATTTAACCTCATCTAATGTATCTCCTTGTAATATATATATCAAAGGTCGTATCAAAAGGTTATCCTTCGTTAAGCTCATGCCATAATCATTCAAAAGTGTTGCATGTAAAGTGCCTACTATGAATTTCAGACTTTTAGACTTCCGATTCAGGAACTAAAGTATACGAAGTTATTTAACTCTGAAATCGAGGGTTCACTTGTACTTTCGATGCGTGCCAGTGAGCTCATCGTGGTACTAACCCATGTGATCACATTAAAAGTGTCTTAATGAGCAGGTTACAAACGCCCAACTCACATTGGTTTTCCAGAATTGACTATACTCCGTTTAACATAAAACCCCTGTTTCTATTTGGCATAGCTATTTGCCTCCAGTAAGGCCGAAGCTCTATCTCTGTGAGTCTAAATATCTAAGATGTAAGCTAAACCGGAATACACCAGGGAAGTCACGCTCAGGTTCTTTCCATGATGGTATTTCAAAAGGATGAAAACCCAGTAGCTGAGGACGCTGTTGGATGATGGCTCAACTATGGCAACCTTTCTGTCGCATGGTAAGAGTCTTTAATCAAGATGCAGGTCTTTCATTAAAAAAATTTACATAGAATTCGACTATTCTTGAAAATAACAACTTTTCTTGTGTTAGTGGCAGGTTCTTTGTTGAGTCAACCAATGCAGGGCGATTTGGGTCTATTCTACAAGGTAAGCAGCATTGCTCCCAAAAAATTCCACCATTGTAGGGAAGGGATACTGAGTAATGACCCCCTCAGTGATGGTAGGTTCAGGGTTTTTAGAAAAAGATAGTTTCCTCGTAAAGGACTTATCGAATCGTCTAATAATGTGGCTTCCAGGCCAGGGTTTAAAGCAGTAACCTCTGTATGATACAATTATTGTTTACAAAAGGCTTTCGGAAGACCTCTGTAAACAGAAATTGTTATTTTTTTTTCAATGGTTAAAGATAAATCTATGAATCTATTATATTTTTTTTTGTGGCTGTATGTTAGCTCTCTCTCTACATACAATTTCAACCCTGGAGATAATCAAATTCTCAAATCTTTATGCGAATGTTTAAAATTGTTTAAAATTTTATCAACATTGGATGGGATGGGTGTATTCTCCACGACATGTAACGTATTTTATTACTGTGTTTAAAATTTGCCTGCTAAGAGGTTTTATCGAAGGCCGGCGTAGAGTTTAGAGAGGTTTGTAATTGCCAAGCCTGGCAGAATCGATAAAAATTTATTATGTATTTCTAAGCTGGGAGGATACGCATACTGAAAAAAAATACAACATTGATCAATCTTGTTCTGTCAAGTTTAATGCCTATTATTTTTGTGAAATTACATTTTACAAACTGTTTTGATAAGTCTATCGATTTCTCCCTTTCAGTCTCGGGTTTCCTTATCTATTTCTATTGAAGCCTTGTAGGGAATTTGCTTATATATATAAACCGTTTAAGATGTTCTATTTCTCTACGATAACAATTAAATTAACAATTTTTAAGTTATCCATTCGACAGTTCCAAGGTCAACTTCCAATGACTATTCAGGGTCGAATCTTACTACTGTTTTGTGGTATGCTGCAACACAATAGTGGTTGAGACGCGTGATCCAAGGTGTGATAAGTTACAGTAGTCGAGGTCCTAGAACGATGTTATCAATGTTAGTACTTCTGCCAAGATTCGTCATTTTCAAAGTCACTTGAACCTTGCCTATTAGGTAGTAAACGCCTGTACAAGTATTTCTTTTGAAAAAGCTTCACGGCCAAACCCTAGGTAATGCGACTAGGTTCAAAGTTCAGAAAAATAGAAATTTATTTTTATGACAGAGAAAAAAAATAGTATCAATCTCCATCTGGTTCCCTTATTACCCCGGCTGTAACTACCCACATGGCGACCAACAACGAGTTTGCAGAAAACTATGCTAACTGGATAGTCCCGATCTAAAGTTAATTAGATCCTATTCGTCCTTGCAGGGGTCCTCATTTATCTTCGTAGAGATGAATAAAACTTAATACAACAGCTCTTAATTAAGGGATAACGCATTTTAGGGTTTCTCTGTTCTCAAAAATTGCACACCAACCAGTCCTCAACGATTTCTATTGCAGAGGAATGAAATCAATAAAATCGACTTCTAATAATACAAGTCAATAGGTTAACTTCCAGATTAAAATGAATCAACATTTCTATATTTCAACCCTTGCGGGGGAAATTTCTAAATACTCGATCCATACAAATGATCCCTAAAGTCTGAGTGCAAACTCTGATTTAACTTACAAGTCTCAACCTATCTTAATCTACGACCATGAATAATTTAGGTTAAAGAAAAATATAACCCCATGGAAGTAATATCCATTCCTATCCTTCATCAGGTCTAACATTTTGACAATAATGTAACTATCATTTCCTTATGCATAACATTCTCATTTCATATAATCTAACAAAAAAATAAATAAGGAAGAGTACTGAAAATTTAGCATCAGAAACAAAAGAAAACCTAGGACTGATAATACGAATGTAACCGGAATAGCCACGTTCCACCCAACCGTAGATCAGGTACAAACACCAGGTCTGACCATAATCACCCCCGAGCCAGATGCATGCATGAAATAGTGTGGACAGTCAACCTCGAAGCTCAGTCATATTTTCTGAAATCCTTTTCCTAACACAGAGTGCTCACACAGCAATGTAATTCTCTCGGGCATACTTAGCAGCGTCCTGCCTCCTCACATATGCCCTCCCTTTATAGTTTTCCTAGGTCTTACCATTAGCAGCCAATTCCTCATGGAATTTTCGTAGCTAATCAAATCCTTGATTTCCAGGGTGTGTCTAGTGTCTTAAATACACTTCTGACACCTGTTCTGGCTTCCCAGAGGCTGACTCTAACTTGTCCCCCACTCTTTCATGTATGATCTCCTCATTTAACTTGGCTGTTCCTGCTCATACTTATTTATAAATAAAATAAAAAAATTGTTTTCTTACAACAGTCCTTCTAGGACTTAAATCAACCGATTTCTCATCTGGCCTCCTTATTGAATAATCTCAAAATAATATATATATATAAATATATATATATATTTAAAATTCGAACATAATGTCTTTTCATTATTGGGGAGGGACATCACAAAAACCCTATGCAATTACCAGCTATTACATCGACTGTACAAACTAAAACAACAACCCAGTGTTTTACAATCACGACTTCCAAGTTTGATGATACATTGTTTGCCATGACTTCTGCCAGGAGAACCTATGTGAAGCAAATAATTATTTGCTTCACACAAATAACTTCACCAGAAGATCTGCTATATACAATAAGCCATAAATATGGGGTAAAATAGATAATATATTAGATAATGGATAAAAGATTACAATAATGGCCCTAGCTTAAATATAGCTTGGGCATTTTGATGTTGAGGAGACACCTCCTTTCATAACCTATCTTCAGTTAACCTAACTATTAATTATTTAACTATTATCTTATTTTATGTTTGTAGCATTGCCACTCTCTTAGAGAGGCTTTGTCCTCAAAGCCTTATAATTTTGTTGCATTGTTCTTTGCGTGTCGTGGCTGCCGAAACATGTCGATACGAACTGCTAAGTGTAGAGCATAAATTCTGATACTTTGACGGATCAATCCATCCCAAATTGATTTGTTGTGGACTGATGGGATTCCCTACTGATGTGTCGTCAGGAGATTTGATCACATTAGTACCATTATCTTTTGACATTTCCCACTTTTTCAAATATTGGTTTTTATGGTTGGGGTGTCGATAAGGAACTTTCACGATGTCATTTTCGTTTATGAATGTTGGCTTTAGAGCATTGATCTGAGTTGGAAGTTGTATTTTCGTCTCTTGAGGATTTAAGTTTTTGTTTTGTATCTTTTCCAACTTGTTTTCTAACTGCCTATTATCATTTTGAAACTTCTTAATCAATTCGACTTGCGATTTTCTGTCATCTTCAAATGTCTTAAGTTGTTCCTTAAGATCTTCATTATGACTTCTGATACAACTATTTTCTTCCCGCTTGTCTAGAAGTTTCCCTTCAATGTCTTCGATAGATTGTTCTATCTTTCGGCTATTTTTCAACTTCTTAATTTTTGTGACTAGTATCTTGTTATAATTTCTTAGTCTAAAAATTTCTTCAGCATTGTTAGATAATGCTTTATTACTCTTCGTGATCTCTGACTTATGTGTCTTTTTAGAGTCGTCATTTTGTTGTTGAAGAACTTTTATCTGTTGTCGACATTGGCCGACCTCTGATTCTTGACTTTCTAATTTATGTCGTAACTGCATTAGTTCTTCATCTTTGTCGCTAATGATTTTGTTCAAGCATATTATTTCTGCTTCATAATCATTTATTTTTTTCTTTATATCTTGATTTTTCCACCTCTGATTGAAATCACTCTCCTCTTTTAATTCCTTGATTTGCGCACATAATTTTTCTATGTGATTTTCCTGGTTGGACATTGTTTGTTCATTGAACCGTTCTTGTATCTTATGTAGTTCAATCCTTACTTTGGATTGTGTATTCATGTCTCGTAATTCTTCATTGTCTTTTCGATAGTGCTTTAAGTTGGCTTCTAATTTCTCTATTTGTAGTCGCAACCCAGCTTCCATGGTCTTTGACTTTTTTTTCAAGTTTGTCTTCCTTTGACTACTTTTTCAACAATAATCAGTCTTCTTTTGATTTTGATTTTTCTGATGATAGCATGTCTCGACTTATTGATAAGCCTTCCTTTGAATCTTTGTTTTTGTCGTTTGATTTTGTTTTGTTCGTCAAATAATTCGTATTCAAAAGAATTTGTTTTTTTTTTATAATAATTATTATTAAATTTAATAATATTATTATTATTATTTTCTTTAAATTCTTCTTTGACTTTGTCTTTGTCTTTCTTTTCCTTTTTTATATAATAATTGTAATTATTACAATTATTAAATCTTACATATTAATATTATGATATTAATAATATATATTTGAAGATTTTAATAATAATAATAATGTTATTATTATTATTATTATTTTTTGACAAAGTTTATATCTATTATAATAAATATTACTATTTAGTAATAATAATATTATTATAAATTTTTAGGTTTTAGGGCATTGGAGGACATGGAGTGATGGACGTGGTGTAAGGTGGAGCGGTGGAATGGAGGAGCTGGCGTGGAATGGAGAGTGCAGGATGGAGGACACGCAAGGAGGTGGAGCTTTATGAGCACAGGTGGATGGTGTAGAGTGGTGGTGGCATGCGCAGTCGACGGAGTGGTGAGGGGAGAGTGGCCAAGCTGGGGGTGGAGCGGCAGGCCGTTGAGTGCAGGTGGTGGATGGGAGGAGCGAGTAGATGGGAGGGTGTAGATGAGTGAGGTGGCATGGAGGCGTAAAGGAAGTGAGAGTGTAGGCTGGGTGAGGTCGCGAGGGAGGGGGAGCAAGGAGCAGGCAGGAGGAGGATGGACGTGGGCATGGTGAGGGTGGTTGTAGAGGAGTGGACGCAGTGTAATAGGAGACTGCATGGGAGTAGAGGGAAGAAGGGAGGAGGGAATTGAAGGCGAGAAGGGGAGGGAACAGTAGTGGTGGCGTGAGTGAGTTTCAACATGGCTCGGCTCAACCAGGATTTTAGTGAAATGGCTGCTGAAGGAGTCATGATTTGAACAATCACGATGATGATCTTGATTCCCAGAATTGTGGCTTGACTTTTCCAAGTATTCCTCACAGTTTTAATTTGAGTCTTCTACTCTGTGGTGAAATTGATAGCGAGTAATACGGAATTGTCCGTGAATTTTGCTGACTTCAGCTATTATATACTCTCTTTGTTGGGATGTTTTATCAATGGGTGAAAACGTGAAGGTGGGTAACACTTTCGTGAGAAACGAGTGCAAAATCGTCTTAGCGGAAGTTATTCGGCCGAATAATAAACATTATTCGGCCGAATAATAAACATTATTCGGCCGAATAATAAACATTATTCGGCCGAATAATTTACATTATTCGACCGAATAATTCAAAGGTTATTCGGCTGAATAACCACAAACAGTTCTCCGTCCAGTCTAACGGAGATCCTCGGAATGTGTGCAAACAGTTGCCGGACGGGAAAAAATTTTCGGGCAATAGTTTATTCGGCCGAACAATTATTCGGCCGAACAATCATTCGGCCGAATAAATATTCGGCCGAACAAGTATTCGGCCGAACACTTTTTCGGCCGAATAATTGTTCGGCCGAATATTTATTCGGCCGAATGATTGTTCGGCTGAACTATTTTTCTGCATAAAAACACAGCATCGGCTGCCATATGGAATTCCCTGCTGGAAATTTCTGGACCCCCCAACGGGCCCGCAGTTGCTGTGTTGCCACCCCGCCGCCATTCGACAACCCGCCTGCTGCCCCTGGACCTGTTGACGCTCCACGAATTGCGGCTGAAACGTTCGCCACCCTGCTGCTTCTCCACCATCCGCCGCTGCCCCGCGACCTGCTGTTGCTCGTCACCTTGACGTTTGATAGTTCGTCGCCTTGTTGGCTGCTTGCCACTGTTTGTTGTTGGACGTTGCTCGTCGGCCGTTACGTTTCGGGTGGCAGGTGTGTTCGATTGTGTTGCTGCATGGACGCTGTTGCGGATTTGTGTGCAGGCTCAAGACTTCGTCATTGAAGGTGCGTTTATTCTTCCCTTGTAATTTTTTGATTCTGGCTGTGTATGTTATAAGTCATGGTTGATAATTTTATTTGTCCCTTGGTGAAGGAATTAGTTGTTTCTGGAGCGTAGTGGATCGAATAGGCACGGCGTCGTGGATCGACGATTTCGTATCGCTTCGTTTGGATACAGGTATGCTTCGATACACATAGTCTGCTCCTTAGTTGGTGGCATAGGAGAAAATTAAAAAAAATCTGTTCTGGCGGTTAAAAATAGAAGTTTTAATGTTTTTATGATTAATTTTGATTTTAGAGATGTTTGTATGTGCATGAACAGAGTTCATGAACTCTGTTCATGAATTCTGCTCATGAACTCTGTTCATGAACTCTACCCATGAACTCTGTTCATGGGCAGAGTTCATGAACTCTGCCCATGAGCAGAGTTCTGTTCATGCACAGAACTGGAACAGGTATAGCTAGGCATCAAAGCTTTTATCTTAGTCATTACCCAACGAAAAGTGCAATATTTCAAAGGCATATGTTTGAGTGCCCATAGGATAAAACTAGATGTATGCTTGGTTGCCTCTTTTATTACAAGTTGAGTAGGATTATATCATCTAGCCATCTACCTTATGTTAATGTTAATAATTAACCATTCTGAAAGAAGAAACAAGGCTTAGGCAATATTTTACAACAGTATAAATAGAATATAATTAGCAGCCGCTCCAACACGAGTTTAAAAAACACCCTGCTCATTTATTTTCAAGATGATTTCAAATACATTAGTAACTAATATATCATCCATCTTAATTATAAGATCTTATCTGGGTTCATGAAGATTAGAGATCAAACTAAAGTTGAACTTATAATGTCTTGTATCAATGGGGTTATTAATTCTAATGGTGTTAGATACTGTATTTACTGCTGAATCCTTACCAGATAATATAATTGCCAACACCATAACTTTTCTATATATGATGATATATCATTGACCACCCTTATTTTTATGATTGTTCAATAAATTCTAGGAGCTCTAGTCATGTTATACATACTTTTTGTGTGGTATTCTTGAATACAAAAATAGAAGCTTACTTCTAGCAGGTATCTAACCATGAAGAGCCCTTAATAATATATAATTCTTTAAAGATTAACGAGACCACTAGACCTAATAAAATTTCATCCTTGTTAGCCGTGATCTAAATACTTAGAGCTATATATGAACAGGTACTAATTAGCCTATAAATCTTATCTTGTTTTCTCTTAAGCACTATAGTTATTATACCTGCATTTTTTAGGGAAATAACGTATGAGTAAATTAGGCTTATACTAATAGTTAAAGATACTAAGTAAAGATGAAGTATCACCATTGGTTATCAGCTTATACTATTACTATAACACAAGCTTGACAATAGCTATAAGCTTTATACTGCTTACACAATGACTGTAACTAACATATCATATCACGTGTTTGATTTCATAGCTTACTACTTACTGCTATCAGTGGAATCACCTTCTCTTACTAACATGGCATGAGCAGAGTTCTGTTAATTAGCAGAGCTCTGCTCATGAGCAGAGCTAGAAGAGGAACTTACGAAAAATTTGGAAGGTTATTGTACTATTACAATTAAATGATTATGAGATGATTATTGATGTTATGTTTATGCTGCAATAGTGTTCTTAGAGCTAGAAGAGGAACTTACGAAAGAAAATAAGTTATAATATTTTAGGTGGCTCTACATTTTGTATGCAGATCTTTAAGAGATATGTTTTTAAGTTTGTAGAATGTGTGTAAGTTGTTTTATCATAAATATAAATTAGAAATCTCTTAATAAGTGTATATATATGTTATACTATTTTAGCCAGCTCTACATTTTGTATGCAGATCTTGAATAGATATGTTTTTAAGTTTGTAAAGTTAACATGTACAACTTCAATGTGTGTAAATTGTATTATTATAAATATGAGCTAGAATTCTTTTAATAAGAATATATATATATGTTTAGTGAGATGTTTGTTCATTGACATGTATAATTCAACCATATTTGTTGGATTAAAAGTTTTTAAGGTTACTATACTACTTCAATTAATCATGTTATGACTTATATTTGATAATGAAATGATTATTAGATATATCTTTATGTTGCAATATTAGTGATGGTAAGGAATTTTAGTTAATTAATTAGAGTTAGGAGGGGGACTTACATTTTGTTGAAGTTTTTTATCAAATATTGGCTTGATGTTTGTAGAATAGTCATGTACAATTTCAATATGTTAACGTTTGTGTAAATTTAGAAGTTATATCAAATGGAAAGAGAGTCTTCGAGGGGAAAGCGTAGGAGGTCATCACAATCCTCAGGAATTGGTGTTCCAGTTGGTAGTCGAAGGTTGTCGAATTCACCGAGAGGTTCAAGTTTATTGCATGGGTCCCAATCATTTGATCATCAACGAGTTCGAAGGGGTATAAATGAATCTCCTTCATCTTCTGTGGGAGATCGTCGATCTCAACCTTCTGTTGGTATGAACATTAATGTTTAATAACGTATAAATTGTATTTTTTTGTGTTTTGAATATATGGACAAGGTTAATTCTTGATAATGGCTATATTTGAAGCAGAGCGACGTTTAGAAGATGTGCGTAATTCGATGGAGCGAGGGGAAGATCAAGATAGGATTGTAGATGATGGAATAGGTGTGGGTGGAGAGCAAGGTCCTGAAGATCCTCCTAGAGCTAGGACGACATATGTTCCACTAGCTGAGGGGTGTACACCCATATCAACTTATCCATCTGATTTACCTGATGAGCTTCCATGGCAAGGTGTTTTGCAACAAACTATTCTTGAAAGTTGTAGATCCCACTATGACAGGTTGAACAATGATCTTTGTTCTTTGGATCTCCCTCTAGAGAGTAGACAAAGTCTAGAGATTGTTTTGGCGTCTTTGCAAAAATTCATTGATGCATATGAGGAACTTGGACCAACTACAAATGGTTTTGTTCATTTGATGCGGATGCGAAGGGACCAAGTTATGGGTCCAGACAACTGGGAGGTTGTGAAGGAGAGAGTCACTAGAGAACAAGCCAATTCAATGTTCAATTTCAAGGAAGGCCTTAAGCGAAAAATGTTGAAAGTGCAATATTTCAAGCATCCTCAAATTGCACATTTAATATATGATCGATTTCTTGCAGCTTATGGTCGATTGCCTTGGAACGATGAGGTTCCTAATTATTTTGCAAGATTTTTTTATGCGGAGTTTTTTTTAGGTATGAAGCCTAACTATACTGATGTTCCTTCTGACTTTTATGGAGTTGGAAAGGGTAGAATATATAATCGAAAAGGCGCTCTTAGAGACCCTACCACTATACAACCTCCACCTGAGATACCTCGTCCACCAAGGGTTGTGGCTTTAAGATCAGAGATGGAGACAACATCTCAACTAGGGACAATTGGAAGGGAATCGGTAGGTGATGGTTTAGCTTCAGCTCTTGCTGGAGTAGAAGTTGGTTTGGGGCGAGAGAGGGCTCGTGCTATTGTTCGTCAAAGTTTTGTTTACAAGACTAATGACGAGGTAGATGCATTGAGCATGGATGATCTCAGGGCTTATGCTAAGTCTTGTCGAGATATAGCTTCAGATGTGTTATCCAATGACACATCTAGCATGGGAGAGGTTTGTTGATTATGCTATGATAATCTATTTCATTTTTTATTAATCATTTTGAATTGAATTTTTTAGTACATGGGAATAATTATATTAAGCAAATGTATTTTGTTTGCAGTTTTCGAGAATGTTAAATGCACATAATTTTCGAGTCTCCAGTAGTCAAAACCAAGAGCATCTTAGTCAAAATGAAGAGCGCTTAGGAGAGGTATTTTAATTATAATATTTATGATTGAACTTGATATTTTTTTTGTTTATTTGAATTTTAATATTTATCAATGTATCTTATTGTTAATTTGACTTATTTATGCAGGTTTCTTTAGATTCCAACTTTTTAGATGGTTTACCATCTCTTGTGAGCTAATGATTTTAATTTTTTTTTGTTTTGGTTTTAAGTTAATTGCCTAATTTATTATTTGTATCTACTATGTTTTATTTATTAACAAAATTTAAATTTTAGGGAAGAGACCATTTGGAAATTGGGGGCGAAGATGTGGGGTCTTTAATGAATGCAGATATTGGCACCGAGGTAATTTTGTTGAACTAGAAATGATCTTTGATATAAGTTTAATGTTTTATATTTTTTTGATTTATTTGAAAATTGTTTTTGTACATGTTGCAGCTTGGCTCTTTGAGATCCTTTGGAGCCAAAGGAAAGGCTCTAGGGGAAAAAAGTGGACATGCATTCAAAGAATTTGATGTACGATTTTTTTAATAATTGAATTGTTTTGTAGATGAGTTTAATATCTTGATATTTTGAATTTAGTTTAAAATTGTTTAAATAATTTATGATCTAAAAATTTATAATTTGTTTTTTTGTGTATTGTAGGTTGAGTTGAGTCCCAGGGAAGGTCCTAGTGGAAAATAGTGGAAAGATATTGGTCGAGATGGATAGTGGTTCAGACTTTATAGTTTTTGTTGATATCTATATATTGGTGTTGTTTTGAACATGGAGGGTATTTATTTTTTGATTATATATATATGTACATTGAATTCACAAGTTCATCAACTCTTTTTTGGATTATATACATGAGTACATGTCCATTATTTCTCATTTGGTAAATGTTTAGAATATGTTTTGCATGAGTTTTGATAATATTTATAATATGTTTCGCATGAATGTTTAAAATGTTTTTATAGGTGCAATCCAAGGTTAGGAAATGTTGAATGATGACAATGAATGTTATGAAGTTAGAAAATGTTGAATGATGAGAATGAATGTTGAATGTTTCGAATGTTATGGAAGAATGAATATTGGGAAAGAATGAATGGGAAGTGTTAGGATTGTTTGAAATGTTATTTCAAGTTGGGAAATGTTGAATGTTGAGAATGAATGTTATGGTAAGAATCAATGTTGGGAAAAAATGAATGGGAGGTGTTAGAGAAAAAGAAATGTTGGGAAAGAATGAATGGGAGGTGTTATGGAAGAAGGAATGTTTTCAATTTGTTATGTTGAGAATAAGTGTTATTATAATATGTTTTGCATGAATGTTTAAAATGTCTTGATAGGTGCAACCCAAGGGTAGGAAATGTTGAATGAATGGGAGGTGTTGGAAATGTTTAAAATGATAATCTAAGTTAGGAAATATTCAATGTTGAAAATGAATGTTATGGTAAGAATTAATGTTGGGAAAAATTAATGGATTTTTAATTAATTTAATTTTTATTTTCAATGTTCAGGTACATTTGATGCGGCTGAAATCATGGCAAATGGGGGTAACGGTTTTTTTGTTTTTTAATCATAAGCGAAGATTCCAGGATTGTGAAGTTTGTGCTAAATTAGAGCAATGATTTTAAACAACAATTTGATGAATTTTCATTGATTTGTTGTAAATAATCATTTCTCTAATTTAGCATAATCTTCACAATCCTGGAATCCTTGCTTGTGATTAAAAATCAAATGATCGTTATCTCCATTTGCCATGATTTCAATTATGTGAATTTGCACAAGCGATATTTTAAATTAAAGATTTGGGACGGAGAACTTGGTTACAATTTTAAGACATCTATTTAAGATCATATTTATGGTGAAGTATGTATTAAAGAAACATGTTCAATGGATTAAAATACTACAAAATTTAATAGGTCTTTTTGTATTTTTTCGTTAGTATCAATCAACCAAAAGTAAAAATTCGGGGCGGAGTGGGGATATCCACATCCGTTATCTCATCCCTTAGTGGTCTAATAGACATATGGGGACCCGAATAAAATACTTTTGAATTTTCAAATTATATTTGAATTCATTTTTAAGCATTTTAAAGTACAACCATTTAAGCTTTTATGTTAGTTGTCATTCAAGAAAATATTCATAAAATCTCAATGAAAAAATATACTGTGCACCACAATTTTGATAATTGGACAAAAAATATATTGCACACAACAATTGACATGGACAAAAATATAGATCAATTTATTTTTGATATGTAGTTAAAAACATCGCAATGGAATACCATCTTCAACTCTCCGTTCATGGTCACATATGGATAGTTTCCATTTTTTGGTTTTTAACTGTTTTTTTTATGGAACTTGTATCAATTTTATTCGAGATGCACATACTAAATGACTATATTGACAACATATAACATCAGGCTCATAATCCTGAAAGTAGACATAATTTTTTGTCATATGCGTCTGCTGAAAAAAGTAGCCTTTTAAAATGATGGATCCTCTTTCGTATGTAAATCCGTTGTCGTTGTAGTCCTCCAATAACTTCATTTTTCCTTCAGTGCATCGCATCAAATAATATTTGACATTTCCGTTGTTGTCTACAGGTGCAATCACAGCGAAAACATCTCCTGTGCAAGTTATGATTGCTGTTAGCGTATTTAAATGAATTAAATTGACTACTTATGGCAATGGATTAGAATGAACAATTGATTAAAAAGTCAAAAACAAGTTTATTACCTTTTCTTACGAGATCTGAAATTCTATCGCCATCAGACGATATTGCTATTTCTTCTGATTCTAATTCTTCAACACTTGCCAGAGGCATTTTTCCTTTTGGATTAATCTCTGTGTGTCTCCAAGCTTTTACGTAGTTGTTTGTTATGTTTTCACAAACTTCTGTAGACTCGACATTTTCAATGCAAATATGACAAAAGCATGATTGCTTTCTACTGTCAAATGCAAACATGTTGTGAAATGATTTTGTTTGAATAGAGTGAAGATCTCTAGTTCCATGTATGGTGCTAGCGTCATATGGTATTGATCTATTTATATCTTGGACCCCAACAAGCCAAAAAAACCTACACAATAAATAGTGTACATGTGTACTTAAATGTTAGTATATACATTTTTTAAAATTTTAAGAAATAATATAAATTAAAAAAATAGTGGACATACCTGCGCACGTCTTTTGATTGTTGATTATAATCATGGCTTAGATTTAATTGACACCATTGGACAACCTCTGCAGCTGAATGAAACCGTGCTGAAGAATAGTTCATTTGCCATCTTCGAAGTGCTCTTTTCACGCATGCTCCTGCACCATCATGCTCACCTTTTCCATGCCCAGTTTCAAAGAAATTCCAGCGATGTTTTATGTTCAGCGCTTTATGAAGTCGACATAACCAAAAAAATGATCGTGAAGATTTAAATTGACTCGCACATCCATCAGACCATATCCAATGCTCATTGAATTTGACTTCGCGTTTTTTTAGTGAGTCATAGAAAATATTTTCTATACAATGTTGGACAAAATGTGTGTCGTGTGTACGATCGTCGCTGATATAGAAGTGATATTCTTTAATCACATCTCGATTGTCACATGTGCTTTCAATGCCATCGACATCCTGTTGAGAATGTCTATATACAACATGGACAAATATCGAAACTTGGTCAGAATGATAGTATTCACTCTATATTTCTTTTTGTGCAGCAAATGTATAGTTTTCAGCAAAATCAACCACCGACAAAATTGTTCCGGGTGGAAAAATTTCACGAGACTGTTTGAATTGAAGATCTTGCCATCGTGCTCTATGTGAATGCTGGGTGTATTTATAAATTTCGCTTTCAAATTTTTTGAGAAAATCTGTGACGCATATCTTGTCTTCTAGCAAATCAATTCTTTTGGAATGTGAATCACTAGAACTTGTATTATAGTTGATGTATTCGTATCTCTTCCAATCAACATTTACATTTGACAACGATTGATCATTATCGATAGGGTATTTATTGTGAAATAACACAAAATTTCCACAATGATGACAATGTTTTCCATTGACACATTTCTTTGAATAAAATACTTCATCGTGATTTCTCTCACATAAAATTTGAGATATGAATTCACGTATCGTCGGCGGAGGTGGTGAATTTGTCCAAAACATTTTACCAAATTCAAGAAACGTGTCATAATATAACTGAAATTGCACATGATAACGGCAACAACATGTATCACGTATAGTTATAGGTCGAACATACCATGGTTTTTGTTGCACAAATGTAGTGATTGATATATTAATTCCACGATGATCTTCCTTGAATTTGTTGAACAATTGTACTTGTGCCATGTCCATTATATGTTTTGGTTGGCTTTCATATACATTTCGTGATATTCTTTTGCGTATCACATCTCTTACATTTGGTGAAACTCGAGCATGTTCCAACCAATATTCTCGTACAATATCTTTAACCCCTGCTCCTAATCTATCTTTGTAAGGTTCTCTACAAATAATTGCCCAACAAGCAAGTTCATTATTTTCATCTATTTGCATTCTGAATTTGCTATGTTTGTATAATGTTTTTCTTGATGTTCCAACTGCTTTTGCTAGTTCTGTTGTCAAACGCTTTTGTTTAGTACTAGCTGAAAGAATTGCTGTATGAATTGCTTTACGTGCAGCACTGATATCTTTCTTCCTGGATTTTCCAAATTTTTTTATTGCATCGCCTATATTTTCCATCACATTTTGTTTCAATTTCGACTCTTTTGTTACTTTGTGAATACCCAATAACGATGTAGCACCTTCTAATTTCTTGGACACTAATAAACATCTCAAAATTTGTGCTTGTCCTGCTATTGAGTAATCCTTGAGAACTTCATCATAAAATTTTGTAGCACGATATCGTGCAACATGTATTGGTAGTTTTTCTCCATATTTGTCGCAATCAATGTCTTCTAACATTTCATCATCAATAGTAAAAGTACCTATACATCAAGTTAAATTTAATTTAACATATATCAAAAAATAAAATTCATTATAAAAAAATGAATTTGGAAAATATATGATATATACATACCAGGTTCAATTTCTGGATTTTGAACTTGATCTTCAATATTGATTTCATCGACATTAGCATGTAAATCACTATTTACATCTTCTACAATGTTCTTTTCAACTTCAATTTGTTCTTCTTGTACTCTATTTTCAATTTCCATTTCTTCAACATTGTCATGTAAATCTGTATTTATATCTTCAATAGTTCTCTCTTCCGTTTCAGCAACCCTTTGTTTTTTGGCAATATATCTGAGTTTTTGTTTCTCTCTATTATCATCATCATCACATTTACGATCAGCTTTTCTTTTACGATTTCTCTTATTGCCCATGGTTGTTTAATCTATAGACGATAAATTAAAGAATCATGTTACTTTATAGTAAAAACAAATAAATTAAGATTTAAAAACATTTACGGAATTTATAAAAACATGAACTGAAATTTACTTTACCTTTTAAAAATTTTGTAAGAGTCTTTTGAAGAAGATTTCTTTGGAATTAACTTTCCTTTGAAAAAATTCTCTGAACAAAAATCTTCTTTGGAAAATAATAAAAACACCTTGTGCCAAGGAAGAAAATAAAACACCTTGTAAATAAATCTTTGTTGTAAAATTCATTCCAAGAATACTTTTTTGAAAAAATATCTACGAAAAAAACCACTAGAAAAAAATACTTTCAATAAAAACTTATTTATAAATATATCTGGGAAAAAATCATTGTAAAGAAACAACTCTTTGAAAAAAACCCAATTTCAAAGAAATAAGAAGTACAAAATTACCTTGTAAAAAATCCTTTGCAAAATAAGATAACTATTTGAAAAAAATCCTTTCAAATAAATAAGAAGTGCAAAACTACTTTGGAAAAAAATCATTTGCAAAATACCTTAGCAAAACAACTATTTGAAAAAACCTCTTTCAATTAAATAAAAAGTGCAAAGCTACTTTGAAAAAAAAACATCCTTGCAAAGAACCTCCTTGAAAACATGTCTAAGAAAAGAAATATTTTGAAAAAACTCCTTGCAAATATCCCTTAAAAAAAACACTTTCAATGTGTCTTTTGGAAAAAAGAAGAAGAAACATACTTTGTAAAAATCTCTTTTTCAAAAAAATGTTTTCTTTGCAAATATACAACAAGAAAATAAATATTTGGAAAAAACTTCTTGCAAATATGCCTTAGAAATTTTTTTTCTTCAATGTGCCTTTGGAAAAAAGAAGAAACATACCTTGTAAAAACCTCCTTTTGCAAAAAATGTCTTCTTTGTAAAAATGCAATAAAAAAGAGATATGTTGGAAAAACTCCTTCAATGTGCCTTTTGTAAAAAAGAAGAAGACATAGCTTGTAAAAACCTCCTTTTGCAAAAAATGTCTTCTTTGTAAAAATGCAATAAGAAAAGAGATAGTTTGGAAAAACTCCTTGCAAATATGCCTTAGAAAAAAAAACTCCTTCAATGTGCCTTTTGTAAAGAAGAAGAAGAAACATAGCTTGTAAAAACCTCATTTCGCAAAAAATGTCTTCTTTGTAAAAATGCAATAAGAAAAGAGATAGTTTGGAAAAACTCCTTGCAAATATGCCTTAGAAAAAAAAACTCCTTCAATGTGCCTTTTGTAAAGAAGAAGAAGAAACATACCTTGTAAAAACCTCATTTTGCAAAAATTATCTCCTCCTTCCGAAATTAGTTTGACAAAAAAATGCGAAGTTCAAACATGCGAAAATAATGAATTAACTTTACGTTTATTTATATGAGTATAAATTTTTATTTTTTATTTTTTTCCGGCCGACGTAATTTTTTTCCCGTTTAGTTATTCGGCCGAATAACCTTCGCCATAAGTTACGGCGCCGTTACGGAAAACAGTTATTCGGCCGAATAATTATTTCGGCCGAATAATCTCTGAAACATGACCGATTCAGATCTCTGCAAAATTTTCAGGTTTCTCCATTTTTGGAAGGAGAAAACCACCTCTTACACAACAAAATGAATGTCGGACTTCATACCAGTAGATTCATCATTGAATCTACTTTACGAGGGTATAAATTTTGTTGTATATAGATAAGAACTGATATTTTTTAAGTTTTATATTTGTAACATGTGTCGAGTTATGATTCAGCTCTTTAAAAAAACAGCGAAAAGAAAAATCCATAACTTTGTAAATACAACACCAAAAAAATCGAAGAAAATGTGGGTCTATTCATTGACGTGTCTACTTCAAAAGGGTGGTCGTAGATTTTTTGATTTTATAGCGGATTGAGAGAAAAGTGGTGCAACAAAAAGGTTGTTGAAAATCGACTGAGTTTCCCCATGGATCGACTTTAAAAAAATATAATAATTAGTATAGAGGTCCATTGGATGCAAACTTATAGTCAGGCGTTAGTACATTGTGTGTAGATTGTCGTAGCATTTTCAGTTTTTGCAAAACACAAGTCTAACAACGATTTTAGTGGTGCAACAAATCATAACTCTTTTGTAGTCTTTTCATTTTATAAGAACACACTGTCAAACATTTGCGAAATCGACATATCAAATCTTAATAAAAAAAATTGAAAAAATTATGAGTAGAAAGCTAACATAATTCTACAAAAGTTTTCTTTTTACGGCAAAGTGAAATTTTAAATAAAAATATCACTTTTGTTCCCCCGAAGTTGGAAGACATGAAAAAAATAGAATTATTTTCTCACGAGACCCCCCAAAATAGACACCCATCTTCATTTTTTCACCCCATTATCTGCACCAATTAGCTTGTAACATGCGATTCTCCACAGTTGCAAAAAGGTGTATAGTATTTCCTTCTTGATAGCACACGCAAACTCGTGGTTGGATGTAGGTGGCTTTACGAATGTTAAGAGTTTGACCCAGCTTCAAAGGAAGCTAGGTTATTGACTGGACTGCAGCTCACATTCTTTACAGTTGTGATTCCTAGGCAGCCCTTGTCTGTAATCTTCTCCCTTTCAATTGAAATCTGAAAATGGCCAAAAGCCAAGACTGGTCAAAGACCAAGTGCACAGAGAAACTCTGAAATGGGTGGCCAAAGGCTGGATCAGGGAGGGCCGAGAGGCTCTGATACCAAATGAAGCAAATAATTATTTGCTTCACACAAATAAATTCACCAGAAGATCTGGTATATACGATAAGCCATAAATATGGAGTAAAATAGATAATATATTAGATAATGGATAAAAGATTACAATAATGGCCCTGCCTTAAATATAGCTTGGGCATTTTGATGTTGAGGAGACACCTCCTTTCATAACCTATCTTTAGTTAACCTAACTATTAATTATTTAACTATTATCTTATTTTATGTTCGTAGCACGATGAGGGTTTGCCACCGGGCTTACCGTTTTAGCTGCATTGCTATCCATTGATCACCGAACCCTATTACCACCAAACCAGAGCATGGAGTACGAAACCTTGGAATTTCCTGCCAAAAGAAAAGTACGAGGAGTTAGTATTATTATCACTTGATTGTTAAAAACAAAGAAATACATTGTAGAACACATAAACCAGAGAAACTTACCCAGTTTTTAAACAGCCGATTGGAATGCGTTCAGCATCCAATCCTTTCTCAAATGCAGCAAAGTTACCATGCAACTGAATCATAACCAAACTCAAAGTCAATACCTCCCTATTAACTTATTTGCCACCGAAAGAATGCCACAGGAGTTCAATATTACACTCTCAGCAAACGCTTAAGCACTTATACATTATTCCACAACAAAAATTACAGAGTTTTTGAAGCACAGTGCCATCCACAACCGCCCAGGGTCGAGCCCTGTAAACTACCGTCCTGTCGGCGTTCTTCCTCCAAAACAAAACCACAAAATGAATGCACAAAGGAAAATAATGTTAAGGCAAGTCTTCCTAGCATTTACACATTTCATCTACCGAAAACCACAAAGATCAATGATCGAGATTGAGCCAGCGAGCTACGGAGAAACCAAGGCAGACTTACGACCTAATAGCATTCAATAACTACATTAATTTGTAGGACAATTGGATGCCATATCACTAAAGGTAAGTTCACAGCGTGGTGACACATCACCTTTCCTCATCAAGATTTTCACATGGAGCCAAACACATAGACGCCAGCATAGTAACCACAACACCACAATAGGATCGCATTGAATGCTGAAGATCTGAGAGAGATTTAAGCCAGAACCTCGACTACATAAACATTTAATTCATAGTAGAGTTCAAGTCTTGTGACAACAAAGGCCTCGGGGTTTTAACAATGTCATATAGCTGCATACAACTGTGTATAAGTTACGAACATAGGATAGAGGTATCGTATTATCCTAAACATTGATACATGGTTCATTCCATAAGTTATTACAATACCATTCATGCTATATGCAAAAACCTTATCCCAAGTTTATATAACACATATATGCAATACACGCCGAACTATGGAGTTTAAACATTTCATGGCATTTTCTTACTCGCGCCATATAACATTAGAACAATGTTATTAACATAGTTCCCATAGGATATCCAATGTAGAATCAATATAGTGAATATATCAACTATATTATAAATCAACTATGCCATAGTATAGTATGAACTACCACATAGTAAATGTTTAAACATTATATTTAAATAGCTAGGCTATTTGCTTAAGGATAGGGTAGAGTACTACTTCACTTTTACACCATATTGAAAACTAGGGTTTGCTGTAAACTCTACTATGGTTTATACTACATATCAATAGCAACTGGATTTACTTATGGACGTAATACAAATGCCAGCATCAATATTACGAAACGTATTACATTGCCTCCGTCATTCCAGGAGGATCAATTATTATATTGATGACACCATCTTTCACATAAACCAAACATGTTACAAATTGAGATAGTTAAACTAGATTATATTACCACTAATCTCACCAACACATACAATGAGTTAGTGCTTAAACATTGCTGACGACACGTGCAATCATAACCATAAAATATGATACAAGTGACGAAGTTACACTGAAGATACATACCATTGACATCTTCATGCACGATAGATTTTATAATTATCTTAAACATAAAGATGACAAGTTGAAGCTTTAAACTTGTCTTGTAAAAACTAGAATTACTTTATAACCTTACCTGCAGATTTGCAAAAGAAGAATCCCAAGCTTTAGCTTTCAAATCTAAGTAAACTCAAGTGCACCCGATAGGAACCCCTTCAGAATTATGCAAACAACATCATCAGTATTGTATCAGATCCTTACACATAACAAAATAAACCTCGTTCTGTTGCATCCTACTTATAACTAAGTACATAATCATATTTAGAACAATTAAGACAAATTGTATGAGACAGTTATCATTGTTAGCTCATTATTATAATTCCATAGTTAGCATTTATCTTATAAATTAGGCTACATCAATTTTTTTTTATTTTGTGATTTTTCGGATGTTACAGAGACAGTCACCAACTCCAATGCATCCCCGCCATGGTAACAACCTGACCTTGCCTCAGAATCATCAACGAAGAAAATAAACGCAGGCGTTAGGAACCATTTAACTCAGAAAACTGAAATTAGAGTTTATGTGAAATTAATGAAATAGAGAGAGGGATGATTTATTACATTGAACATGCGTTTAAACGAGTGGTTCTGGATCTCGAGTAATGCTTAGAACGACTGTTTAACCCAAACAACCATACCAACGACGCAAATCCCTGGATCTCTCCCAAAGCCACCACATCGAAGAATGCAGGACGAAATGCTAAGTGAAGGGTCGTAGGGCTAGTTCTTCTCCCCATGTCATGACGTGGTTTTCCACCTTCTGTAAGATCACATGGGAGCTTTAATTGTGTCATCTGTCAGGTTCCTTCACATTTAATTCCATTTACAGCCCAAGCCTCGAACTGGCATCATCTTTATTATCACCTTTTAACATAGGATTAGGGTCTAATAAAGCGTCGATGTTGACCTCTTAACTAAGGTATTGATCATGATATATATATATATATATATATCTTATGTTACACTGGTAGGATAAGCAATGGAACTTGATTTATGACTTAGGAATAGCTCCCAACTATGGTTCCTTTTTCCACCTCAAACCTGTGAAATGAGAAAGTTTACATATGCAAAGGGTGTTAGCTCATAAATCTAAGTAAGATCAAAGGACCCGAGGGACCCTGCATTATTTTTCTAGGTGTTCACAAACTCATGTGAGGACATTATCTAAGTAGCATATTTATTTGTACATATGGAGGACCATTACATCCCTAAAACCATTTACCACTTTTAAGGGTTCAAGTTAATTTGTACATGTAAGGTTCATTTTCTAAGTGAGCTAGTCGCCCTTGTTATAGTGGAAATTTTATTTTATTATGTCATTTAAGGGTTATTACAAGTTTAAATTTCTATCTGCAATTATTGATTTACTATTTCCAAGGATATTATTAAACAAATGTATTTATTTTAGTTTCTGATCTAATTAGTATTCTGTATAGTAATGATTATGTAATATGAATTGAATAAAATGTTTCTCTGCATTTTTCCCATGCTAATGGATCTGCACCAAACTCTAGTACAAAGAAGAAATTAAGATAAATAAATTGATAGGCAGATTGCCAGATGAATAAGAAGACCAATATTGTTGTATTCTCCTAGCTTTTCCTACCATTAATATTTTGTATATAATTCAATGTTTTTCCCTTATCATTCCTTCATCAGTTAAATGTTTTAGGTTCACTGTATTTCTTTCACCAGTCTGTATTGAAAATAACAACTACAAAAACATTTATTTCCTATGTACACAATACTGTTTTTCCTTACTGTTAACAAGTATTTTTATCATGAAAACAAACAGTCTTCATATCTAAGTATATAATTTATCTCTCTGTTATACGGTATTTAGGAAATCATAACAACTGCCAAGTTAATAGCATCAACAAGCATTATATTACTTTTTCCTTTTTAAATAATGCATAATTGTTTAATTACTAATCTATGTGCGTAGTTTTCATATTTGTCAAACTATTTATTCATTTAAAACAAAGAATCATTATATTTTATGCAAACAAAGTATCATTTACAAACCTAAGACTTATGATAGGTTCGTACCCTTCACTTATCAAACCCTAGATTTATTAACTTTAAGAGTTTAGTTAAGTTTTCAAATAGAACAAAGGAATGATCACGATTCATTTCATAACTGAAAGTAGAACATTAGATTATGGCTCATAGCCTTCACAAAAATCAACAAAAAATAATCACAAAGAGAAGCCCACGACTCCATACACTTAGGAACAAAAACGATTATCGTTTACATTCTTAAAAACTGGAATCAAGGGCATCTCGGAAGCATCATGAATCTACATTATCACATTCAATTGAAAACTATTAAACAGTAAACCCTACAATTAGTTGCAGAAGACATCGACCCTACGAAACTAAACATTTAAATGTCATAATAGTGGAACAATTCAGAGAACCCACTTAAGGGTTTAATCATTTTAATATAGATCCAAAACCTTAGCCATCAAGTTTTATTTAAAATACACAGTGGCAGAACATTAAAAGTATCAAATGCATACAAATTGGAGCCTGCTCTTGATATAAAACAAGCACAATAAAGTTGGGAAAATAAGTTATCGTTTTATCAATTGCACAATAGATTGCAAACATTAAGCTTCGCTTCTTTTACATAAAATAGCTCACAGTATCATCAATCACGAACACAGGTTGAACTAAACATAAATTCTTTTATTACCGAGAACAGTACCAGGGTGAAACCCTTCCTAAATAATTTCTTATGGATTTTACAATGGAAAAACAAGCACTACTAAAAACAATGATGAATGGGTCGAGGGTTTCATCCTCCCCGAACTGTCAAAACAAGCTCACAATTATTTTGTCGAAGTTCACCCTCGGAGCCCAAGAAAACACAAATTTTCGGTAAAGAACACAATGAAGACCCAATAGTCATCTAACCGGAGTAACGAGTAACCACCAAATCTTACCGGTCTTTTAGCAGTTGCCAGCTACCAAAGATTTAAACTGAGAAGCCATCGACGAAGGTTCCTGCCATTCAAAACACAGTAGAGGTCAAAACAAGTTTTACAAATATCATTGCATATGAAATAGCAGTAACTGAACTCTAAAAAAAAAATAGAATAGAAGATACAGGGTTTCGAATTGAGATCCCTTACCTTTAAGAATTTCACCGAAGCAGAACACCAAGACATTTCAAGTAGTACCCATTTCTCCATCATCAAATGCAAAGAAGGAAGCATGTTAACTCTGAAGAATACCACCTAATAGACAACCGAGCATTGAACCAACTACCGTGAAGAGTTTGTCACTCACACCCTGGAACTTCTACTTCAAGCTACCACTGTAAAACACCATGAGTATCGGCTCTTAAGCTTTCAATAGGTCACGACTTCGAACCCTGGGCACTACAAAAACCAATTAACAAGACCCTGAAGGCTCTCGGCCTGTCGGCCTCTCCTTAGAGCCACTACCCGAATGCTAAGGAAAACAATAACTCCGTAAAACATAGAGGTGGTTAGGGTTGGGACCCAAAGCCCATAACCGTTGTTAGATCAATGGTGGATATCACAAGAGGTTTGTCACATAAAGCCAAGCATCAACCACATTAATGAAACCATCAATACCATAGCCACCAAGGAGGACAACTAGATCAAGCTCGAACCAAATCACTTACAATTCATCACAACACTCGAACCATCACCACTCTATCACATTCCCAGTGCCACAAAGATGTCCAAGAAGATATTCCACTGTCCTGGCAAGTTGAAGTATTAAATACAAAAGGAAACCAGGTGCCTACCAATACGAAGCCTTCATAGTGTTAGTATTACCATTACTTACAATGTTTTGATTGTTGATAAATTGTGTCATTTGGTTATGTAGTAACACATTGTGGTAAGTCAAGGTGGTTTCAGGTTCGATGCTAGGAAACCACGTTAATATTATTTCATAAGCCATCTTGGTAATATATCAATATCTTGGTAGAAGGAATAACTATTTATGATATGCACCTTGGGTTAGGACAAGGTTGTATTCATTTCTTTACTAGGTTTCCATAGTATAAATAGGGTCACACAATGCACACACTAAGATGTAATTTTTTAGCATAGGATTTGTATATAGTCGTTAAGCTAGACACTATAGCATTGATTTTAAATATGCAAGTAGTGTTGATGTATATGTAACTTCGGAATGTATTTCACATAAATGTATATTGTATTCCTATAGAGATGTTATTATTCCTCTATATGGAAGTGGTTGTATTCTTATAGAGATGTTATTATTCCTCTATACGGAAGTGTCGTCATTTATATTGTAAGTGTCTTAACTTATACTTGATGGGTTATTAGACCACCTTGTTGGGGTCGGCCTTGTATAAGTCATGTGGGTCAAAGGGTTATTAGACCACCCTAGTGGGGTCGGCCTAGTCAGCATTATGTTAAGTGGTTAAGTTGAGGCCAACCTAGTTGAGTAAAGGTCAAGTCAAGTTAGTGTATAAATAGAGAGTGTGTCTCTCTCATTTTACACATTATATTCTCTCACTCACACTTGGGAGATTGGCGCACTTGTGGAGAAGGAGGCTCTGCTACTAGGAGAAGACTATCTCTTGTATTCTGGTTGTATCATTGCTCTATCTATCTGTGAGAAAGTTATTGGGGTTTTTCACCTTTATGGTTTTCCCCAAGTAAACTTTGTGTCTCTTATGTGCTTACATTATTGTGTCCATAATTGATATGTTGTAGATTTGTTGTACATGTTGTTCTCTCAGTTAAGATCCTAGATCAGATTGAAGTAAATTCTGAAAATTTAACATGGTATCAGAGCTAGCCTAAAAGAAGGCATGATATGGCATGTATGACACTTGTTTCACTTATGATGCTAGGGCTTGATATAGCAAAAACCAGTCATCATAGCACTTTCACTATAAATCCATTTTTGTGAAGTTTTTGGATCTGAAACGTTTACAGGTTGAAGATCAGATCCCCATGTACCTTGTGTCCAAAGGAAAATCTCTAATTCATTTTACTTTGTGATTTATGAGCTATACAATATAGGGTTTCTGCCTCTTCCAAATCTGAGTCAAAATCAGGCGACCTTGGGAAAAAGGTCATAACATGGGCTAGGAAGCTCCAAATGAAATTTTGTAAAAAGTGACAAGTAGTACACATACTGTGTTATCTCAAAAAAATCTTTCAGAGGCCGAAGTTGAAGTAGTGACACGTGGCACACCGTACAAATTGACTCTCCGGTATTATCCCATAAACATGTCACATTGCGACACTTGGAATAACTGTCTCTCAAAGAATCTAATTGAGGTCAAACCTGTCGGGATTGAAAGATAATAGGTCAGGATATTTTAGAAAAAAATTTCAAACCCTGTGGATTGAAAAATTCAGAGTTACACTAGAAACAATTAGGTACATATTTATGTCAAAACATAATTATTTTTTAGCACCTTCATTCATGGCTTCCAGAATTTAGGGCTTCGGAGAAAGTTGGAATTTCTCTAATTGGAGACCACGGCTGGATGCTACTCATCAAAAGTGAAATTTAGAGATCAAGATTAGATTTTTTGGTTGGGCAGAAGACCGGGCTTCATCAAACCCCAGTTCAGAACTTTGATCGGAGAGATGGAAAATTAGGGCTTCTGCAAAACTTGGAATTTTGGAAATGTATGACCACGGCTGGAATCTCCTCACGAAAATTGAAGCTTCGAGCTTTGAATCAAATCTTTTGGTTGGGTGAAGCTCCGGGAAACTCAAACCGTAATTCAAGGTCCTCCCTACTGAATCCAGAAATCTAAAAGGCAATTTCAAGGGGTGAAACTTTGCAGTTTTCAAATTCTGAATATACCAACTTGATCAGCTCATCAAGGCACATATTTCTATCCTTTCAAAAGTTTGAAATTCAAAGCTTGAATTTTTGGGTTCTTTGACAAACCCTAATACAGCTCCAGATCGAGTTCCTACAAATCAAGTGGATTGGTTTAATCCTAGAAGAGGATGAATTGGTCACCTCCATAAGTGAAGAAGTTCCTGTCTCAGAGGGAGATGAGTCTAAGGCCTTCCATAAGAAGATTACAAGCAATCTTGACAGGTATGGCTTACAGGTATATTTCATGGTTAATTTTATCATATGTTTGCCTTCATATCATTACAGTACAATCTTGATTAATTACTAGAGTTGTCGTATCACCTTAATAGTAGATATTCATGGATTAAGGTTTTGACACTTATGAATGTACTAATGCATTGTGATGTCGTATGAGGTTTATGTTGTTCGCTAACATAAAAGGTACACCAAGAAAGACAAATCATGTTCTACTTCAAGAACATATGATCATGGTGACATGAACACAAAGATTCATGCATTGTCATGGATCAGATAGAAGATCTACTTTTGAGGTATGTATAACTTGGTCCTACAATGGTTAACCTATGAGACATGCAGGCTACTAGCACAAGTCACTGAAGAGAACTAGAAGACATTATGCGGGTATGCTAGACATAACTAGCTAGCATGCTAATCCAGGTATGTTTTTCCTATATCAAACTAGAATCCTACCTTGTGTTAGGATCTTATACTGTTGTGTTGTTGATAATGATTATTCATGAAGTCATAGGTTTGAATAGTCATGGCAGTATGCATATTATGTTTCTTACCATAATTGATGATATGACTAACCAGAAGAATCATGAAGGTATAGGTTTGAGTAATCATGGGTTTATGCATTGATGATTTAACTAATCAGAAGAGTCCTATGATCAAATAATAATATGCATAAGTAAAAGAAGACTTCCCTGAAACCTTGAATACTAATGTTTATTATCTATGAATGATCATGACTATACATGTTTAAGATTATTGTGTTTTGATAGTATTAAGATTATACTAATAAATGTGTGATTATGTATGAGACCTCAAGGATAATACAATGATGACACTAATAAGCATGCATAGGGACCAAGGATGAATATAAGTTCAAGAACAGGTAATCCAGGAAGCAAAGATCAAGAGGGAGCACACTCCAGCAGCTCCTACAAGGATGCGGATATTCAGAGGGAGTTGACCATCTTTCTTCATTCCACAACAGAAAGGTGTAGAAAAAGCTACTTTAGCAGCTCCTGCAAGAAAGCAAAGACTCAAAGGGAGTCCACCCAAAAAACAAACAAAGATAAGTATTTTAACTACCACTTCTTACATATTTGTTTGTTTAAATAAAATTGTTCAATGATACTTATGCTTATGTTCCTAGACTTAGGATATGTATTTTGCATATTTGCATTAATGAACAAGATACTACTAATATGAATATGATGAGTAAGTGGCCTATGGCACTGTACAACATTCCATTGCTACTTATCTAGAATGAAACGTCTTTGCTGACATGTTGGGAGTTTTGCACACTCTTAACAATGTTCTGGTAGAGACTGGAAGGCATCTAGAAAGTTATGGAACATGGATAAATGTTGTATTGATGCATTGGCTAAGACAATTGCATGATTGTATGACATATTTCTTTATGTGTAAGAATTTGTCTGAAAAATATGAGATGGTTCTAATCATGCAATTTAACTTGTTTTGTAGGAAAAACCGTATACCTTCACGTACAAAAGAAGGACAACAACATTTGTTTAAGCAACAAAATTATCTATTGAAGATATTGAAGTTCCCAGGTTACAGGAAGAATGCCTTGATCTTTTGACCATGAAGAATGATGTTTGGGATGCGGTCCCAAGAGCTGAAGGGAAGTCTATTGTGACTTCGAAATGGAACTATCAGATCAAGCATACTGCAGATGGCAGCATAGAGAAATATAAAAGTGATGAAATAGAGGATACACCAGATAGATTTGAAGACAACTTTCTTGAATGGTGTAGTCATATATGTGTGCAGAACTTGGTAGGATAGATAGCATTCTATCCAGTTTGGGATTTACTTAGAGTAAAGCAGATTCCAACCTTTACTACAAGGTTGAGGAAGGGAATCCTGTGATTCTACTCCTATATGTGGATGACTTATTTGTAATAGGAGATGATAGATTGATTGCAGATACTAAGAGGAAGCTTGCTACTGAGTTCGATATGAATGATTTGGGAATGATGCACTATTTGTTTTTTTGGCATGGAGGTGTGGTAGAGTGTAGATGGAAACTTCCTTAGACAATGGAAGTATGCAGTAGAGATCCTGAAGAGGTTCGGGATGATGGATTGCAAGGCCATGGCCACACCTATGCCATCGAATCTTAAGCTTCTTTGTGATGCTTCATCTGAGCCAGTTGATGTCTCTATGTATTGTCAAATGATTGGGTCCTTGATGTACCTGACAAACACAAGACCAGATATTTGCTTTGCGGTGAACACAATGAGCCAGTTCTTGACGGATCTGAGGAGTGTTCACCTGGTTGCTGTAAAGCATGTTCTGAGGTACCTGAAGGGTACAGTGTATTATGGGCTCAAGTATGAAGTGGATCAAAAGTTTAACCTGCAGGGTTATGTTGATTTAGATTGGGCTGGCAGTGCTGCAGATAGGAAGAGCACATATGGGTGCTGCTTCAGTATGGGATCAGGTGTGATCTCTTGGTTTAGCAGGAATTAGTCCTGCGTAGCACTGAGTACAGTCGAAGCAGAGTATGTTGCGATGGATGAGCAGGTTGTAGATGTAATGACCAAGCCGTTGGCGAGAGTACAGTTTGAGTAATTCAGAGAGAGGCTTGGTGCACTTCAGATCGAGGTTCCTTCCAAAGGAAAGTGATGAGTTTGGAAGATGTAGATGCACATGAGCTTTCCTGACATGGTTCATGTGTTCTCCCTTGGTCGTCATGTAATTGCTGAGCCATTTTTCACATGGTGGTAGATGTGTTCTCCCATGGTGAAAAAGTAAGGGCTGGAGCCTTCCCCGAATGGCGGTAGATGTGTTCTCCCATGTCAGTGGTGTAAGTGCTAGATGATGTGCATCTGGGATGTGCTTCGTGGACGATGAGATGATCTAAAGAGGACGATGCTATGATGATCAGGAGGATCATGGATGATGAGCATCACGATGATGCTCCAGTTACTGCTCTGTGTATGCATCATGTTGGATGGTGGATATGATCAGTTGGATCATTTATATGTATATGTATGTACGCATCATGTTGGATGTTGGATATGATCAGTTGGACCATTTATATGTATGTATGCATTATGTTGGATGCTGGATATGATCAGTTGGAGCACTTGTATGTATTTTTGTATATGCATCATATTGGATGCTTGGACTATGTATCTGTATATGTATCAGGTGGATACATTGTATGATCAGGTGGATCATGTATGGTGATATGTATCATGTATTTGTATTTGTATCAGGTGGATACACTGTATGATCAGGTGGATCATGTATGATGATATGTATCAGGTAGATACTTGGTATGCATCAGGTAGATGCATTTTATGATCAAGATGATCATGGATGACGAGCTTCAGGATGTTGCTCCAAATGACATACAACAGGATGTTGCAGTGATGATGATCAGGATGATCATGTGTACATTAGGATGATGTATGGTGAGTATCAGGTTGATAATCTGTGGCCGTGGAACAGGTTGTGCAGATAAGCATGTAATTTGTGCCCTGGGAGATTTGCAGATAGTCTTTCAAGGTTTTTCCTATGGCATGTAATTTGTACCCTGGGATATCTGGCAAATGCTCTTTGGAGGCTTTGCTTGGGAGGACATATAATTTGTGCCCTCGGAGATCTAGAGATTGTCTTTTGAGGTTTTGCCTATGGCATGTAATTTTTGCCGTGGGATATCTAGCAGATTCTCTTTCGAGGTTTTTTCCTATGGCATGTAATTTGTGCCTTGGGAGATCCGATAGGTTGAGCCGTGTGCTCGTAATCAGTCGTGGGATGCTCTTTCGAGGTTTTCCCATGACCACATGTAATTTGTGCCCTAAGAGATCCGATAGGTTGATACTTGTGCTTGTAATCAGTCATGGGATGCTCTTTAGAGGTTTTGTGGTGACCACATGTAATTTGTGCCCTACGAGATCCGATAGGTTGAGCCTTGTGCTCGTAATCAGTCCTGGGATTCTCTTTCGAGGTTTTGTGGTGGGGTCACATGTAATAAGTCCTAGATATCTAGACAGGATGATAAAGGCCTCAGATGCGCTTTAGGGTTCTTGCTAGTCAAGAGACTCTTTTAAGGTTTTGTGACGCACGTAATAAGTCCTGAGATTTCCAGAGTATGGCCAGTGATGACGAAGACTTGCAGGTGGTGGGCCTACATCCAATATGAAAAAGTACTTGCTCTGTAGAACTTCCTATGACGAGTAGATTCAGAGATTGATTGAGATAGTAGCAGCAGTGACGATGATCCAAAGAAGATGACTTGTTCTTTTAGACCTGTGTTGAGAAATAACTTCTTAGTTAAGAGGGAGTGTTGATTTATATGTAACTTCAGAATGTGTTTCACATATATGTATATTGTATTCCTATAGAGATGTTATTATTCCTCTATACGGAAGTGTCGTCATTTATATTGTAAGTGTCTTAACTTATACTTGATGGGTTATTAGACCACCTTGTTGGGGTCGGCTTTGTATAAGTCATGTGGGTCAAAGGGTTATTAGACCACCCTATTGGGGGTCGGCCATGTGGGTCAAAGGGTTATTAGACCACCCTAGTGGGGGTCGGCCCAGTCAACATTATGTTAAGTGGTTAAGTTGAGGCCGACCTAGTTGAGTAAAGGTCAAGTCAAGTTAGTGTATAAATAGAGAGTGTGTCTCTCTCATTTACACATTTTATTCTCTCACTCACACTTCGGAGAGTGACACACTTGTGGAGGAGGAGGCTCTGCTGCTAGGAGAAGACTATCTCTTGTATTCTGGATGTATCATTGCTCTATCTATCTCTGGGGAAGTTATTGGGGTTTTTCACCTTTATGGTTTTCCCCAAGTAAACTCTGTGTCTCTTGTGTGCTTGCATTATTGTGTCCATGATTGATATGTTGTAGATTTGCTGTACATGTTGTTCTCTCAGTTAAGATCCTAGATCAGATTGAAGTAAATTCTGAAAATTTAACAAATAGATCTTAGGCTAAAGTTTAAATTAAATTTTGTATGAAATCCTTAGGCTCTAGAATTCTCAAAAGAATTTCATATAGATATTGGATTCTATTGGTAATTAGCCATCACTTATAGAATAAGTTTATCCTCATATCTTGCATCAATAGAAAACCCATGATTTTAGCACATAAAGTTAAACAATGATATTTGAATCTTATTCTTTGTCAGGACAAATTAATTACGGTGAGTACAAATATTTTGATTATTATAACTGATGTACGTCTGATTTTTACAATCTAGGTTAACTTAAGATCTCACCAAGAGCACTTACGACATTATGTCTCTTAAATCATTAACACTTGGGAGACACATAAACTATTTAGAACTCTTGGTCACATGTCGTAAACATTATACCTGTAATCTATGAATAGGACGATTCAAACACTTTAGCATGAATGCTAAGTAAGCCTAAGGAAGAAACAATAGTTAACACATATAAAATTATATCTTAAGAACATAAACGAAAGATTCTGAAAGTACAGTTGAGTAATCTTAACATGAAAGTAAAAATATTAATTATCTAGTCGCAACATTTCACTTACGACTAACAACAACATTTAGTATAGCAAGCCAACATTTAGACATTTATGATATTTCCACACAGTTAGATTTAGTATTAAAAGCTATATCTAAAAATTTTAAATTTTTGTAAATTTTTGGATGTTACACTTACCCCTTGAATGTTGTGAGAAACAACTTGAATATACATCCCATCTCCTGCACAACTTTGGTTAGTCCAAGTAATACTCCTTTTTAACCTTACACATTTAGTTTGCATGGATTTTCGTTATCTCATATAAGCCAACTACATATAAAAGCATACCACCATAACACGTACTACCATTTCTATCAATGTACCATAACATCCACATATGCTAATGAATTTGCTAACAAAGGTAGCCAAAAATATACAATATAAACCCAATGATCAATACAATCAATATACCACCACACATAAATATATGAGAATAACAAAGGTAACCATGACAATATACATTTATATTATTGACATCTTCTAATAACAATAAAACAATAAAGAATACTTATTTGGATCAATAGACTCATGTGACTTAGGGCATGACAGCAACTTTCCACCCAACCATAGGTTCTCTGTCTGGCCCTAGAGACCACCCCCGAGCTGGGAAAGATCCACTAGATAGGAGAATAACTTTAATGAAATGTGATACCCCTCCTTTATGACCTGTTATGTTAAAAAAAATGAAAATATTGCTGTACACTTGGTTAATAGTCAAGAGCTCGACGCCAAGGCCCCACTAATAAACTCGGTAACTTATGAGGTTTAATTGATAGTTTATAATTTGTAAACTTAAGAGTTAAAGAGGCGGTGATTCATTTTGATAACTACTACTGAATTCACTAAAGGGAGGTAAGGTTATGATTGTCACCACGACCAATTTTTGTCACTAGACAAAAACTATGTGATTGCTAAAACTATACTTGTACGGTTAGTAAAGTCTTATGACCTATGCCTTTGTATAGCGCGATAGGTTACTTATGAGTTTTAAATATTATCCTAATTTCTTTTAGGATAAGCATGAGATCTAGTCCGAGAGGAGAATACTAGAGGACTTGGTAGGTTCCTAACTAAAAATAAGTTTAGCTTAGTGATTAAGAATACTAGTGTATTCGACTTAATTACTAGAAGTTATCCTTGGTTTTACATAAACGGAGTGGGTAATTAGGCGTAATTCGTGGTTGTACATATATAATATGGTTGTGTAATATAATTATATATGCGAATATATATTTATAGAAATCATATAGGTTGCACTAAAGGAACATTTTATATAAGTTATGATTCTCTTTTTAAATGACTCCACTCTAGTAGTGAGACTCGTCGTAGTGATCCTCCATGAGTAATGTAAGGAAATGAACTATATATATATATATATAGAAAACATGTAACACTTATATACATATGTTACTTTTGTGAAAGGAAGATCAATTGGTTAAGTTAAATCATATTTAAGAGTGTAGTCACTTAAGGAACAACTTAGAGGGTTGATAGGGCCGCACTATTTTGAGGAGGAATGAATTTAAAATTCAATCAAACACTTAGATGAACACTCCCACAATTTCCGTACGAATTTGTCGCCATAGCAGAGCACTCTAAGCCCTAATTCTGCCACTTGTTTACCTTGCGTTGATACGTGGGCATTGTAAACATCGCCACGTGGGGAAGTTGGGGAAGATCGCACTTGAGATGGACCGCCCTCCACATATCAATGGTACCTCCTCTACACCGGACGGATCTCCCAAGGTAGATCTCCCCTTATTGGCAAGAGTAAAAGGGTGCGTCTGGGGGAAGAGGAGATCTCTGCCTTTTAGGAGAGGACTTTTGAAAGGAATCTGGAGTATGACGATGGGCGAACTACTCATGAGATGGATCCGAGCTACAGAGGTAATTCTGATGGTTATGAATATTATGCCAATTGCCCAGCTAGCTTCTTGTTGTTGTATATATAATTATGTCATTTTGTTGACTTAGTTCCAGCTATATAGATAATTGTAGGTCGAACTCAGCATCTGGGTTTGCTTTTAACTATCTCTACTCTTTGAGTAGATCTCTGATCTTTGGAAATGATCCCTCTCCCCATTCCTATTTTTACCTTTAGAATTATTGTTTCTAAGTTGGTGACGTGTACGATTTCATAATAGACGGAGATTCGTATTTTAAACTAATGGATGGCTTGACCGCCGATCCCTGCAAATTCCTCCTTTGAAATTATAGTTACAACACCGTAATATATATATACAGAGGTATATTCTATATGCTATTTATCATATTGATATATAATTGCTGCCAACGATTAAGGAATAAGCAAGGGGAAGGGACGGCCTATAAGTCTGATCCCCATTTACTTGAATAGGTTATATTTGATGGCAAATCGTTGATACTCCTGCTATTAGTAAAGCCGTTGAGTCTTTCTCCTTATAGGAATTATATTATTTGATGGCAAATCGTTGATACTCCTGCTGTCAGTAAAGTCGTTGAGTCTTTCTCCTTATAGGAATTATATTATTTGATGGCAAATCGTTGATACTCCTGCTCTCAGTAAAGCCGTTGAGTCTTTCTCCTTATAGGAATTATATTATTTGATGGCAATCCTTGATACTCCTGCTGTCAGTAAAGCCATCGAGTCTTTCTCCTTATAGGAATTATATTATTTGATGGCAAATCATTGATACTCCTGCTCTCAGTAAAGCCATCGAGTCTTTCTCCTTATAGGAATTATAGATTTGATGGAATCCCATATTGGTTGAAAATCGTATTGGTTTGCTTAATTAGGAAGCTGGAATGAAGCGTCTGATTTCTTCTTCTATGAAATTTTTATTGTGGATAGAAAATCAATTTCATTTTTAATGGAAATTCGTCTCTGTTATTAAAATTACCCAGTCAGTTATGTATATAGCTTTAAATCCTTGTAATCGTTGAATCTTTGCCATCACTGAGTTGGAGCAATGTGTGATAGGACCCTTGTATATATATTTCTTATCTTATATAAAGATACAAATAGTTATCTCTGCATAATGCGTGTTGATAGAGTACCAAAAGTATTAAGGCTTGATCCCTGCATGTTATTATATAATCATAAAAGATGTTGATTATCCTCTGGTTATTTTCTTCCTTGATAATTGCATGTCTGAATAGCTAGATTATAAGCTTATTACTGGTTGAATGACGTATTGTTTGCAATAGTACATTTTTCCCAAGTTTCCAGTTTAGAGTTGTATCTTTATAGCTAGATTGCGATCCCTCTGATTCATGGATGGGATGGTAAAGATATATATATATATATATATATATATATATATATATATTTGTATATTAGCTTATTTAAAAAGATGTATATTATATATATTGTTTATGGTATAGTTTGAAAGGATACGAAAGGGCATAATTCAATATCCTTGTGTTAAGCTTATTTTAAATAAGATGTATATTATATATATATTGTTTGCTGTATAGTTTGAAAGGATAGGAAAGGGTATATTTCAATATCCTTGTATTAAGTTTATTTTAAAGATGTATATTGCACATATTCTGTATTGTATAGTTTGTTGGCTGATGTGTAGCATACTGTGTGTTGATCCTCGTGGGCTCCTCCCTTGAACAAGCGCTTGATGCGCTGAGATTTATTGTAATGACCAGTTTGTTGGCATATGACTTATGGGCCTTGATGCTCATTTTGGAAACTACAACAGTTTTTAGTTTATTTTATTGTGAAAGTAGGAGATATCCTTAAATAGGGTATGATCATTCTGATGGAAAGTGCCTCTAGAGAGGGCTTTTAAATGTGAAAGGCAACATCGGTGTTGCCGAATGTAATCTCTCATTGTCGATAAATAATATATATCTAGAATGTTTGGTGGACGTATCCCAATAGGGATGAACCACGTGAAATATGTGTTCCTATATGTGTGATCATGATGTCGTTATTATTTGATGTATCTATTTCTAGTCTCCCTTATGCACGTTTGAATGTATTTTATGGTTATCTAATCGTCAATTGGCTGATGTGAGAGCTAATGCAAATAGGTTACTTAAAAGGTTTCTTTTTCTTTATGCAATGTTCATTGTAATGGCCAAATTATTGAAAGGATGATGGTTTGTAATAAATATAGAATTAGGACGAAGAATTTTTGCAGTTCAGTTTTAAATTTCACTAATTTTATTAACTCAGAAAATTGGGTTTGTAACATGAAAGCCCTCCCACTCTCATCTAACAGCAGTGGACTAAGACTAGTCCTTAATCATGCATCAAGTATGAATATCTTATTTAAGTATAGGTTAATATTCTGTACCCCAAGGTATAAGTCTAGGCATTTCTTCCATCTTGTCTATGCATACTATGCTTTGATCATTTATTACCAATGCTAAAGTGTCCTTCCCTCACCTTGTACACACTTTAGAATATGTAAAAGTTTTATGTATATAAGAACCTTCCACCTAAAGAATGGGCCAATTCCCTTCCACATGAAATTTCACACATCAAAATATATATCATTATATATATATAATTACTTGTAGGCAAGGAAAAGGGCCTACACCCCTCCCACAAAGGTCATTTTTGAGTGTGGATAAACATACAACACTAGTAATTCAAAATGCAACGCAAGAATGGGAAGCGCCCCCCTACAAAACTCCAACTCTTTGAGCTGCGATCAAAACACAAAGCAAATGATAAAAAAAAAAATATGATAGAGATGTGGGTTGCGCCCTCCCTCTAGATCACTTGCATAATGATTAAATGCGACGAAGAGAGGTACGAAAACTACACAGCGAATTAAAAAGACAGCCAAATCAGTCACAATCTTTGCGAATGGAAAGCGTGGCTCTTCCAAAATTTCCGGCCACAAGAACAAATTACACTCTAGAGACAAAGATAATAAAAGTACATAAACAAACAAATTATCTAAAGATCCACCATGGTTACGTCCTCTTTAAGCTCTCCACGAGAGAGGTATGTAATCTATATATATGTGTGTGAGAGACATGTCCAATACATACAAGTTTAGACTTTAAAAAAAAATTAAAATCTCTTTCATTAACGATCTTCACAATATGCTATTTGTGTTAAGGACCAATAGTCCGCCACCACAACATTGATAAGAGACAATTAATTTCAGATATAACTAACATGCATTCGAACTTTGTTCCTATAACATTCTTATCATCTTTGATTACTTATGCCAGAGTTTTCCAATTATGATACTATGATAGTATATTACTTACACAATTTGATGATGATATAAGAAAATAAATCATACGAAACAACCGTTGATAATATGAATCTTTACCATTTACTTTGGACAACTTTCTGAAAACTCTTACCCATTAGGGGTAACTCAATTTTGCATGTCAAAACTTAAATACAGTTATGGGATCATACGGTGATCGACATGATTAACAATAAATTATTCTTATCAAATGAATCATTAGACAAAACACATAACCTTATAGGAAAGGAAACACAAAGAGACACATGTATAATGTAAAAGGAAACACAAAGAGACAAAGAGACACATGTATAATGTAAAAGGAAACACATGTATAAGTAATTCACCCAACTCTTTGGGCTACGTCCACAAGGAAGGTCGCATCATATATTATTCATAAAGGAGGTTTACAACAGCAACGTCATCGTTGCATTATACAAATTCCGACCTCCTCAAGGCCTTTCTGGAATAAGTCTTATTTTCTTTTGATAATAATCGGAGAGAATATTTCAATCCAGCCTCTAACAAATACAGAGAAAAACACTATCTTGACCCAGCATAATACTATATAAACTGAGATCTGTTGGATCCTGCTATTTACACTCAACTCATAAATATATAGTAAGCATCGAAAATAGAGAAGGTGGTTTCAATTCTAACTAATAACAAGCAAGGATCTCATTGATCCTGCGTTTCCTCCCAACCTATAATATATATCTAAACAAAGAATAAATATCTTTAACCAACATCAAATATATATATAAACAAAGAATAAATGTCTATAACCAGCATCAAAGTAATCCATTTCATTCCAGCATCTAGATGGAGAAGGGCGTTTATCCATATCATACCGGAAATCGATTAATCGACACACAACCTATAAGACGGAAATTAAAATCCCTATTTAATAAGGGAGGGTCTATCCTGATCACTCAAGGGTCAGATAATACAGACTTATAAGCAAGGAACTCATGTTACTAAATCGTAACTATCGAGAAGGAAAATCGGCAGCCCATCAACAACAACACTGAGATCTGCGTTTTTGGCAAAATGATCTCATCAACGTTCTGAGATCTACGTTTTGGCATAATACTTCATCAAACATCACTATGATCTGCGATTTGGCAGTCAAAATTATCAACAAAACAAGATCCTTGATTTGGCACCTTAACTCATCAAACAAAACTATGATCTGCAATTTGGGAAAACGTATTTATAGAGATTCAGTTCAACAAATACGCAGGGAATTATAGAAACCCTTGCAAATAGATGCGATTTCATCAACAAAACCTAGCCGATCTCAAAACTGGAAAATATATCTATCTAGGCATTCAAGTGGCTACGTTCCAACACAATAGTAAATTTCCATCGGTCCATCGTGTAGAGTATATGTCCTACAGCACTACATAGAAGGGGTCCAATCATGCAATGGGACAAGTTTTTACATGATAATGCAACCATTTAGACTTTTCTTAGCAAAATGCAAGGTATCGGCCCGTCGAATACAATGTATGACCTACAGCCATACAACCAAGGTACAACCATGCAATGAAACAATTATCAACCGATAATGTAATCTATTGTGAAATCACCCAACAAATATTCAGTGTAAGGGGGTCCATGGTATACGACTCTCTTTGGTGGACATAGCCTGAGTTTGGGTGAACCACGTGAATATTGTCTTTTAAGTGTGTTTTTTAAGTATTTAAATCTAATGAATTTGTGATGGTTCGATGTGTATGTCAACTTATATGCATGTGAATGAAGGAACCTAGTTAGTGGTTATTTCATACTGATTTTAATGTGATTTTGATTTTAATGTGATTTTGTTGGCTTATTATTATGAGCTTTATTTTTATATGTTTTTCTTTGGATATATCTATCTTCTCTTAAGTAAGAAGTTTCACATGAATGTGTTTCAAGAGTATTCTTATTGTTAGTCTTTTACTATCATACTCGTTGGGTTATATAGGTTATGTTACATATGGTGTATAAATGTTGGATGTATTAATGAATGTCTCTACATAAGTAGTGTTTATAAAGTTATTGATTGTAGGAAGACTAAAGCAAACGGTTATATAGGTTATGTTACATATGGTGTATTAATGTTGGATGTATTAATGAATGTCTCTACATAAGTAGTGTTTATAAAGTTATTGATTGTAGGAAGACTAAAGCAAATGGTTATATAGGTTATGTTACATATGGTGTATAAATGTTGGATGTATTAATGAATGTCTCTACATTTGTAGGGTTTATAAAGTTATTGATTGTAGGAAGATGAAAGCAAGTGGTTCTGTAAGTTGAATATTCCTTCGTGCTTAATTGTGTTAAGTTGAATATTTCCTTGTTACATTAATGTCTGAATAAATTCAAAAGGACGTATGGAATCTATGAAATTGTTAAGTAAAAGATGAAATGCTTATATCATGAAATGATTACGTGTAGAGTCATTTTGAAATTTATTTTCAAACATTGTAGTAAATATGGACTTGATTGTTTGGGTATGTCACAAAGAAAACATTGCAGCGATTATTTAGAGGTAACACTAGTTATCTAACTCTTAATTCTCATAGCTTATCATGCCCTTCACTTTGTTCCCTTTCCCGCTTAGTGGATTCGTTACGTTTTCAGTTTTCTAATTCCTAGCTGATAGGTCTTCTTCAATCTAGAAATAAATATCAAAGCTTGCAAGATTTTTTGGTGGGGCCTTAGCCTTAAGCTCCACACTAGAAACCATAATATAATTAACATCTTCTAGATTTACAAAAAGTAGAAGTAAAAAAAGGATATTACAATATCATTCGTTACTTGCAAATCAAAAGGGTTGGGCCACCTCCCTTTCCCCACATCCCACATAGTTGAGCTTGATATAAAGAATAGATATATTAACTCTTCAAAATAGAAAACTCACCCTCTTCCCTTGGTTCATTACTATACAAGCTTGATGACGAATATATATATATATATATAATGAGCTAGCATCCAAATTATAACATATCTATTTGAAATCTTTGTTATTATTCACTATCTTTTTTTCTTTAAATTTTGCAAGATGTTGATGATGATGTTCAATTAAAAATATGTGACAACTTTATTTATATATTTTTAATCTCCTTGTAGAAAATTCTATGTGGTAAAATGTATTTGAAGTTATATTGCTTTACAAACATTACAAGAAAATAAAAATAAAAACTATAATCTCGATAAATAATTGATCAACATAATTTAAACAGATAACAATATTCACTATAAATTTTATTATAGATCAAATAAAGGAAATTATGACGAAGATAATGCCACATTTTCAAAGAAAAAATGAAGTGTATAGATTTGTGTATTGATTTTCACACACATGTGTGCAATGGGAGAAACTTTCGTGGAATGTATTGTACACCTAATATATCAAGGTTTGTTTGGTTGGGGACTTGAAGGTTAAAGTTTTGAATCCAAAGGATGGTAAATTTTGTTAACCTTTCTAAACAAAGCAGCTAAAGTGGATGATTAGGTTTGTCCCACAAGCATAGAAGAAAACATGTTTCCTCATGAAAGGTCATAGGAAATGTATGTATATAATATACTTGTAAACGAATGTATATACATTGCTAACTCCTTCATGCTCAATGTCTATGGTAGGATAACATGGATACGAAGTGATGACTATACAATTATGGTATTGTTGGCACCACCTTAATGTTGTTAGTCACACTGAGAATCAAAACTAGAACAGTAAACTGCTACATAAATGATATCATCCCAGCATTAAAATGTGAATCTATAAATTGTCTAAAAAGGAAATAGGCTTTGGGTTCATTACTGAAGGGAACACAATTCACCATTTTATTTATTTACCCAAAACTGCAAAGATTACTACAACTAAGTTATGTCATATCTAGTATACCATAATTTCAAATAGGAGTAGGTTACAGTATGGTATAAACAATAATCTTATCTATAAATAAAAATGTCGATAGCATTAATCTATTATGGAATGATGTATTTTTAGTTTTCATTGTATAGTTTTTTAAACTATGCATTCCATCACACCCTATATTTACATATAGGGTTCATATTTTACAATGGTTTAACCATGTAATATCCCGAATTTTGGACTAACTATTTTATGATGTTATATTGGGCCATGGCCCCAGCACATGTGATTTATTCTGGTTAGTGGGCATGAGCCCTTGTACATATGATTTATTCTTTTGTAGACTGACATATTGGCATGGACCCTGTTAACACCGAAATTGACCCCCAAGGCTGAAAGAGGGTAATTCTAGGTAACCACTAACCAATCTTTGGCCTGTGCTACTGACCCAACACAGACAGAGAGGGCTCTCTCTAAAATCTCATGAAAAGACTGGAATAATCAAGATTGTCAATAATGAAAAAGAAACACCAGCATTCACGGCCAAGATATTCAATTACAACAATTATACAGAAGATCAGTTTTATGTTTGGGAAATAAAATGATTCACGCGTTGTTTGGTTGAAAATGTATGGAATTTAGTTTGGGCAATGGAGTCACCTTTAACAAAATATGAAACATCATTCACAAACATTCTACAAACGCATTCACAAGGGCAAGGTAGCAAGCAGCTAGTAGTCAAAGAGATTTTTATTTTGTGGAACAGAAGAGAAAAGAAATAGTCCATCAATGTAAGGCATACCAAGATGAATCCTACATCAACTTTAGTAGAATATGTTGGTGAAATACTTGGAAAAGACTCAGTAGAGCATAATTTCTATGAATTCCACTTAATCATTACCCTGATCCAAGCATGAAGTAAATAACACAAAATGGGGTTATGAAGAGAGAAAATACAATTTCACATGGGAAAAGAGAAAATCTAGACTACCAGACCAATTACACAGGAATCCCTGTCAAAACGCAGACTTCAGCTCTGCAAACTTTATTAAAACATCTGAAAAACGTCTTATAGACTAATCCTCAAATTACCAAAAGATTTCAACATAAGATTTTCAACCCTTGTGCCTTCGATTACAAACATATTTATAGCTCTCTTTGAGCTCTAGGCTCGACTCTTCTAGACCAAAAATGTTTTGCAATAGAATGACACTTTATCAAAGTTTGTTTGTCATAACTGCTTTAAAATAGAAATAGGTAGAGCTAGTCCAACTATTTCTTACAATTGCTGATATTATCATAGAATGGGATTAACCTTATAGTAAAAACAAACATAGTAAAGATAAAAGTTCCAGCTGGCCATCCATTAAGCTGCCTCAAAGAATACTACAAATTATATCAAAAATTAAAAATGTCTTATGTGTCTTTCGGAGCTTTCAAACAAATACTTGACAACTTATAAAAAATTAGATAGTTACTGCAGTCGACGGAGAGTGCATCTCATATTTGCATATGCATGCACAGCAGTCCAGCATTGAGCTGAACGGAGATCGTAATATGTCATTTCCTTCACCGTTAGATGGATTTCAATGTGGTCAGAGTAGGAGGCTGGTGGAAGCCTTTCGCCAATGGCAATTAACCTGTTCAGGATTTCAAAGTCATCTTGGATCTTTTCCATTAACATTTTACCTATGAGCAGCTTCTCCATGTGTTTGAACCTTGAATGATCCATTCTTATAGCTGAGATCTTCTTTTTGTAGGCGCTTTTGGAGAGCAGCTCTAAATCGTCATCCCAAAAAGACAGCAGTCCCATTTCATTTAACTTACCAAATGAACTTATGAAGTCCGCTACCTCCTTCGTCATGTCTTCTGCTTTGGCCTCCATGCTTTCCACCTGAGCATACTTCCTCAAATTCTTCAAGTCGTGGCGATCGTCACGATCTGGTTTCCAATGTTTAATCGAATCCTTTCTTCTTTGGACAAGTCATTTAAAAAGGCCACAGCACTTAATGTTGTTTCTTTGGGTTTTTGGGTCAAGGCCTCTCTAGTGGCTACACATCCCACCAAAGCATCACTGATTGTTTTTTCCTTGACTCTTATGAATTCCAGGTAGGGCCAAAAACTCTCAGCCTCTTTATAGATCCTATAACCACACTAAATGTCTACACCCTTGCATAGCAGCCTATCCTGCTACTTGGCGAGTGAGTTTTTTTATTCTATTCAATTGACTCTTTCTGCTTTTCACCAAGGACGTTTATCTCCTCCTCTTGCTTCTTGTTTTCCTCTTCTAGTTTCCACACTCTTTCCTTTAACTCCCTGATCTCATTGTCCTTCAGGCTGACATGTGACATAGCCTGTGCCAGATCATTAGTATTGTCTTCATCACCACCTTGACTTACATTGGTAGGCCGCATGTCCAGATTGGACAAGTTACTTCTTAGGTATTCAAGTTGCTTTTCTAGGCTAGTTTTCTCCCGTTTCCAATTGTCCTTTTCTCCAGGAAGCTTCAGTATTTCTACTTTACACTCATCCAATTCTTTAGATAAAGCCTCCTTTTCTATTTTGAATATGGTTTCCTGAGGGGCCTGGATTAGCTGGATATTAGGGACTTTAGCCTTTTTTTGCATATTTGAAATTAGCTTTTCTTTATTAGCCAACAACTACTTCATGGCTTTTCCTCCCCGGTCAACTCCAACAAGTTCAATTTGTAATCTTTTTACAAGTTGATGAAGGGCTTTTTTTTCACTCTTTTGTTGTTTTAGCTCATTCGCCAATTTCTTTACAGCAACTTCCAAGTTATCACCTTTCAGTGCAGCTTTCACAATATCAACATGGATGAGATCACCAATCTATTGGTGAAAATGGATCTTGTCAAGGAATGGTATCGTATCCTACCTAAGCTTCATCTCCTTTACTTCTGCATCTGTTGATATGGCCAGATTTAAAGTGTTTTCCTTCTTGTCTCTACTTGCTATTAACGAGGTCTTAGTTTTGGACAAACTGCCAGCCCTCGGTATTAGGTCAAATAGCTTCTAGGCTGAGGCTTGCCTAGTTTGTTTATATTGCTCATATAGATTAGCTTTGGACCAGAATCTAGTGCTGCCTTAACCTTCTTCAACATCCTGAAACTTGTATTGTTTTATTTGAACATCAAGGGTTGGGGACTCCTCATTTCCAGATTTCTCATTATTCATCCAGATGGTCAACTCTTCCATAGGTGTCCCGTCAACCAACTCTTCTCCATCAAGGGGAGTCAATGACTCGACCTAATTATTTCCATCAAACACCTCAACTGGTGTTATCATCCTAATTCACTTGTTTTCACCACCCATCTCAGTATCCATGTCATGTATTTCCTTGTGATCTCTCTTGCGGCCCACTTCTCCAGTGTCCAGCACCTGTTCGGTAGTTATTACAACATCACACATTTCGAGGTCCCTTTCCTGCAAGTTTGGTACTATTTCTGGCTCAGGCTCCCATTGTAGCAGGTTTCGTCTCCCAAGTGGCCTTTCTAGCTCCTTGTGTTTGAAGGCACTCATATTGCACTCCTTCCTTCTTATGGAAATAACATCCAGGGGATCGTATTCAACAACTATGTCTTTTTTGAACCCCAGGAGTCTTGTCATTTCCTCTATCTCTGGTAAAGCTTTCTTGCTCTCTACAATAAAAGGGCCGACCTTCCATGGGTATTTTATATCAGTGCCCTTTTTGAACTTTAGGAACAGTGTCTCTTCTAAACTCAATTTTTGCTTGATAAATTCCAGGGCAAAGGTTCTTAATGTCACAAAGGTAGGAAAGATGTAGGGTTCCTTCAGAAATCCATATAGCCGAATGATTATAGCATCTTTCAAAAGGAACTAGTTTCCAACAACTACTTCATCCTTTAACTGCATCATGGACTTCATGTCGAGGAGTACTCTTGGTAGTCCCTCCCCAAAAATGACTTTGTACATTGGGGGTGAAACATAATTGAAATACTAAAACACATTCTCCAGCCGAACATTTGTCTCAAGCAAATGGTGAAAATGCGGGCTTTCCGCATTATTGTACATGATCATCTTCATGAGTTGCGTCTGGTATCTGAAAAAACTAGTATTTGGGAAATTTTCCAACTGTACATGCATTCTATTAGCAAAAAATTCATCAAACTTCAGACGAGGGATGAGTCCTGTGTCGTACCTTGCTAAAGAAATACTAATCCTAAAGAGTAAACTAAGCTGGACCTCTGTTACCCATTGATCGGTATCTAAACCTAGGAATTGAGCCAACAGTGAGAAGACCAACTGGGAATCGTCATAAAAAAGGTTGACGTACAAGGGGTACATCTTTTTGGCAACTTCGAAATGGGGTTTTAGGCATGTGGCTAGGAAAGTTTCACGGCTTTCTGGGGCGATTTCGCGGAATAGGGAGACCACCGACTCTTCTGAAAAGCTTTCTAACTCCTGGTACTATGGCTTGAGGATAAAAAAAGAATTTCTTACGACTGACACATCTAAAACACACACCACTTTAGACCTGGGGGCATCCATGATTATCCTTGTGGATTCGGAGTAATTCAAGGAGCACCATGTTACAAACTCGAGGAAAGAGGGTACCTGGTCTAAGCAAAAGTAAATAAGGGACAACCTAAAAATCCCGTGTATGTCCAAACCTTGCTCATGCAGAGCATCTAACTTTGTTTTAATATCTGGGACAGAGAGCCAAAGGTGGGGGTCAAATACATCTACGTCCCTATCTTCCAGGGCCACCCTAGCTTTATGGCTGGTAGAATCATGTTCCTCTCCCATTTTATGACTTTAAAGATTCAATTTTTAAGAGAGAGGACGGTTACAAGGCCCTACCTGTCAGTTTAGAAGCTTTAAGCAGTCTTCTGGAGGTTTTGTCACCTACACCGTCTACCACATGAAGAGGGACCACCAGACTTCAACAATCTTCGAGAACAAATGTCAACCCTCACGGTTATTTCTTATATATATAACCGTGACAACATATCCTTGGCCCTTTTTCACTTGCTGTCCTTTGATCTCCGTGTTTGGTTTTCTCATGTGCCTCTTTGCTACCATCAGATCGGCTACCTCTTTATCTCTTGATTTTACCACCGAGTCTTCTGTATTGTTGGATCCGGTTTAACCTTCCATCTACGCTATTCCTTTCATCTGTATTATTCCATAAGACGGCCTCGCATGTAACCAAATGGTCCCTACCACGATCCTCCACTTCTGTACAATAGGTTCTGAAGCTGACATCTAGCAGGTGGGAAAATGTCATCGCATCTACCCCTTTCTTGTCTGGTGCGCTACTTCCTTATGTGATCTGGTGCGAGAGCCATTGATGTATATCTCCGTCGCATTCCGAACCGTGGATCTTTTCACCAGCTCTTGCCATTGCATGCACCCATTCTTATATATCGCCCTTTGGTCTTTCTCCTTGCGACATCATCTACTGCTAACACCTAGCTGGCAGAGAAGGCTCATCGCATCCACTCCTAGCTTATCTCCCTCGTAGCTTGGTTGTGCGGTATTCCACATAGGACCGTGGATCTGATCCCCGCGCCAAATCTATGGCGTAGATTGATGTGATGTTTAGGTTCCCATGACTTGACTGACGAACTATATGATATAATGTGTGTTTCTCATATATTTATACCCATACTTCAACATTTTCTCATCCTTTGCATATTTGTTCTTCCTTAGACCCCTTAGTCTTTCCCATTAGCATCTAGCACTGGAGCATCGAGGATATCTCGGTTTCACTACTAGGTACATTTTGACCCTCCATTCCTTTCATTCAACTGCATATAATAGAAAAATATATGGGTGTTAACAACTGGCTCCAAAGGGGATGCTATCCTCCCAGCGAGGTAGCAAAGAACTCTGTAGATTAAGTTCCTAATCCATTGGGTGGCTCCTTCAAACCCTAGACTGAGACTCCTTTTTAGTAACTAAGGATCGTATTTTGCAGCATATCTAGGCTGAACCCTCAAAATGGACTCATGGCTTCTCTTTCGTGATCTTAGGGTTTTCAATTTCGGGCTTCGAAGCTCTCTGGTTCACCCCAAAATAGAACCTCATAACAACTGTAACAAATAAAAAGATACATAGATACAAGCTATGGTACATGGGTCGCCTGGCTCTTCTAGGATAGATAGTGCTTTAGGAACCTGCCATTGATCGGTCCCCTGGACTAGGTGGATCCATCCTGCTTCTCTAGGATGAAAAAATTTAATCCTCAATTTGTTGTGATAACGAATGGCCCCATCCACATATGGTCGAATTTCCCGTGTTTATCTTCTCTAGGGGTGTCCCATTTTAGGACCAGATCGTTTACCTATAACTCATCTTCTTTAGCTTTCTTATCGAAGGCTTCTTTCATCTTTTCCTGGTGCCCCTGCACTTTGTCATAGGCATTCGTCCTTAGCTCATTTAGTTCGATTATTTGGCTTATTCCCCTCTGCATATGGTTCAGCTCTTCTTCCATTCCTTCCAGCAATCTCATAACCGACAACCCTATAGATGCTGGGAACGCCACCTTGGCTCCATATACCAACTGAAAATGGGACATCCCAATGGATCTTTTCGTGGTTATTCTATCATCCCATAGGGCATATTTCAGCTTCGTGTGCCAAGCTTTTTTACTCTCTTCTAACAATTTCTTTATGATCCTCACTAAGATTTTGTTGGGGGACTCTGCTAGTCCATTTCCCTGCGGATAGTATGTTGTAGAATGGTTCAGACTGATATGGTATTTGTGACAAAAATTATCATCTTCTTTGAACAAAAGGCAGGCTCATTATCAGTCCCAATTCTTTTGGGGCATCCAAACCTAGATAGAATGTTATCTTCCAGAAAATCCATAATAACATTTTCTATTGCATTTCAGGTGGGTATAGCTTCTATTCATTTGGTAAAATAATCAGTAGCTGTCAACATCCACCTATGCTTCCCAGAAGAGTTAGGGTTTATTTCTCCAATGAAATCTAGTCCCCATTGTTGAAAAGGAGCTTCTACTATGACTGGGTGAAGGGTTAGTGAGACAACTTTCCTTTTTCCTTCAAAAATTTTACATTGGTGACAAGCCACACTGTCTTTACATACATTTGTGAACATGGTAGGCCAATAGAAACCGGCTCTCAAGATCTTATTTACTGTCACTTTCCAAGAATGATGTCCACCACAGCCTCCCTTATGAAATTCTTTTTAGTATGCTTAGCTTCTTCCTCCAATAGACAATTTAGCAACACACCTCCAGGGTCCTTCCAGTGTAAGAACTGATTCATTATATAGTATTTCGCAGCTTTTAACTTCACAGCTCGGGACCTACTCTTGCTTAATCCTGGGGGAGCTTGTAGATTTGGTAACACATAAACATTGTCGGCATATTAAGGGGATGCAGCAAATTCTGGACTTATCTGTACTTCAGTGTCTAGCCACTGTGGACGTTCTTCTAAAAAATTCATCTGCAAGGAATCACAATTTGCTTTGGTCATCAATTTTGCTAATCCCTGCCCTTTCACCAGCTTAGTAGGCTTTATCTCTAAATCGTATTCTAGTAATATAGCAATCCATTTTGCCCTTCTACCTTAAGGATCCGCTTGGGTAAGAATACCTTTCACAACACTATTTGGTACATGGGCGATGAGGTGTGAGTGAAGTATGTAAATCCTGAAATCCTTTAGTGATTTGATCAAGGAATAGGCATGTTTCTCCATGATGTCATATTTCAACTTTGCATCTCTCAACACCCTACTGAAAAAAGTAATTGGTTGTTCTGCATTCTGGTCGTTCTTTTGTAGTAGCACTCCTGCCACTGTATGTTTAGAAGCATAAAAAAAAATAAAAAAATCTTTAGAAAAATCGGGGTTGGCTAATATAGCGGCTTCAGTGATAGCACTCTTTATTCCCTCGAAAGAATCTCTAGCTTCCTCCGTCCATTTTATTTTATTCTCCTTTCTTAGCATATTAGTGATACTCATCATAATTTCAGCGAAACTAGGAATGAATCTTCTGAGAAAACCAACTTGCCCAATGAAAGACTGTACCTCTCTTTTGCTTCTTGGTTCTCCAACTTTCTGGATTGCACTACACTCTCAGGGTCAATCTTGATACCTCCTTTGGATATGATATGTCCCAGGAGTTTAGCTTCTCCTAAAGCAAAATGAGATTTCTTTGGGTTGAGGGAGATACCATATTTTATAGATTTCTTAAAGACCTGTTCTAGGTGTTTTAAATGTTCGTCATCAGACTTTGAATACACGGTTATGTTGTCCATGTATACCACAACGAACTTGTCCTTCTCTTCAGCAAAGGCAATGTCCATTTCTCTCTGGAAAGTAGCTCCAGCATTCATCAATCCAAAAGGCATCTTAGCATACATGAAAGTGCCCCATGGAATGGTAAAGGCATTCTTTTCTTGATCTTCTGGACTGACTTTGATTTGATTATACCCTGAGAAACCATCCATTGTAGAAATCCTTTTTTCCCCTACTACCTTCTGCAAGATGTGTTCCGTTTTTTGTAGAGGGTAATTGTCCTTTAAGGAGGCTCTGTTCAAGTTCCTCAAGTGTATATAGATTCGGATTTCTCCATTCTTTTTTATTACAGGAACTAGGTTGGCCACCCATTGAGAGAATCTCAAAGTGACAATAATCTTTGCATGAAACAACCTCTTGATCTCTTTTTCTACTACTGGTACCAACTTAGGATTTATTCTCCTCAACTTCTGTTTGAAAGGTTTTTCTCTAGGCCGAATTGGGATGGAATGCTAGATTATTGATGTATCATACTCCTTTAACTCTTCATAGCTCTAGGCAAAAGCAGCAGCATACTTTTTCATCAGGTCGACATACTGCTTTTTTCTCCTAGTCTTCAATTTTTTAGACAAATTTACCATTCGATGTTCCCCAACACAACCCAAATTCTGATCTTCTACTGTATCCTTGGGAGGTTCGAATTTGGGATTCTTTGCCACATCATTATGGTCAAAGAGCTTTTCTAGAGGTATCAATCCTTTGGGAATATAGTTGCTTTTTAACTGGACAATGTCTTTGCCTCCCAGAGTGTTCTTCCAACCCCTATTTTCATTCTCTTTGCTTTCTGACTGCTCCTGGTCCATTAGACCTTCTACATTCTCATTTTCTGTATCGATCTGAACATTAGCAAACTCATGAGATAGTTCTAAAAACCTTCTAATTTGTAGGTCATCCTCAAACACTTGCCAATACTTGGAATTGTCTGGGATGGATGGTCTGTTTATCACTTCGAACTCATATTTTTCTTGGGAAAAATGGGTGTTTTAAAACCTCTTGCAGTAATGGCCAGGGAGTCAGCTACTTGATTGTCAAATCTTGGGATTTCCTAGATCTTATGTTCGTTGAAAAAATTCCGAAACATATCCCAAACTTTGTTTCTATAAGCTCTCATCCTAGGGTGCGTTTCCTGATAACTATCGTTCACCTGGTTCACCACTAGTTCTGAATCTCCAAATACGTGTACTCTCCTCGCTCCCAGATCTTTCAGAGCTCTTAGTCCTAAAAGTAGAGCTTCATATCCAGCCACATTGTTTGTGCATTCAAAAGTCAATTTATAGGATAGGGCCCTAGATTCTTGGTCTGGAGGTACGATTCAAACCCCAGCCCCAGCTCCATTTTTGCTTAGTGAACCATTGAAGTACATCTTCCACAATCCTTCTTCATTTTTTTGCCTCTCTGATGCCTCATGCCTTGCTGCAAATTCTTTGTCTTCCTCTACTTTATGGAAAAATGGAGGTCTAGGATCAGCATGTGGACCATCGTTGAAGAGGATGGAGGAATCCATGTCTGTATCCACAGCAAATATAGGGTGATTTTCAAGCTTGTCGTCACTGCTGACCACATAAGCCATCCTTTTTTCTCTGTATAACTTCTTATTGCTTCCTAAAAGTGGTATATTAGCATAAGATAGGTCCATCTGCATGGTTCCTTTTAGCTTTTTTACCCAGGATCTAGATAACAACATTCCAAACTTAGCAGGTAAATCAATTACCACTATGTCCATCATGGCACTCTTCACTCGAATCTGGGCGAGGGTTACCACCACATCTTTAATCAGTCCTAAACAGGGTACCTTTCTGGAGTCAAAAGAATATAGTTCTTTATAGGGTCTAGTGACCTCTAACCCCAATAGGTCCACTACAGACTTTGGCATCAAGTTGTGCGAAGCTCTAGAATCTATCAGGGCATTGTGTAATAACTTATTATGGATATTCAAACTCAAATAGAAGGGAGGGACTTCTTCATCATTTGTTTACTCCAATTTGGAACCAAAGATTATAGTGGGGGCATCATCCGTCACTACCAACATATCTTGTGTATTTCCTACCTGCCCCTTTACTAGGCTATTTATCTCTTCCTTGTATTCATTGACTCTCAATAGTTCATTCAGGGGGATAGAGATCTTTACCTTAGACAGTTCAGCCTTCAAGCTGAGTATTGATGTTGGCTTCTCTACTTCAGTGACTTCTGGTTTCCTACCTTCTTTAGACTACTGCCCCTTATCTTCTAAGATTTTCTATGTAGGATCCTCTAGCTGTTTCACCTTCATCTTTTCTGTATTCTGTTGAGTCTTAGGGGGTTGACTCTGTGCAGAATTCCCTTCAGTTATTGGTATTTCTCTATTTCTCAACCTCATCTTTCTTTGGATATCATCCACAGCATTCATGTAACCCATTTGATACTGTTCAGAATCGAACTTTGCGGCTTTATCAGCATTTCCTTTGGTGAAAAAATCATGCTCTTTTTCAATCAAATGAACTATGTGTCCTAGGGTGTCAAAGAGATGTATCTTGTCAGCAGCAGGGTTCTCAGGTCCTTCTTCATCTATCAAATTCTCAAGAAAGGGAGGTCTTATCTGGTGGTCTTCTTCGTTTCTTGGATTTCTTGGAGGGGGCGGCCTTCTAAAGTTAGGGTTCCTTATCTAATTTTTAGGTTGTTCCCTAACAGGAGGCTTATTCTCCATGGCTAACATATCCATCAATTTTTCCATAGTTCTCATCATGGTATCAAATTTAGCATCACTAGAAGAGGCTTAGTTTTCTTACTTTTTCTTATCTACTTTAGTTTTGCCCTTTATTTTCATGTTGGCCTCAACCTCCACAGCATCCTTCAGCATAGCAGGCAGTGAGGTGTATTTTCTTTCTCTTAATGTGCATGAGAAGTCTCCATCAAAGGCATCTGCATAGTGGAGCTTTGCAGTGCCTACCAAGGGTTTTAAATCATCGGGAATAGAATTATAAGCTTTCATGAATCTGGCAGAAAAATCATTGACTGATTCAAACCCACCTTTCTTTAAGTGATTACACTGGGATAAGAATATGGTAGGACTGCCCATGGTTTCCCATATTTCTAGAAACAGTACTTTAAAAGCTGTAAAGTTTGCTATGGAAGCATTGGGTAGCTGTCTGAACCATTTCTTAGGTTCTCCAAATAGGCTTTGAGCGAATAATCTCATTTTAGCGTCATCGTGGTCCACCTCTTCCAAGTTTATAAAATCTTCAAATCTATCAACATGCTGTTTTGCTGACCAGTCTCCCTCTCCATTGTAAGAGACAATTCTTTGAGAGTAGTTCTGACGCAGGTCATGCAAAGCAGCAAGCAGTATCAAAGGTGCAAATCTGGCAGCCATAGGTATGGGTGAATTCTGAGCTTGTGGGGAAGTATTATGAGCAAAATCAGTGGTTGGGATTGTAGCGTGAGCTTGGGGGGCCTGAGAATTGGGTTTCTCGTCTTCAAATTTGGCAAGATTTTTAGAATCAAACCACACAGGATCTAAAAGGTAAGATTCAAAATTATTCAGACCTTCTTCTCCTAGGCTTAGGTATGACTCAGATTTTGTTCTTGACAAAGGTTTGCTAATATCAATCTCTAGATCCAATTCCTGAAAAACAGATGCATGTTCTGAAAAAGGGACAATCTCGATGATAGCAACACTAGCCCGATCTTTCACAGTTCTACGTCTGAGTAAACTTTCCAGATTATCTACTCCTAGCAAGATTTCAGGGAAATGATTACCTCTTGTATGGGTCCTTCATGAGGCCAGGATGCCTTTGGAATTAATTCAATAGTATGTTTTTGCGTACTGATCTGTCTCCAGTCGAGTCTTCCTGAATTGTCTGATCTCTGTAAGTGGATTCGCTAGGGAAAAAATCCTCAACCTTCTTGAATAATGCAGAAACCTCTGTTTTCCCACAGGGATCTATCTTGTTCTTTTAAACTCGGATGTATATGTCGTTCTCCCATGGATTGATAAAACAATCGCGTTCTTCGGGAACGACGCCAATTTGTTAACAATGAAATTGACCCCCAAGGGTGAAAGAGGGTAATTCTGGCTAACCACTAACCAATCTTTGGCTTGTGCTACTGACCCAACACAAAGAGAGAGGGCTCTCTCTAAAATATCATGAAAAGACTAGAATAATCAAGATTGTCAATAATGAAAAAGAAACACCAACATTCATGACCAAGATATTCAATTACAACAATTATACAGAAGATCAGTTTTCTGTTTGGGAAATGAAATGATTCGTGCATTGTTTGGTTGAAAACGTATGGAATTTAGTTTGGGAAATGGAGTCACCTTTAACAAAATATGAAACATCATTCACAAACATTCTGCAAACGCATTCACAAGGGCAAGGTAGCAAGTAGCTAGTAGTCAAAGAGATTTTTATTTTGTGGAACAGAAGAGAAAAGAAACAGTCCATCATTGTAAGGCATACCAAGATGAATTCTACATCAACTTTAGTAGAATATGTTGGTGAAATACTTGGAAAAGACTAAGAAGAGCATAATTTCTATGAATTCCACTTAATCATTACCCTGATCCAAGCATGAAGGAAATAACACAAAATGGGGTTACGAAGAGAGAAAATAAAATTTCACATGGGAAGAGAGAAAATACAGACTACCAGACAAATTACATAGGAATGCCTGTCAAAATGCAGGCTTCAGCTCTGCAAAATTTATTAAAACAACTCAAAAATGTCTTACAGACTAATCCTCAAATTACCAAAAGCTTTCAACATAAGATTTTCAACCCTTGTGCCTTCGATTAAAAACATATTTATAGATCTCTTTGAGCTCTAGGCGTGAATCCTCTAAACCAAAAATGTTTTGCAACAGAATGACACTTCATCAAAGTTTGTTTGTCATAACTGCTTTAAAACAAAAACAGGTAGAGCTGGTCTAACTATTTCTTACAATTATCGATATTATCATAGAATGGGATTAACCTTACAGTAAAAACAAACATAGTAAAGACAAAAGTTCTAGCTGGCCATCCATTAAGCCGCCTCAAAGAATATTACACATTATATCAAAAATTAAAAATGTCTTATGTGTCTTTCGGACCTTTCAAAAAAATACTTGACAACTTATAAAAACTTAGACAGTTACTGCAGCTAACGGAGAGTGCATCTCACATTTGCATATGCATGCATAGTAGTCCAATGTTCAGCTGAAGGGAGATCGTAATCTGTCATTTCCTTCACCATTACCCAGATTTCAATGTGGTTAGAGTAGGAGGCTGGTGGAAGCCTTTCGCCAATGGCAATTAACTTGTTCAGGATTTCAAAGTCATCTTGGATCTTTTCTATTAATGTTTTACCTATGAGCAACTACTCCATGTGTTTGAACTTCGAATGATCCATTATTATAACCGAGATCTTCTTTTTGTAGGTGCTTTTGGAGAGCAGCTCTAAATTGTCATCCCAAAAAGACAACAGTCCCATTTCATTTAACTTACCAAATGAACTTCTGAAGTCCGCTACCTCCTTCCTCATGTCTTATGCTTTGGCCTCCATGCGTTCCACCTGAGCATACTTCCTCAAAATTTTTCGAGAGGTGGCGATTGTCACGATCTGGTTGACAATGTTTAATCGGATCCTTTCTTCTTCGGACAAGTCATTTAAAAAGGCCACAACACTTAATGTTGTTTCTTTGGGTTTTTGGGTCAAGGCCTCTCTCGTGGCTAGACATCATGCCAAACCATCACTGATGGTTTTTTCCTTGACTCTTATGAATTTCAAGTAGTCCCGAAAACTCTTGGCCTCTTTATATATCTTATCCCACACTAAATGTCTACACCCTTGTATAACAGCCTGTCCCGCTACTTGGCGAGTGAGTTTTTTATTCTATTCAATTGACTCTTTCTACTTTTCCGGGAGGCCCTTTATCTCCTCCTTTTGCTTCTTGTTTTCCTCTTCTAGTTTCCACACACTTTCCTTTAACTCCCTGATCTCATTGTCCTTCAGGCTAACATGTGACATAGCTTGTGCCAGATCATTGGTACTATCTTCATGACCACCTTGACTTACATTGGTAGGCTGCATGTCCAGACTGGACAAGTTACTTCTTAGGTCTTCAAGTTGCTTTTCTAGGCTAGTTTTCTCCCATTTCCAATTGTCCTTTTCTCCAGCAAGCTTCAATATTTTTTCTTTCCACTCATTCAATTCTTTAGATAAAGCCTCCTTTTGTATTTCGAATCTGGTTTCCTCAGGGGCCTGGATTAGTTGGATGTGAGGGACTTTAGCCTTTTTTTTGCATATTTGAAATTAGCTTTTCTTTATCATCCAGAAACTGATTCATGAATTTTGCTCCCCCGTCAACTCCAACAAGTTAAATTTGTAATCTTTTTACAAGTTGCTAAGGGGCTCAGTTTTCACCCTTTTCCTGTTTTAGCTGATTCGCCAATTTCTTTACAGCAACTTCCAAGTTATCACCTTTCAGTGCAGCTTTCACAAGATCAACATGGATGAGATCACCAATCTATTGGTGAAAATGGATCTTGTCAGGGACTGGTATCATATCCCACCTAAGCTTCATCTCCTTTACTTCTGCATCTGTTGATATGGCCAGATTTAAAGTGTTGTCCTTCTCATCTCTACTGGCTATTAAGGAGGTCTTAGTTTTGGACAAACTGCCAGGTCTCGGCATTAGGTCAAATAGCTTCTGGGCTGAGGCTTGCCTAGTTTGTTTATATTGCTCATACAGATCAGCTTTGGATCAGAATCTACTGCTACCTTCACCTTCTTCAACATCATGAAACTTTTATTGTTTTATTTGAACATCAGGGGTTGGGGACTCCTCATTTTCGGCTTTCTCATTACTCATCTAGATGGTCAACTCTTCCATAGGTGTCCTATCAACCAACTCTTCTCCATCGACGAGAGTTAATGACTTGACCTGAGTATTTCCATCAAACTCCTCAAATGATGTTATCATCCTAATTCGCTTATCTTCACCACCCATCTCAATATCCATATCCTATATTTCCTCGAGATCTCTCTTCCGGCCCACTTCTTCAGTGTCCGACACTTGTTCTGTACTTATTACAGCATCAAACATTTCGAGGTCCCTTTCATGCAAGTTTGGTACTATTTTTGCCTTGGGCTCCCATTGTAGCAGGTTCTGTCTCCCAAGTGTCCTTTATGGCTCCTTGTGTTCGAAGGCGCTCTTATTGCACTCCTTCCTTCTTCTGGAAATAACAAGCAAGGGATCGTATTCAACAGTTATGTCTTTTTTGAACCCCAGGAGTCTTATCATTTCCTCTATCTCCGGTAAAGCTTTCTTGCTCTCTACAATAAAAGGGCCGACCTTCCATGGGTATTTTATATCAGTGCCCTTTTTGAACTATAGGAACAGTGCCTCTTGTAAACTCAATTTTTCCCTGATAAATTCCAGGGCAAAGGTTCTTAATGTCATAAAGGCAGGTAAGACACAGGGTTCCTTCACAAAGCCATACAGCCGAATGACTGTAGCATCTTCTGAAAGGAACCAGTCTCCAATGGCTACATCATCCTTTAACTACATCATGGACTTCATCTCGTGCAGTACTCTCAGCAGTCCCTCCCCAAAAATGACTTTGTACACTGGGGGTAAAACATAATTGAAATACTCAAACACTTTGTCCAACCGAGCATTTGTCTCAATCAAAGGGTGAAAATGCAGGCTTTCCGCATTACTGTACATGATCATCTTCATGAGTTGCGTCTGGTATCTGAAAAACCTAGTATTTGGAAAATTTTCCAACTGTACATGCATTCTATTAGCCAAAAATTCATCAAACTTAAGAGGAGGGATGAGTCCTGTGTTGGACCTCACTAAACAAATACTAATCCTAAAGAGTAAACTATGTTGGACCTCTGTTACCCATTGATTGGTATGTAAACCTAATAATTGAGCCAACAGTGAGAAGACCGACTGAGAATTGTCATCAAAAAGGTTGACGTCCAAGGGGTATGGCTTTCCAGTAACTTCAGAATGGGGTTTTAGGCATGTGGATAGGAACGTTCGATGGCTTTCAGGGGCGATTTCATGGAATAGGGTGACCACCGACTCTTCTAAAAATATTTTCGACTCCTGGTACTATGGCTCGGGGATAAAAAATGAATTTCTTACGACTGACGCATCTAAAACACAAACCACTTTATACATGGGGGCATCCATGATTATCGCTGTGGATTCAGAGTAATTCACGGAGCACCATGTTACAAACTCGGGGAAAGAGGGTACCTCGTCTAAACAAAACTAAATAAAGGACAACCTAAAAACCTTGTGTATGTCCAAACCCTGCTCATGCAGAGCATCTAACTTTGTTTTAATTTTCGGGATAGAGTGCCAAAGGTGGGGGTCGAATACATCTACATCCCTATCTTCCAAGGCCATCCTAGCTTTATGGCTAGTATAAGCCTGTTCCTCTCCCATTTTATGACTTTAAAGATTCAATTTTTAAGAGAGAGGATGGTTACAAGGCCCTACCTGTTGGTTTAGAAGCTTTGAGCAGGCCTATGGAGGTTCTGTCACCTTCGTCGTTTGCCACACGCCAAGGGACCACCAGAATTCGAAAATCTTCGAGAACAAATGTCAACCCTCGCGGTTGTTTCTTATATATATAACTGTGCCAACATAACCTTGGCCCTTCTTCACTTGGTGTCCTTTAATCTCCGTCGTTGGTTTTCTCACGTGCCTCTTTGCTACCGTCAGATCGACTGCCTTTTTATCTCTTGATTTGAACACTGAGTCTTCTCTGGTGTCGGATCCAGTTTAACCGTCCATCTACGCCGTTCCTTTCATTCGTATTACTCCATAAGATGGCCTTGCATGTAACCAAATGGTCCCTACCACGATCCTCCGCTTATGTGCAATAGGTTCTGAAGCTGATATCTTGCAGGCGGGAAAATGTCATCGCATCCACCCCTTTCTTATCTGGTGCACTACTTCCTTATGCGATTTGCTGCGAGAGCCATTGATGTATATCTCCATCGGATTCCGAACCGTGGATATTTTCACCAACTTCTGCCATTGCATGTGCCCATTCTTATATATCGCCCTTTGGTCTTTCTCCTTGCAACATCGTCTACTGCTGACACCTCGCTGGCGGAGAAGGCTCGTTGCATCTACTCCTATCTTATCTCCCTTGCAGCTTGGTTGTGCGGTATTCCACATAGGACCATGGATCTGATCCCCACACCAAATCTATGACGTAGATTGATCTGATGTTTAGCTTCCCATGACTTGACTGGAGGACTATATGATATAAAGTGTGTTTCTCCTTTATTTATACCTATACTTCAACATTTTCTCATCCTTTGCATATTTGTTCCCCCTTAGAACCCTTAGTCTTTCCCATTACAATCTAGCGCTGGAGCATGAAGGATATCTCGGTTTCACTACGAGGTACATTTTGACCCTCCATTCCTTCCATTTAACTGCATATAATAGAAAAATATATGGGTGTTAATAAACCCTAACTAAATTTCATTATTTGATTATATACTGGGAAAGGAAGCCCCAATGTTCTGATTATGTTTTGATGTGGGTACAAAACCCCTATATACTGATATGACCTTTTCTTGCATACTGTGTAGTAATGTGGATGACAAATGGACTTATATGGTGTGTTGAGCGTGGATTCAGAAACACACAAATTACCTACGTACTGGGCAAAAACCCCGATGTACCTAGAGGAAATATGATGTACTTGGACTAAGTGCTGACGTACATTGAGTGTTGGGAATAACCCGTGGAGCACTCCAGGCTTGATAAACGAATACCGGATTTGAGGGAACTTAAGTATCCTAGATGTGCCTCACAACCACATTCTAGCACTAGTGTTGAGCGGAGGCTCTCGAATTTCACTAGAGTAATGCCCATCTGAGAGTGTTGACTTAAAAGGCTCCGAAGAGCACTCGGGGTTACTAATCTCAAAGTGTTGAGTCAGAAAGACTCTGAAGAACACTTTCATCACATTATCATATTTGATTAAATAATTAATTTGTAATCTATCATCAAATACTGTGGGAGCTACTGCATTGAAGGAGGGAACCTGACATGCAAAGAGAGAGACTAGAGGTACCTAGCCAAGCTTACCGAGACCATCCTAAGAATTGGACTTGTCCTTAATAGTTTAAAAGAAGTATCAAGAGAAGATACATAGTCTAACAAAAGATAATTATCAGTAGTCTTTCATGACTAACCTAGTTAAAGGCCTCCAAGTTATTATTTTTTATAGTTATTATTACTTTTTTAGAAGCTTTAAATAATAATGGTGTTATTATTTAATTATGGAATATAAGTATAATTTATGATTTATGCATTATTTAAATATTTTAAATGATGTATTAATAATTAAATATAATTAAGTATGAGAATAATTACTAATATAATTATTGTAATTATAAAGAGCATAAATCAATTTGACTTATGGTCAAAGAGTTGGAAAAAGTCCTAACTCAAAGAAGACTAAATATTTAATTAAATAATATCTTTTAATTATTAATTATTGATTTTAAAGAAACATATTACTTCAACAGCCCTAATTCAATACTTCCATACTTAAAGAGGGCAGATCCCAAGTTTGGGGATATCTATCTTTTTCATTCATCATTCTCTTATGGTAATCAGACAGAGTTTTTCTGCTCCAAGAAAACTGAAGCAATCTTGCCTAAACATTCCACATATGAACCAGCTATAGCCCTAGGAGCTCTACCTCTTTTTGCATGTTGGAATCCAGCTCAGGGGGATCCATATAGAACCAGGAATGGTTGTAAGGATCATGGTTGGGAGGAACACGATAACCCCAAAGTCATCCAGTCAAGGGAATTCATACTCATGGGTTAGCTAGAGACTACAGATTTTATCATAACTATTACTAAGTGTGCAGGTCTCTACAAGAAGGATTCAAGAGTCAAGCAGCTAGGTCTTCACAGCAAGGGACCAAGCATTCAAGAAACCAGGTATGACATATTTGGTATTTCCAATTTTAATTATAATAAGTTAGGTTGATTAAGGAAAAACCCATTCACACATTACAGTATTATTTTTCATTCCTATTATTATTAAAATCAAGATTCTACCCAGAATCTAGTGGGGAGTCTAGTAGGTCTAGCCCAGCTAGCCTTTTCTAGACAACATAGATTTATCTTTCAAAGTTAGGTCTACCACAACTTTTGTTTACAAATAGATGTTTATGTTTTTAAATCACATACTCCAATTTTCGTAGTACAGGGTTTTATTTTACTTTTCCCTCTCAAGAGATTATCATCTCATCTACAAAGATTGACATCATTTAGACCAGGCATCGAAACTTTTGACTCAAAAATTTAAAACGCTTCCTCTAGAATTTACAATTTATAAACTTAGTAATAGACAGTTCCTTCGTGCAAACCCAGAACTATGAAAAGAAATATCAACGTTTAGCTTTCAAGACAACGTATAAACATCAAAAGGATTAGTCAACAAAACACAAAACACCAGATCAACGTATCTTTTACAAAGGCTTTATCTACTTGTCATTTTAAATGTTGTTCTTTTCTTTTGTTAAAACCATTTCTCACAAACTGTATTTCTACAAACTGAAAACATATTAGACAGGGATCGAATCCCTCTAGGAATAAAATGAAACCATCAGAATGAAAGATGCGACATCAGATAATTACCAACACATTGTTCACAAAGTACTTTCAAAAATGTTTGTTAACCCAGCAAAGAACACGATTCTCTCATCCATCTTTCGAATCTCATAACCGCAAGGATTTGGGTCAGCTCGTACAGGAGAAATTTACACAGCCATCAACGATTTCATTGTTTAAACTTAAAATTTCTACAGCGACTAGCTATAGGATAGAAGTACGAATGATTCATTTCAACCAAACACTCAAATAACAAACATTACAGGCATAAATCTTTGGAAAACATAGAAATATATTAGAGTACCAAACCCTTGGACGTTTTTAACATAGAAAGACTCGCCCAGTGCCTAGCCATCTTATACACAGAGATAAGGCTCTAAATGCCAAACCCTTTTTCACATTTCGGGAATTCATGTATCTTCAAAGATGCAGTAAAATGCAAGATAGAGCTGGATGGCTGTATGCGTCCCACTAAGACCTCTAGGGCCTGTAAAAGTTAATACAAGTATCTTTTTACAATAACTCAGCCGAATGGCGACTTCCAGAACTCAAAAGCGTGTCACATTGAAACCAGTTGAGCTCTTAGGGTTTCCCCTTGGAAAACGCAAAACACCCCACAGAGGTGAGAGGAAGAGGTAAGTGAATGTAGACCTTGAACTTACCCATTTCATACGCCTCTAAGTCTGAGAGTGGAGTGTCAACCAGAAACCACGCAGGAGGGAAGAATGGACATCTACCTGTCAAGCAGATCAACACCCATGTCAAAACTCTAGTTTATATCTAATCTATTTGATTGAAATTAGCGAAAGATTATAGGACTGTATTACCTGCACTTACTCCATGGATGCATGTGAAATCCTTGGGGTGGACTGACCACGAACCAAGCTCAGGTCAGTACACAAAAACCTTCATACACTTCCAAATTGCAGACTAAGGAAAACAAGTAGTAACAATGAAACCCTTGACAAGGTAGAAACCCAAAGTTAAAACCTAGGACTTAGCTCGCAAGGTAGGCCATGTGATTTAGATGAGATGCATTAATTGCCGCCACCAAACCCCAAGCTTGGATTTAGTTGAAATCTCTATAGTGGGGGAAGCGCTCACAACCAGCAAGTATTGAAGATGCAAAAGTTTGATACGAGGACCAAAGGTCAGGTCTTGAGCTTTTACTTTAGAGGTAATAAAATAGGTGTGAAGGCTCAACAAGAGTTTTACACTTCCAGCAAAGTTTTCTTTTTGTTTAGCTAGAATCCTTCAAATGTTCATAATCAATAGTATCCCCTTGGTACGAGACACACGAATTTAACACCATAGGTAGGCACCTACTTTAAGTGGACCTGCAGACCAAGAAGAGAAGATGATACGTTAGCGAAATTGCTAAGTAAGTCAAGAATCTCATTTCTGTTACTCCTACCTCTCGGCAACCCTGTCCGGGTACCTGGACCATTTTCGAAAGAGGCAAGTATCTCATCATCGGCCTCAACAGTCACCAGCAGGGATCCATCATACCTGAAGTATCAGTTAATATATTCATAAATATGCTCTTAAACTCTTGAAACAATAGGAAGGGATTTATATTATAATATTCAAAAGTATTTGCATTGTTAGTAACAGATTTTCACCATTACCTTTTTCATCAATTCTGCAAAACAGAAGGAACATCACACAGTAGGACCTTGTAAATTCGGAACTTGAAGACCTTTGACTATCACAACTTATTTCTAGTTTAGTGAGATGTTAACAGTGCCGAAGTTAATTTGCTTATCATCATTTCTTATCTTGTGAATAACAGTAATAGAAAGTTTGTTTTTTATTTACTATTTTTCGGGACATTACAAGTGGTATCAGAGTCCAGTTACAAAAACTAAGTGACCTATTGGGCTCATTACAAACATCCGCTACAGATACTCAACAGGCAGAAACATACCTTTACATTCTATTTTGTTTTATGAATAAACTAACATAATTTTTGGTTCTCTATGCTTATATAACATTTTAGGTACAGTTATTGTATGAAAAAATGGATGCAGAACAGGGAAACAGTATACAAAGCACTCTAAATTCTCCACCACAAGAGCAAGAAATTGTGGTGGAACTCAACTCGGTTTTAATGAAATCCAGGCAAAGCCTATAGGCAAAATTTTAGAGTTTCAAATATGAGAACATGCAAGAAAGAAGAGAATAGAAAGCCATAAATGAAGCCTTGCTCCAAATCTTAACAAGGGAAAAACCCCATGAACAACCTGCTCTTTCAATCAACACTCTTAAAAAAGGAAACTGCCACACAAGGAAATCAGCGAGTTACAAGATAGGAGAGCAGGAAGGACACAAACCAGAATCAATGGGAGAGGACTGTAAGAGCTCTTCCAATGACAATGGTTCCCCACCACCTTGTAAGAAAAGGAGGAAGAGTGATGACAGTTTTCAAGGAGAGTTCAGAAAGAGAAAATCCCCAACTTGTGATGGAGAAACCAACTTAGGGGAAAGGGCTGAAGAGTGGTTGTTAGGGATGAATAAATACTTCATAGTTCATAATTACTCCAGTGAAATGCGAGCCCGACTAGACATATACAACCTAAATGGTAAAGCTGCCAGATGGTGGCGGGACTTGAAACACACCAAAGGACAAGAGCTGAGAGACATACGTCGGGATACTTTCAGTAGAATATTCCAGAACAAGTATATGTCTGAAAGTTTCTTTGACAAGAAAATAAAAGAATTCCATGAGTTAAAAATGGGCTCCCTAACTATGGAAGCATTCATAAACCGATTCTTAGACTTGCTGCACTATGTGCCTTATATTAAGGATGAGATGGTAAAGCTTCAACAGTTCTTCAGTGGGTTACCACAAAATTTTAGAGAGAAGATGGAATTTGACATTCCCAAAACCCTTTATACAACCTTACATAAATCAAGGCTATGTTATGAGCATGAAAAACCAAGGAACGACAACATCAACAAAAATAGAGATAGGTTCAGAACCTTCTCGGACAACCGCAGAACAGGTTTTAGACCCCCACCTTATTGGAAACATAACAACAATTTTTCACCCAATAGAGGCTTCAACTGACCTCAAGCCCGAGCAAGTGCACCCCCACCACCAGCTAACAGGTCAGCTTTCAACAAAGGGACAAAAGCAGTCCCACCAGCTGTTTCTTGTTGGAAGTGCCAAGGGCCACACTACTACCGAGACTGTCCTAGCAAGACAAATGGGGTGTTACACAACATCCAAACGGATCCTACCATGGGAGACATGGCAAAGACACCTAGGATTTATGCAGCTCTTGATGGCCGGCAGGAAGATCACCAAGCCACCATGGTGGAAATTGAGGGTAAGATATCTAACACTGTCGTTTCAGTTCTGATAGACCACGGTGCTTGCCGAAGTTACATCTCCCTTAAGATAGTGGACACCTGCATGTTGAACCCAGAACAGCATGAGAAACCATGGCTGGTACAACTAGCCACTGGTACCAAATGAAAGGTCTCTGAGTTAGTTAAAACTTGTGAGATAGATTTAAACGGTTTTGCAACTAGGTTAGAATTAAACATTCTACCCTTAGGATCGTACGATGTACTTATAGGCATGGATTGGCTAGAAGAACACCATGTCCTACTAGACTACACAAACAAGATCCTACTCTGCAGGGATGACCAAGGGAATCAGGATAATATTCAAGGTATCCCTAGGAAAGTGTCTGTAAGATAGATATATGCAGTATAGGAAAAGAAATTCATCATGAAGGGCTGTAAGCTCTTTGCTGTTAACATCGAAAATTTAGAAACTGGAAGCGAACAAAAGATCGAAGAATTCCCAGTCCTCGTAGAGTTCAAGGATGTATTTCCTGAGGAAATACCAGGATTACCACCCAAACGAGACTTAGACTTCTCCATCAAGCTAACACCTGGGTCAGTACCAGCTTCCAATGCCCGTACCGCTTGAGCACACCAGAATTGGTGGAACTCAAGATTCAGTTACAAGAGTTAATAGGTAAAGGGTACATTAGACTAAGTGTTTCCCCTTGGGGCGCACCAATACTCTTCATCAAGAAGAAAGACAGAACGATGTGGATTTGCATCGATTACCTTCAACTCAACAAGATGACCATTAAGAACCGCTATCCACTCCCTAGAATCAACAACTTTTTTGACCATGTAGGAGGAGCAAAGATCTTCTCAAAGATCGACTTAGGATCTGGATATCACTAGGTGAGGATCTGTGATGAGGATATCAACAAGACCGCGTTTCGAACCCGCTATGGCCACTATGAGTTCATAGTGATGCCCTTTGGGTTGACAAACGCACCGGCCAACTTTATGTGCATGATGAACATTATCTTTAGTAATTATCTTGACAAGTTTGTCTTAGTCTTTATCGACGACATTCTGATCTACTCCAAGAATGAAGTAGAACATGAGGAACAACTTTGTATAGTTTTACGTATATTATGAGAATACCAACTTTATGCTAAATTTAGTAAGTGCAATTTCTACAAACCCTCGATTCAATACTTAGGACACATCATTTCGGAGAAGGGAATAGCAGTCGATCCCGAAAAGGTCAAGGCTATCGAGGAGTGGCCCACACCTACGTGTGTTTTTGACATAAGATCATTCTTAGGTCTGGCTGGTTACTATCGGAAGTTCATTGAGAACTTCTCACGTATCGCATGCCCCATGACCTCCTTACAGAAGAAGGAAAACAAGTTTATTTGGACAGCTAAGTGCAAAGAAAGATTTCAGAAGCTGAAGCAATTGCTGATTAGTGCACTGATTCTGCGTATCATGGATCCCAATGGGGATTTCATCATTTGCACGGATGCAAGAAAGGAAGGACTTGGGGGAATCCTTATCCAAGATAATTTTTCCATATGCTACAAATCGAGGAAACTAAAAGAAAATGATCAGAACTACCCTACTCATGACCTCAAACTAGCTGCCATCATCAATGCTCTGAAAATGTGGCGACATTATCTCATGGGAAATAAATTCTTATTGATGACTGATAACATGATCTTGAAGTACCTTTTCGATCAACCGACCTAAATGCCAGGCAGGCCAGGTGGTTAGCTCTCCTTAGTGAGTACCATTTCGAACTAAAGCATATAAAAGGCAAGGAAAACAAAATTGCAGATGCCTTAAGCCCTTGAGCACATATGCTTTGTGAGGTCATGGTAAGCCGAACTGACTCAGACTTGCACCACAGAATCCGAACGACATGTAAGAGTGACCGTTATAATACGGAAATCCTCTCAAAGATTCAGGAAGACAAACTCTTTCAATGACAGAAAGAGTATAAAATAGATGAGTTGGGACTACTATGGTTGAAAGAGAGACTTTACGTCCCTGAGAGTGGAGACATTCGATCAAACATCCTCAACGAATTCCACCAGAAACCCTATTCAGGGCACCCTTGATATCAAAAGATTATATCGATAGTAAAGAAACATTACTTTTCACCTAAGTTGAAGGCTGACATCACCATGTTCATCGCGAAATGTTAAGAATGCCAATTGGTCAATGCAGAACACCAACACCCCTCCAGATTACTTCATCCCTTACCCATTCTAGAATGGAAATGGGAGGTGATAAGTATGGAATTCATTACAGGCCTACCCAAGAGTAAGAAATTGAATGACTCCATCTTTGTAGTTGTAGACAAGTTGTCTAAAGCATCCCACTTCATACCAGTAAAATCTACCTACAAAGCAGTTCACATAGCGGAAATATTCTTGAAGGAGATCTTTCGACTGCACGGTATACCCAAGGAAATCATTTTCAATCGAGATACGAAGTTCCCTAGCAACTTCTGGAGAGCCTTATTCTCCGGTTTGGAGACCTAGTTGCAATTCAGTACTGCATACCACCCCCAAACCGACGGACAGGCGGAACAAGTAAACCAAATTCTTGAGGACATGTTGAGAATGTACGTCATGAACAATCCCACTAAGTGGAAAGACTATTTACACCTCGCAGAATTTGCGTACAGCAACGGTTATCAAACCTCGGCCAAAATGAGCCCTTTTGAGGTGCTCTACGATTGAAAGTGTCGGACCCCCGTAACTTGGGACAATCCGGTAGACAGACTTATGCTAGGGCCAAATTTACTAAAAGACTTGGAACAACTAGTCTTCAAGGTGCAACTCAACTTAAAAGAAGCACAAGACCACCAAAAGAGTTATGCAGACAAGAAAAGAAAGGACAAAGACTACCAAGTCGATGAACATGTGTTTCTAAAGATAAAGGAGAAATGAAGTTCGTTGAGCTTGGGACGTTGCGGTAAACTAGCCCCTAGATTTTGTGGACCTTTTGAAATACTAGACAAGAAGGGTCCAGTAGCTTATGAGTTAGACTTACCAACTCATATAAAAGTTCATAATGTTTTTCATGCTTCGTTATTAAAGAAATATGTATACAATATTGAACATGTTATTGATTGGTCCTTATTACAGGTGGATCTCGAAGGGGAGTTCACGCGAGAGCCACTTCACATTCTAGACAAGACAAAGGTCTAGCTTAGGATGAGGACTATTACTCAGCTGAAGGTGCAATGGAGACACTTTGGACCAGATGAGGCTACTTGGGAGAATGAGGCCACCATGAAAGAGGCATACCCCGCCGTGTTTCATGACTTCATTCCTAGTCCCTAGAAAGACCGGGATGATGTTGTTCTAAGTGGGGAGAGATGTAATATCCCGAATTTTGTACTGACTGTTTTATGATGTTATATTGGACCACGACCCCAGCATATGTGATTTATCCTGATTAGTGGGCATGAGCCCTAGTACATATGATTTATTCTTTTGTAGAATGACATATTGGGCATGGACTCTGACTGAATTTCATTATTTAATTATATACTCGGCAAGGAAGCCCAAATGTTCTCATTATGTTTTGATGTGGGTACCAAACCCTAATATACTGATATGACCTTTTTTTACATACTGTGCAGTAATTTGAATGACATAATGGACTTATATGGTGTGTTGAGCATGGACTGAGAAACACACAAATTACCTACGTACTAAGAAAAAGCCCTGATGTACCTAGAGGAAATATGATGTACTCGGAGTAAGCCCTAACATACATTGAGTGTTGGGCATAAGCCTTGGAGCACTCCAAGCTTGATAAACGACTACCGGATCCGAGGGAACTTAAGTATCCTAGATGTTCCTGACAACCACATTCTAGCACTAGTGTTGAGCAAAGGCTCTCGAATTGCACTAGAGTAACGTGCGCATGTGAGAGTGTGGAGTTAAAAGGCTCTCAAGAGCACTCGGGGTTACTAATCTCAAAGTGTTGAGTCAGAAAGACTCTAAAGAACACTTTTATCACATTATCATATTTGATTAAATAATTCATTTGTAATCTATTATCAAATACTGTGGAAACTACGGTGTTGAACGAGGGAATCAGACATGCAAAGAGAGAGACTAGAGGTACCTAGCCAAGCTTACCGAAACCATCCTAAGAATTGGACTTCTCCTTAATAGTTTAAGAGAAGTATCAAGAGAGGATACATAATCTAACAAAAGATAATTAGCGGTAGTCTTTCAAGACTAACCTAGTTAAAGGCCTCCAAGTTATTATTTTTTATAGTTATTATTATTTTGTTAGAATCTTTAAATAATAATGGTGTTATTATTTAATTATGGAATATAATTAGAATTTATGATATATGCATTATTTAAATATTTTAAATAATGTATTAATAATTAAATATAATTAAGTATGAGAATAATTACTAATATAATTATTGTAATTATAAAAAGCATAAATCAATTTGACTTGTGGTCAAACAGTTGGAAAAAGTCCTAACTCAAAGAATACTAAATACTTAATTAAATAATATATTTTAATTATTAATTATTGATTTTAAAGAAACAAATTACTTCAACAGCCCTAATTCAAGACTTCCCTACTTAAAGAGGGCAGATCCCAAGTTTGGGGATACCTATCTTTTTCAATTATTATTCTCTTATGGTAATTAGAGAGAGTTTTTCTGCTCCAAGAAAACTAAAGCAATCTTGCTTAAATATTCCAGATATGAACCAGCTATAGCCCTAGGAGCTCTAACTCTTTTTGCATGTTGGAATCCAGCTCGAGGGGACCCATACAGAACCAGGAATGGTTGTACTGATCATGGTTGGGAGGAACACGGTAACCCCAAAGTCATCGAGTCAAGGGCATTCATCCTCACAAGTTAGCTAGAGACTATAGATTTTATCATAACTATTACTGAGTGTGCAGGTCTCTATAGGAAGGATTCAAGAGTCAAGCAGATAGGTCTTCACAGCAAGGGACCAAGTATTCAAGCAACTAGGTATGACGGATTAGATATTTCCAATTTTAATTATCATAAGTTAGGTTGATTAAGGAAAAAGCCATTCAGACATTACAGTATTATTTTTCATTCCTATTATTATTAAAATCAAGATTCTACCCAGAATCTATTGGGGAGTGTAGCAGGTCTAGCCTACCTAGCCTTCGCTAGACAACTTAGATTTATCTTTCAAAGTTAGGTCCATCACAACTTTTGTTTACAAATAGATGTTTCTGTTTTTAAATCACATGCTCCAATTTTCGTCATGCAGGGTTTTATTTTACTTTGCCCTCTGAAGATATTATCATCTCATCTACAGAGATCGGTTAGACAAGGCATCGAAACTTTCAACTCAAAACTTTAAAACGCATCCTCTAGACTTTACAATTTATAAACTTAGTAATAGACAATTCCTTCGTTCAAACCCAGAACTATGAAAAGAAATATCAACGTTTAGCTTTCAAGACAACGTACAAACCTTAAAACGATTACTCAGCAAAACACAAAACACCAGATCGACATATCTTTTATAGAGGCTTTATCTACTTGTCATTTTAAACATTGTTCTTTTCTTTTGTTAAGAAAATTTCTCACGAACTGTATTTCTACAAACTGAAAATATTTTAGACAGGGATCGAATCCCTCTAGGAATAAAACGAAACCATCAGAACGAAAGCTGTGACATCAGATAATTACCAACACATTGTTCACAAAGTACTTTCGAAAATATTTGTTAACCCAACAAAGAACACAATTCTTTCATCCATCTTTTGAATCTCATAACCCCAAGGATTTGGGTCAGCTCGTACAGGAGAAATTTACACAGCCATCAACTATTTCATTGTTTAAACTCAAAATTTCTACAGCGACTAGCTACAGGATAGAGGTACGAATTATTCATTTCAACCAAACAATCAAATAGAAAACATTACAGGCATAAATCTTTGGAAAACACAGAAATATATTAAAGTACCAAACCCTTGGACCTTTTGTCCGTAGAAAGACTCACCCAGTGCCCAGCCATCTTATACACAGAGATAAGGCTCTAAATGCCAAACCCTTTTCACATTTCGGGCATTCATCTATCCTGAAAGACGCAGTAAAATGCAAGATAGAGCCGTACGGTCGTAAGCTTCCCACTAAGACCTCTAGGGCCTGTAAAAGTTAATACAAGTATCATTTTACAATAACTCAGTCGAATGGCGACTTCCAGAACTCAAAAACGTGTCACATGGAAACCAATCGAGCTCTTAGGGTTTCCCCTTGAAAAACGCAAAACACCCAACAGAGGCGAGAGGAAGAGGTAAGTGAATGTAGACGTTGAAATTACCCCATTCATATGCCTCCAACTCTGACAGTGGAGTGTCAACCAGAAACCACGCAGGAGGGAAGAATGGACATCTACCTGTCAAGCAGATCAACACCCATGTCAAAAATCCAGTTTATATCTTATCTATTTGATTGAAATTAGCGAAATATTATAGAACTATATTACCTTCGCTTACTCCATGGCTGCAATTGAAACCCTTGGGGTGGACTGACCACAAGCCAAGCTCCGGTCAGTACACAGAAACCCTCAAATGCTTCCAAATTGTAGACTAAGGAAAACGAGTAGTAACAATGAAACCCTCGACAAGGTAGAAACCCAAAGTTAAAACCCAGGACTTAGCTGGCAAGGTAGGCCACGGGATTTGGATGAGCTGCATTAATTGGCACCACCAAACCCCAAGCTTGGATGTAGTCGAAATCTCTATAGTGGCGAAAGCGCTCACAACCAACAAGTATTGAAGATGCAAAAGTTTGATACAAGGACCAAAGGTAAGGTTTTGAGCTTTTACTTTAGAGGTAATAAAATAGGTGTGAAGGCTAACAGTATTTTTACACTTCCAACAAAGTATTCTTTTTGTTTAGCTAGAATCCTCCAAATGTTCATAATCACTAGTATCCCCTTGGTACGAGACACATGAATTTAACACCATAGGTAGGCACCTACTTTAAGTGGACCTGCAGACCAAGAAGAGAAGAAGATACGTTAGCGAAATGGCTAAGTAAGTCAAGAATCTCATTTCTATTACTCCTACCTCTCGGCAGCCGGTTCGGGTGCCTAGCCCGTTTTAGAAAGAGACAAGTATCTAATCATGGGCCTCAACAGTCACGAGCAGGGATCCATCATACCTGAAGTATCAGTTAATATATGCATAAATATGCTCTTAAACTCTTGAAACAATAGGAAGGGATTTATATTATAATATTCAAAAGTGTTTGCATTGTTAGTAACAGAGTTTCATCATTACCTTTTTCATCACTTCCGCAAAATAGAAGGAACATCACACAGTAGGACCTTGTAAATTTGGAACTTGAAGACCTTTGACCGTCGCAACTTATTTTTAGTTTAGTGAGATGTTAATAGTGCTAAAGTTAGTTTGCTTATCATCATTTCTTATCTTGTGAATAACAGTAATAGAAAGTTTTTTTTTTATTTACTATTTTTAGGGACGTTACAAACCATTGGAACTATAGGCAAGACTATTTAGCTTGCGTTTAGTAAAGGACTTCGATGTTTATGAACTTATACAATCAATCTAATTCATACTCATTTGAGCTAGAGATTGTACGTTGGGTATCCTCGATCCCTTCAATTCATGCGCTCGACAATTTTTAATTTTACGAATGGAGTTAGTTCCATTAAGTTACCTTGAGGTGTGGACTTTCAAGCATGGTAGATATTTTCATGAGTTTTCTTGAGATGGATAGTTTTGGGAACACAAGGCCTTGCGACATAGATTAGTAGGCACCAATAATCCTTTATGGATTACTTATGCTTTTTCTTTGAGTGTTTTATGTTCAATATCTCTTCTTCAAGAACATAATATTGGGGTTTCCCATGGAGGGTTTCAAGCTTCATTTCAGTGTTTTAACAAATGATAACTCTAGATGTAGTGTTTATCATATATCGACATTCTTTTGTAAAATTTGTGTTCACAAGAATATCAATTTTAACTTGACCATTCAACTAGCTTCCTTCTAGTTATTGGATTTTTCTCACTTCAATTCTTGTATTTTGTTTTCTACAAGTTGATGGATAAGTTCTAAGACTATGCATTCTTTATGTTCATAGGGTTTGCACAATTCTTCTATGCTAATCCTTTCCGAGGTAAATATCTCAACACTCGCATTTCACATTATTGATATATATATATAGAGAGAGAGAGAGAGAATATCCACCTTTTAGTACTACTATACATGTTTTTAATCTAGGTTCGTGTACTTATCTATTTCAAGTGTGTTATTTACTCTAGTGAATGAATGGTAGGTGGAGGAATTTAGGTACATTGCCAAAGTAAATATTATTATCTTCTCATAGTTATAAATATATATAGTAAAATCTATATTATTTAGTTTTATCTAAATTAATATGATTTATTTAAGTTTAGATTACATTATTTAATAGCACGTTTACGTTTGCTAAAAAATAGAACATGAATAATTCCATAGCATAAATAAGATTTCATTTACCATTATGTGTAAATAAAAGAATAGCATTTTTTCTTTTTCTTTTTTCATATAAGTAGAAAAAATATAAATATTGTGGACCTACTCTTCCGCTCACCATACAAAAGGAAAGATAAATTGATGTTTCTACTCTATAAACTATTTAAATATGGTTTCTCTCCTAGAGTCCTAATATATGTGGCTATGAAAATAGTTTCCATCTTTAGGTTCATATTTTACAATGGCTTAACCATTGCACCTATTGACAAGGCTATTTAGCTTGGGTTTAATAAAGGAAGAGTGCCACACTACTATACTTCGACACTTATACTATCAATCTACTTCATACTCATTTGAGATAGATGTTGTGCGTTGTTATCCTCTATCCCTTCAATTCATGAGCTCGACAAGTACTTCTAATAAGTTGGTATTAAACATATAATACACAATAGCTTCTATAAAGTTTCCATGTTTCCAAAATCATACAGATTATATTAAAGTTTATTTAACATTTGAATATTTCTTACCAATAATAATCAATACATTCATCAATCTACTTGAATCGATTACAAAGTCTATTTCTTACCCCTTGAATGTTGTGATAAACGACTTGAATATACATCCCATCTACTTCACAACTTTGGTTAGTCCAACTACTACTCCTTTTTAACCTTAAACATTTAGTTTACATGGATTTTCGTTATCTCATATAATCCAACTACATATAAAAGAATACCACCATAACACGTACTACCATTTCTATCAATGTACCATAACATCCACATATGCTAATGAATTTGCTAACAAAGGTAGCAAAAAATATACAATATAAACCCAATGATCAATACAATCAATATACCACCACACATATATATATGAGAATAACAAAGGTAACCATGACAATATACATTTATATTATTGACATTTTCTATTAACAACAAAACATTAAAGAATACTTATTTGGATCAATAGACTCATGTGACTTAGGGCATGACTGCAACTTTCCACCCAAACATAGGTTCTCTGTCCGACACTAGAGACCACCGCCGAGCTGGGAAAAAATCCAGTCGATAAGAGAATAACTTTAATGAAAGCCCTCCCGCTCTCATTTAACACCAGTGGACTAAGACTAGTCCTTAATCATGCATCAAGTATGAATATCTTACTTAATTATAGGTTAATATACTATAGCCCATCGTATAAGTCTAGGAATTTCTTCCATCTTGTCTATGCATACTATGCTTTGCTCATTTATTACCAATGCTAAAGTGTCCTTTCCTCACGCTGTACACACTTTAGAATATTTAAAAGTTTTATGTATATAAAAACCTTGCAGGTAAAGAATGGGCCAATTCCCTTCCACACAAAATTTCACACCTCAAAATATATATCATTATATATATATATATAATTACTTGCAAGCAAGAAAAAAGGCCTACATCCCTCCCACAATGGTCAGTTTTGAGTATGGATAAACACACAACACTAGTAATTCAAAATGCAATGCAAGAATGGGAAGCGCACCCCCTACAAAACTCCAACTCTTTGAGCTGCGATCAAACCACAAAGCAAATGATAAAAAAAAAATATGATAGAGATGTGGGTTGTGCCCTCCCTCTAGATAACTTGCATAATGATTAAGTGAGACGAAGAGAGGTATGAAAACTACACAACGAATTAAAAAGACAGCCAAATCAATCACAATCTTTGCGAATGGAAAGTGTGGCTCTTCCAAAATTTCCACCCACAAGATCAAATTACACTCTAGAGACCGAGATAATAAAAGTACATAAACAAACAAATTATCTAAGGATCCACGATTGTTACGTCTTCTTTAAGCTCTCCACGGGAGAGGTATGTAATATATACATATATATATAAATATCATTCGTTACTTGCAAATCAAAAGGTTTGGGCTGCCTCCCTTTACCCACATCCCACACAGTCAAGCTTGATGATGAATATATATATATATATATATATATATATATATAATCAACTAGCATCCAAATTATAACATATCTATTTGAAATCTTTGTTATTATTCACTATCTTTTTTTCTTTAAATTTTGCAAGATGTTAAAGACGATGTTCAATTAAAGATATGTGACAGCTTTATTTACGTAGTTTTAATCTTCTTGTAGAAAATTCTATGTGGTAAAATGTATTTGAAGGTATATTGCTTTAGAAACATTACAAGAAAATAAAAATAAAAACTATAATTTAGATAAATATTTGATCTACATAATTTAAATAGATAACAATATTCATTATAAATTTTACTATAGATCAAATAAAGGAAACTATGACGATGATAATGCCGCCTTTTCAAACAAAAAATAAAGGGCATAGATTTGTGTATTGATTTTCACATGCATGTGTGCAATGGGAGAAACTTTCATAGAATGTATTGTACACCTAATATATCAAGGTTTGTTTGGTTGGGGACTTGAAGGTTAAAGTTTTGAATCCAAAGGAGGGTAAATTCTGTTAAACATTGTAAACAAAGTAGCTAAAGTGGATGATTATGTTTTGTCCCACAAGCATAGAAGAAAACATGTTTCTTCGTGAAAGGTCATAGGAAATGTATGTATATAATATACTTGTAAAGGAAATGTATATACATTGATAACTCCTTGGTGCTCAATGTCTATGGTAGGATAACATGGATATGAAGTGATGACTATACAATTATGGTATTGTTGGCACCACCATAATGTTGTTAGTCACAATGAGAATCAAAACTAGAACAGTAAACCGCTACAGAATTGATATCATCCTAGCATTAAAATGTGAATCTATAAATTGTCTCAAAAAAAAATAGTGTTTGGGTTCGTTAATGAAGGGAAAACAATTCACCATTTAATTTATTTAGCCAAAACTGCAAAGATTACTACAACTAAGTTATGTCATATCTAGTATACCATAATTTCAAATAGGAATAGGTTAAACTATGGTATAAACAACAATCTTATCTATAAATAAAAATGTCAATAGCATTAATCTATTTTGGAATGATGTATTTTTAGTTTTCATTGTATAGTTTTTTGAACTATGCATTCCATCACACTCTATATTTACATATAGGGTTCATATTTTACAATGGTTTAACCATTGGAATTATAGGAAACACTATTTAGCTTCCGTTTAGTAAAGGAGGAGTGTCGCACTATTATACTTCGACGCTTATGAACTTATGCAATCAATCTAATTCATACTCATTTGAGCTAGAGATTGTACATTGGTATCCTCGATGCCTTCAATTCATGCGCTCGACAATTTTTAATTCTACGAATGGAGTTAATTCCATTTAGTTACCTTGAGGTATGGACTTTCAAGCATGGTAGATATTTTCATGAGTTTTATTGAGATGGATAGTTTTGGGAACACAAGGCCTTGCGACATAGATTAGTAGGCACCAAGAATCCTTTATGGATTACTTATGCTTTTTCTTTTAGTGTTTTATGTTCAATATCTCTTCTTCAAGAACATAAAATTGGGGTTTCCCATGGAGGGTTTCAAGCTTCATTTCAACATTTTAACAAATGATAACTCTAGATGGAGTGTTTATCATATATCGACATTCTTTTGTAAAATTTGTGTTCACAAGAATACCAATTTTAACTTGACCATTCGACTAGCTTCCTTCTAGTTATTGGATTTTTCTCGCTTCAGTTCTTACATTTTGTTTTCTACAAGTTGATGGATAAGTTCTAAGACTATACATTCTTTATATTCATAGTGTTTGCAAAATTCTTCTATGCTAATCCTTTCCGAGATAAATATTTCAACAATTTCATTTCACATTATATATATATATATATATATATATATATATATATATATAAAGAGAGCGAGATATAGAAAGAGATAAAGAGAAAAAAATCCACTTTTTAGTACTACTATACATGTTTTTAATCTAGGTTGGTGTACTTATCTATTTCAAGTGTGTTATTTACCCTAGGGAATGAATGGTTGGTGGAGGACTTTAGGTACATCGCCAAAGTAAATATTATTATTTTTTCATAGTTATAAATATATGTAGTAAAATCTACATTATTTTGTTTTTTCTAAATTAATATGATTTATTTAAGTTTAGATTACATTATTTAATAGGACGTTTAAGTTTGCTAAAAAATAGAAATTGAATAACTCCATGGCATAAATTAGATTTCATTTACTATTATGTGTAAATAAAATAATAGCATTTTTTTTTCTTTTTTCATATAAGTAGAAAAAATATAAATACTGTGGACCTAATGTTCAGCTCACCATACGAAAGGAAAGATAAATTGATGTTTCTACTCTATAAACTATTTAGATATGGTTTCTCTCCTAGAGTCCTACTATATGTGGCTATGAAAATAGTTTCCATCTTTAGGTTCATGAGGACTAACATCTCTAAACATTTTTTTTCAAGTGAAAATAACCTTTAGCTTTGCTAGTTTTATTTAATATAAATATTGTAAACAATTTTAACAATTAGATACTTTTCTAATAAGGAGTGACTGTAACAATAAAATAGAGATGTAAATTATTCCATTTTTTTCATAGAAAATCTCATAAAATGAAAATTAATGAACGATATGAAATAAAATCATTTGTTTTCCAAAATACAAGCTGATTTGGGAATGTCCACAAACCACCCAACCATCATCTAAGACTTGTAACTTTATCCCAAAAGGACACTCACAAAACAAACCATGATAGTACCAGAACGAAATTCACTCAACTCAAATAGTTCCCTTATACACACACTTTCGGCCCATAACTACAATGAGATAAAAAAGTAACCTATTGTGAGTGCCACACCTAACATTCACAATGCTCACAATTGTGTGCATGGTGAGTCTTTTACATGGTCTCCACTTGTTCAAGAAAACAATGTTTACCACTCCAAAATATTAATATTGATAGTTACTCTTAATGCCCGCCTCAAGCCACACTTTCATGTTCTCTTCAGTATGATCATGGAGAGTCCAAAATCTTTACTCTAAGACTTTATCATGTAGCTTGCACAGGTATCAAACCATTTTTAGATTTGGGCATGAGCTAAAATCGTACCTTGAAGTGTATACCGATTTCATCTCAAAATATTAGAGATAAATGTCTTTAGAGGAAAGAAAGTGAATGGATTAGTGTTTTACATAGTTGCAGGATGGATGAAATTTTATTGACCAGTGTGAGTCTCACATTCATTGATGCAAGCTTGACTATATTTAGTTGTAGGAAGACTAATGTGTGGTAATGGATTCCACACACAAATTATAATAGTTTGTATTGGTGTGTGCCTGAAGTTCACACTCTTGAATCCAAGAGGGGGTAACATATGTACACGTTTGTACAATAAGCTATTAACTGATTTTTTTCCTTGAAGGTCACGCGTTTTAATCTCGTTTATACACCTTCATAAAATAAATAGTCAATTCATTTCACATTAGAGACTATTTATCCGAGGGGACCCTCATACATCAGTTTTAATCTAATTAAACTACAACTTTAAATATGTTACTATCTATCCCCCACAGCAGGTGCCAAGTGTGGGCCAACCAAGAGATCTGATGGATAGACATGAGGCTAGACACATGCCCACGCCATCAAAGAGGATGGACACATACCTGCTCGACTCATCCCCGCATCCTCGGAAGTCATCATAAAGCGCGAAAGGAATATCGTGAGCCTACGAAGTACTGCCGATTAACCGCTCCGATTAACCGCTCCTGCGTCTGCTTGGTCTTGTCTCTGCATTTTGGTTCGACTATGAGCAATGGTCATTACTGCCATGAAGAACTTCGAGTGGGGCGGTACGCCCACACTCATGATAAGCGAAGACACAAAGAGGAAGTTGGTCCATACATCCCTCGGAGAAAGGAGAAACTGCAAATGTTTGGAAACAGCTTGGAACACTGCTGTGCGAATCTCTTGCGTGAACATTTTCATTGTTCGTGGAATATTGTCATCTGTTCCGCTCGTAGTCAAAGCAAAAATGCCTTGTCATGTGTTTCACTCGCAGTCGAAGCAAAAATGCCACCCACTCAGAGAAGTTATATCACGCACAAGTCCAAACAAATAGGCCCTTATCCTGGCCTGTGGGTGCGTTTTCATGCGCGACATAGTGGGGAAGGCCTGTCGTTACAAGGAAGAAATCCTGAAGCAAATTCAAGAGGACATTCAAGAAGATTAGAGGACGCTCAGTTGCCTCGAGGCTGTCTTTCAGATACATAAATCAGAAATGAATTCGAAGCTCTGGTTTTGGACCCTAGGAACACCAGAGGTCACACCACGCTTTACCAAAGGACGATTTATTATCATTGGATGCAAAATTCAGTTATGGGTAAGAACCTCATAGAAAAAGGAGAATCTCATGTGGAAATCCTTTTGCACCAAGATTAGATGGTTGGCTATCTCACGAAGATCCACCAAAATCAGTAGCAAATTTCCCACCGGTCTAAACCTTTAGCTCGGTTTTTTGTTTTGTGTATGTCTTCATTTTTGGTTTCGATATGTGATTACATGCTATTTTTAATTTCATGGCAATCTACCTTTGTAGAGTGGATAGCAATTCTCAAACTTTCTAGTAGAGTCTTGTTTCCTCTCGAGGAAGAATGCTTAAAGTTTGATTTCGGGTTTTTTTTACTAGCCTTGGGAGGGCCCTCCACTCTATATTTGTTTATAATTGCAATATAAGGAACTACCCTAACTTACAAAAAAAATTAAAATTGGTTGCTATCTAAGTTATAAACATAAATTAAATTATTATTATTATTATTGTTATTGTACATTTTCTAGTAGTTTATGTTTAGTAATCTAGGGTTCCTAGTTATATGATTTAAATATATCTATTGTTTCTTCTCCAAAAATACACATTGAAAAATTATATAAAGACACAATAAATGTATTATATAGTTAATATTTATACACACAATTAAAACATTCTTTTCTATTTCAAAAATAGAAGTTAATGTTTTATTTTTGTTGTATTATATTAAAATTACATTAAAAAATAAATTCCATTAAAATCATTTTTCAAACAAATTTTGTTTATCATTAAAACTAAAACATGTAGAGCTAGCAGAAAAGAAAACTTCAAATATGCGTAAAAATTCATATCTTTGTATTCCATTTTCTTTTTCCCATTGCAAATAATTTGTTGTTTTTGGCGTTTTACTTCTGAAGGAAATGAAGGCAGAATAAACTGAATCCTCCCCTTGCGAGACAAATAGGATCGTAGCAGAAGCTTCGTATATGCATCAAACTTGTGCACATCTTTTTACCCCATTTTTTTATCTTCACTTGTAACTAATCGTTTTGTTTGCCTTTTGTCTTCTCAACCAAATGAAGGTAGAATAGGCTCATCATCGCTCATTTTGTAACTGTAATATGCTACACTAGTCTTTCCGGTATGCTTCTATTGACTTATCGTATCGCAAGTATAACCCTGTGGGTAAACTGGTTTCGTCCACGAAGATTGACACGTTCCACCACTTACACGAACTGCAATGGAGAATATCATGGGCTTGAAACATCTTAATACCCTCTCCCCCAATGCCTCCAAATCACAATCCTTGGGATCATGACCCATCGCCTCAAAGCTTGCATAAATGAAACCATCCTCGGGAGTTACATGAATTGTAGAAAAAGCTGGTCCTTCAATTGAATTCATGGAGTAGCCGCATGGATGAAATTCAAAATCACAGATTTTCGCCTCCGAAAGAATTTGGGAAATACCGGATTCAAGAGTCATTTTTGCCGCAGAATTACATCGATCCTTGTAAAACAGAGAAGCCTGCTTGCGGTCGAGCTGGGTCATGCACATCTCCAGTATAAAAATTGGTTCAGCTGCAACCTTAGATGTAAAATCATCACCTGAGGCCAAGTAGATATGCCAGTTATAATAGGTTGCAGAACAACTTGAGTTTTAACAAGAATTTATCTTTATAGTTCAAACTTAACTTTGATTATAAAGAGGACACTATTGTGTGGAAAAAGGGATCGGTTCTTCTCCTTTCTCTTCTTGATTTTGGAAGATAAGAGGGAAAGGAAAAGATAAATAAAAAAGGAAAGAAAGGAAAGAGAGAATTAACTCTACACCCTAGTGGATTAGTGCCCAGCTGGGGGATGATCTCTCGGGGGAAAACCTTCAGTAAAAGATAAATGTTTTCTCTTATTTTCAAACAAAGTATTTTGTTATGGGATTATTAAAGTTTAGCAAGTTGTTGAAATTAAGAATTTGTTAATTGTTTTATTTATATGTTTTAATAAAAGTTTATATTCTTTGTTTAGTTATTCGTTATCGAAAGTAGATTTCCTTACTATATACAAGCGTCTAAAGCTTAGTTATTTGATTAATTTATTAGTTTTCCTTTTCTTATGCGATATGCAGTATCGGCTTAGTCTTGATGTCTATTTGCATTTTAATTTATGAGAGGCAAATGAATCTATTTGCTAGGGCACTAGTTACTACAAAATTATGTGAGTAATTTAATCTCTATCAATTTCATATACAAGTTCTTTTTAGATTTAGGAACCTTATTTGACCCTGTTGATGTAAATATATATAGTATTTTGAAAGTAAACTTGTCCAAAGAGTGATATTCTATAAATGTTGCTTAAGTACTTGATATAGGTGCGGTGTCTGTAATAAATTGTTATTAGAATAAATAATTTGCTTGGTTTCTTTTTTGTAGTAGATCTCTTTGGGGAATAGATCTGCTGGCGATTATTAGAGCCTCAAGGCATGTTATTGATAGGTTTCAATTCAAACTTAACCATACTTGTATCCTAAACGCACCGGATTCCAACGTAGTGAGCGCTGGTCTTCAATCTTTATCGCTCACTATTTAGTTTATCACTCTGTCATGAATCTGATTCCTTTATCATAACTAAGCTTCATGATGAGAGAGGGTCGTTTATCTTTCAGCTTGTTTCCTTCTCTTTTTTTTTCTCATTGAATGTTCTAGCACCACGACTTCACGGCTAAGTTTTCTTTTTCTCGATTAATTGTGTGCGGTTCTGTTAAACTCAAGTAATAATTTTGGAGACGAACTGCTATCTTTTAGTGCTTGTTTTCCCAGTACTCTAAGTGTTGATTCTTTTTCCTTTTAGCGTTAATTGGATTGGATGCTGATATACGCCAATTGTGTATAAGACTGTGTTCGTTGATTTTTCTTTGATCGCCAATGTTTCCATACTTGGCAGCTCTTCTTTCACCAAGGCTTATGTAGCTTCACTGTCTTTGTAATATTCCTCTTTTACATTCTTGCTATGAGACATTATAATTATTTCATAAATCTTAAGCATTATGTATATAGTTGTGAAATATTATTTATTTATTTATTTGGAATTAAGTGGTTAGTAATTTTATAAGGGCTTTGTTCAAAGAAAAAAGGTATTTAAAAATGAAGTTAAAAAGGTATTACCATAAAAGAGAGATTTTGTAATATTATTAATACAATAAAATGACAAAAAATGGTCCTCCTATTCAATTATATTATTTGTAATTGTGCATTAATGAAATATACTTTTATAAATATAAGCTATGAAAAATTATTAATATTTTGTAATAATATATAGATCTACTATATATTGAAATATTTTATAATGCATTATAATGATAATGCATTATTGATATACATATCGAAGAAAGAGCTATCTTTTAATTATTTTATTATTTATGGCTTTTACCAAAAGTTATTAGTGAGAGAAGATGAGTAAAAGATTAGATTAGGGTTTTTTTAAAGAAACCGTTTATTATTATATTTATATATATATATCTTTTTATATTTTTTTATGGAGAATATTATTTATGGGCTGGTAATTATTATTTCTGCTTTATGGCTTCTTCGAAAATATTATTTACAGGCTATTACTTCTTCTTGATGGGTGCCTTAAGGTTTTAAATTCCTTTTATTTTGCTGGCACATGGGAAGCATGCTAAGGGGAGGTATTAATTTCTGATTTTATATATATTAATGGCTTGCCCATTTGTAGTGACGCGCAGGTAGAGAGAGAGCATTCCTTGATTTATATGTTTTCTCAGTGGTTATAGTTTGCCCAGGGAGAGCGTGCATAGAGGGAGAGCATGCTCATATTTATTATTTTTGAGTATTTATATAGTATTGCTTCTAATGGGTGCACGGGCACGCTAGGGAAATATCCGTCTATAATTTCTGATTTATGTTATTGCCTATTGGATGCATGCCCAGGAATTTGGGATCTTAATGCCTGAATTACTTATTTTGCTTATTATTTGCATGCTGGGTGGTTATCTTCTGATTGATATTGTGCTATATATTTTTGGGATGGAATTTGTAGTGATGCAGAGGCTTTAGGATATAAAGCCCGGTGGTACATAATGTTATCCCTACTTTTTTCCATTGCACAACATATTATTTTGCTGAGGCCTTTGTTTAGTATTATTATTTGCCTCCGGTTTCTTTTATTTGCCAATTGATGACCATGTAGACGTTCCAGTAAAAACCCTGCATGCCATGCCTTGGGCTCTCTTTATATTTTATTGATGTTTCTATTGTGCTGACGGATCATTGAGGATTGATATTTAGATATTGAATTACATGTTGGGTGATTGATCTTTGTTGTCTTGGTAGAAATTGAGGAAACAAATCCCTGGTTACTAAGTTCTTGTGTTCATATATATTTTATCGACTGATCATTGTGGATTGACCAGACGCCTGGGATGATCCCGGTAAAACATTTAAAAGATAGTTTGTTATTTGGTACAGGCTTACGGATGCTTTATATATATATATATATATATATATATTCTTTTAGCTTGTTATCTGTTGTGGTAAAGAGCCCTGCTTTTTACTGTTATCTATGCATATGTGCTGAAGGTCCCTATTATGTTATGCGCGCTTCAGAGAGAGAATCTCTGAATAATATATGGGTTCATATATTGACATTAGATTTGTATTAATCTTTTATGCGTAAATGCTTGGGGAAGTTAAAATATGCAACTTCAAGTTTCATTTTTTTGTCATGGTATTCTAATTGGTGTAACTGCACAAAGATTAGGGAAGGGGCTCTGCCTTCATCCCATTTCAGTTATCTTTTATATTATGTCAGTATGATTGGTGTTGTCTGCAGATTGGCCATTGCATAGAATTGGAGAAAGATCATTATTTACTTCCGTTAAATTTTATGCAAGCTACGCGTAGTATGATGGCCCAGGACTTGGGGAAATAATCCCCGTTGACAATGGGGAAAACCCTTGTAGGATGTATCTTTGATCGCTGTATACCTATTTATTTCATATTGTTTGTATGTTTGGGTATTGGGTATCATTGGTAATGACTGGTCCATACATTGGGAAAAATCCCTGTATGATTTTTTGGTTTCTTATTTATTTTAGTATATGCACGGTATGCTCGTTGGAAAACAATCTTTACAGGGAGGACAGATATTATGCTAGTTTGGGTAGGGAAAAGCTTCTGCATATGACTTCTATGTATTATTTTTATGTCTTAGAACCCTCGGGAATGAAAGATATCTCAATGTATAAATTATAATGATTTGGTTGTGATCAGCCTGGGAGAGAATCCCTGTGATGTCTCTAAGAAAGATGGCTGGGTGTTCTTGAAAGTGTTCCGAGCGAGAGGCTTATGAAGGTAGAGAATATTGCACACACGGTGTCGCAGATTTGTACTTCTATTTTTGATAAATAAAGATGCAATATTCCCTTGGTGGACGTAGCCCAAAAAGTTAGGTGCACCACTTAAACTGATCTCTTTTTGATGGTGTACCTTATGTGTTTTTTTTCTATTGATTTTTGTGATCCTAATTGGTAAATATTATCACTAAAGAATGCTAAATGTTGATTTCATAAGTTTACATGTGAAAAGATAATTGTTGGATGTATGGTGATGTAATGATCATGAGAAACTAAAATTCTAAATTAAAAAGGGGGTTTACACTGTTGTAAGTGTTATGTGATATTGTTGGAATGGAATGGGCCATAGATTGGGTTAAAGGTAATGGATAGTCATGTATAAATGTATAAATTTTATATAAACAAATAGTGGTTGAACAATGTTTTTATGAAATGCCATTTATTAATGAAGTACATTAATGATATTTAATATGATTAATACCTTGATTGTTGATGTCGAAGAAAAAAAAATTACACCTCGTTCTCTTTACAATGACAAAGAAAAGATATAGGTGTGTTACAAAGTGGTATCCGAGCTAAAGTTTCAGCACTAGGGCCTATGTGGGCTCAACACGAGGTATGCATGACTGCCCGTACAATGTCAAAGTAACTCACGCCGGGCTGCTTTGTCGTACCTACCTTCTTTCGTATCTATTTGTTTTTAAACTGAGGCGTTGAAACTATTTGTTAAAATATTGTGTAACTCGGCGTAAACTCGACGTCCGCAAGGTCTGCATGTTTGAACAACTACTTAGATTTTTGCCTGGTCTACTCGTTTTGACGTTATCCACATCTTAGTGTTGAGTAAAGGAACCTTAATTTGGCATGCACCAGAGCTGATCTCGACAAAACAAATCCTTAAGAATAATCGTGATAGTGGGACGAACCTGCTCGGTTCTGTGCACAACCTTTTTATTTTCATCTGATAAAGAAATCTAGATTGATTATTTTGGTTTGCAGCGTGATTCCAATTCCGGTTCTGCGAGAAATTTTTTATTATACGTAGATCTTGATTCTTTTTGTTTGCAGCCTGATTCCATTTCTGGTTCTGTGAGAAATATTTTTATTATCCGTAGATCTTGATTCTTTTTGTTTGCGGCGTGATTCCATTTCTGGTTCTGTGAGAAATATTTTTATTATCTGTAGGTCTTGATTTTTTTTGTTTGCAGCCTGATTCCATTTCCAGGTCTGTGAGAAATCTTTTTATTATTCGGAGATCTTGATTATTTTTGCAGCATGAATCTTTTTCGGTTCTGTGTGTAATCTTATAACTATTCTGAGATCTTTAAACCTTTGATTGAATTACTACTAGTCTTTGGGTACTGATCAGTTTCTAAACAAAACCCAAACACTTTCTTGATTGATCATTTCCCCACTGTATGGGATCTAGATCTTCAAACCTTCGGTTGAATGTGTCCAAAACATAACTACATTTCTGCATTGATAAATTAGAGTAATTGGATTGTATCTCCCTGCTGTTGGGCGATACATTATTAGTATTAACTAATGCCCTGTGCAGGTTAGCAAAACGAAGCTCTGCAGTAAAACAGAAGTAACCCACCGTGAATCGTGTCCACACTAAAAGACCATGCATATTTAAATATATATATATATATATATATATACAGTGTTAAATAAATTGTTATGTATTCTTTGTTGAGAATGAGCCGGTATAAACATACTTTATGTTGAAAGTATTCCTATATTACCTTGTGGAATTTAATGCTTACATATTTATTGTTTAAAAATAAATTAGGCTAGATCCAAATCCTAGGCTCTATCAAGCATCCAGAGGGATCAAATCTCCCCATGTGTAAACCTCTCTTTGAATAGCTCCTTGAGTGCAATACCTTTGCCACCTAATCCTAAACTCTAAAGTCTCTAGTTTAACTCTCATATTTACTTTTTACTTTGTATTATTATTTTTTGTTTACTTTGTATTATTTTGTTACTGGACAAACACTCTAAAGTCTCATATTTAAATTTTACATTGTATTAATTTTTTGTTTATAGTAGACATAATATTTACCACCTAATCCTAAGCTCTGAAGTCTCTAGTTTAAGTCTCATATTTGCTTTACTTTATATTATTCTTTTTTGTTTATGATCGACATAATATTTATTACTTTTTACTTTGTATTATTCTTTTTTCGTTTACTTTGTTTATTTTGTATTATTTATTAATTGTTTACTTTGTATTATTATTTTTATTAACTCTCAACGCAATTAATATAGTTTCTATCGAAGATGTGAAAGAAAAGATTTGTTATCTTATATTTGTGTTGCAAGAAGTAACTTATGTCCTATCTTGACTTGTGATTCAAAACGTAGATATGTTATGTTGAATTAGAAAATAATATATGTTATTAATATATTTGGAAATATTGTAGGATTTACTTTGCATGTATATGAATTATATTCGTCATTGCAAGAATAAACTTATGTCCTATTTTGACTTGTGATTCGAAACGTAGATATGTTATGTTGAATTTTAAAATAATTTACATAATAAATGGGTGATAATACACTGTTGGTAGAGTAAAGTCACATATAATTGAATATTGATTTGAATGGGTGACAATATATATATATATATATATATGTATTAAGTGTGATACATGAATAATTGTGTGTGAAATTAAATGATAAAGATTGGTTGAATTTGGTTAGAAGACGATTATTGGGTGATAAACTCTCTCTCTTTATATATATGCAAAAGTATTAAGTGTGGTACATGAATAGTTGTGAGTTAACTTAAATGATAAAGATAAGTGTGGTATATGAATACACGCAATACATATGTGTGTGAAGTTAAAAGTTAAGATTGGTTAAAATTGGTGAGAAGACCATTAAAGGGTTAAATAAAATACTCATAAATCAAAAGCAAACTACTATTGTAATTGTTGAGTGTGGATTGGTGGTTAATTTTTGTATGAATTAAGTGAATTTATATCCATGTTAGAAATTACAAATGGATTGTATCTCTTTTAAATAAGATACAATTATATGTATAATACTTTTAAATTAAAATATTTATGTTATAATTCTTATAATTTGGGAAATACACAATAAGTAAGATCACTTGTATATTTGATGTAACTGAAATATAAATAAATAGTCTAACTATATAGAGTTTATATGAATTGTATTCTTATATTGTTTTAGTATGCATATTATTACATGGAAAGGGTTTGGAAAGATGGGTGTTACATTTCCTTTAACAAATCAATTACTATATATATATAGTTGAGGTAAACATCACACAAACTGTTTAGTACTCAAGATAATTTATGTAAACATGTGATCTGGCAATCACGGAAACCTTTAAGAAAAAAACAAATTAGGGTGAATTTTGAGGGACATTACAATAAACAATAATATTATTTATAAATAAAAATGTCAATAGCCTTAATCAATTTTGGAATGATGTATTTTTAGTTTTGTTTGTATAGTTTTTTTAACTATGCATTCCATCATAGTCTGTAAAATTTACCTATAGGGTTCATATTTTACAATGGATTAACTATTGCACCTATTGACAAGGCTATTTAGCTTGGGTTTAGTAAAGGAAGAGTGCCACACTACTATACTTCGTCACTTATACTATCAGTCTACTTCATACTCATTTGAGCTAGATTTTGTGCGTTGTTATACTTGATCCCTTCAATTCATGAGCTCGACAAGTACTTCTAATAAGTTGGTATTAAACATATAATACACAATAGCTTCTATAAAGTTTCCATGTTTCCAAAATCGTACAGATTATATTAACATTTATTTAACATTTGAATATTTCCTACCAATAATAATCAATCCATTATTTCAATCTACTTGAATTGATTACAAATTCTATTTCTTACCCCTTGAATGTTGTGATAAACAACTTGAACACACATCCCATCTACTTCACAACTTTGGTTAGTCCAAGTACTACTCCTTTTTAACCTTAAACATTTAGTTTACATGGAGTTTCGTTATCTCATATAAGACAACTACATATAAAAGCATACCACCATAACACGTACTACCATTTCTATCAATGTACCATAACATCCACATATGCCAATGAATTTTCTAGCACAGGTGGCCAATAATATACAATATAAATCCAATGATCAATACAATCAATATACCACCACACATATATATATGAGAATAACAAAGGTAACCATGACAATATAAATTTATATTATTGACATCTTCTAATAACAATAAAACATTAAAGAATACTTATTTGGATCAATAGACTCATGTGACTTAGGGCATGACTACAACTTTCCACCAACCATAGGTTCTCTGTCTGACCCTAGAGACCACCGCCGAGCTGGGAAAGAATCTTCTAGATAGGAGAATAACTTTAATGAAATCCCTCCGGCTCTCATTTAACACTAGTGGACTAAGATTAGTCCTTAATCATGCATCAAGTATGAATATCTTATTTAATTATAGGTTAATATACTATACCCCAAGGTATAAGTCTAGGCATTTCTTCCATCTTGTCTATGCATACCATGCTTTGCTCATTTATTACCAATGTTAAAGTGCCCTTCCCTCACCTTGTACACACATCAAAATATATATCATTATATATATATACTTACTTGCACGCAAGGAAAATGGCCTACACCCTTCCCACAAAGGTCAGTTTTGAGTGTGGATAAACACACAACACTAGTAATTCAAAATGCAACGCAAGAATGGGAAGTGCCCCACCTACAAAACTACAACTCTTTGAGCTACGATCAAAACACAAAGCAAATGATAAAAACAAATGGTGATAGAGATGTGGGTTGCGCCCTCCCTCTAGATCACTTGCATAATGATTAAGTGCGACGAAGAGAGGTACAAAAACTACACAGCGAATTAAAAAGACAGCCAAATCAATCACAATCTTTGGGAATGGAAAGCATGGCTCTTCCAAAATTTCCAGCCATAAGAACAAATTACACTATAGAGACAGAGATAATAAAAGTACATAAACAAACAAATTATCTAAGGATCCAAGATGGTTACGTCCTCTTTAAGCTCTCCATGGGAGAGTTATGTAATATATATATATATATAGTTACTTGCAAATCAAAAGGGTTGGGCTTCCTCCCTTTCCCCACATCCCAGACAGTCGAGTTTGATAGAAAGAATAGATATATTAACTATTCAAAATAGAAAACTCACCCTCCGCCCTTGGTTCATAACTATACAAGCTTGATGACAAATATATATATATATATATAATGAGCTAGCATCCAAATTATAACATATCTCTTTGAAATCTTTGTTATTATTCACTATGTTTTTTTCTTTAAATTTTGCAAGATGTTAAAGATGATGTTCAATTAAAGATATGTGACAAATTTATGTATATATTTTTAATCTCCTTGTAGAAAATTCTATGTGGTAAAATGTATTTGAAGCTATACTTCTTTACAAACATTACAAGAAAATAAAAATAAAACTATAATCTCGATAAATATTTGATCAACATAATTTAAATAGATAACAATATTCATTATAAATTTTATTATAGATCAAATAAAGAAAATTATGACTAAGATAATGCCGCCTTTTGAAAGAAAAAATAAAGTGCATAGATTTGTGTATTGATTTTCACACACATGTGTGGAATGGGAGAAACTTTCATGGAATGTATTGTACACCTAATATATCAAGGTTTGTTTGGTTGGGGACTTGAAGGTTAAAGTTTTGAATCCAAAGGATGTTAAATTTTCAGAATTTACTTCAATCTAATCTAGGATCTTAACTGAGAGAACAACATGTACAACAAATCTACAGCATATCATTCATGGACACAATAATGCAAGCACAAAAGAGACACTGAGTTTACTTGGGGAAAACCATAAAGGTGAAAAACCCCAATAACTTCCTCAGAGATAGATAGAGCAATGATACAACCAGAATACAAGAGATAGTCTTCTCCTAGCAGCAGAGCCTCTTCCTCCACAAGTGCGCCACTCTCCACAGTGTGAGTGAGAAAATAGAATGTATAAAATGAGAGAGACACACTCTCTATTTATACACTAACTTGACTTGACCTTTACTCAACTAGGTCGTCCTCAACTTAACCACTTAACATAATGCTGACTGGGCCGACCCCCACTAGGGTGGTCTAATAACCCTTTGACCCACCTGGCCTATACAGGGCCGACCCCAACAAGGTGGTCTAATAATCCATCAAGTATAAGTTATGACACTTACAATATAAATGACGACACTTCCATATAGAGGAATAATAACATCTCTATAGGAATACAATATACATATATGTGAAATACATTCTGAAGTTACATATACATCAACACTCCCTCTTAACTAGGAAGGTATTTCTCGACACAGGTCTTCTAGCACAAGTCATCTTCTCGGTATCATCGTCACTGCTGCTGCTATCTCAATCAATCTCTGAATCTACTAATCATAGGGAGTTCTACAGAGCCAGTCCTTTTTCATATTGGATGTAGGCCCACCACCTATAGGTCTTTGTCATCACTGGCCATACTATGGAAATCTCAGGACTTATTACATGCGTCACAAAACCTTAAAACAGTCTCTTGACTAGAAAGAACCCTAAAGAGCATCTAAGGCCTTTTTCATCTTGTCGAGATCTATAGGACTTATTACATGTGACCCCACCACAAAACCTCGAAAGAGAATCCCAGGACTGATTACGAGCACAAGGCTCAACCTATCGGATCTCCCGGGGCACAAATTACATGTGGTCACCACAAAACCTCGAAAGAGCATCGCAGGACTGATTACGAGCACAAGGATCAACCTATCGGATCTCCCAAGGCACAAATTACACGTGGTCATGGAAAAACCTCGAAAGAGCATCCCAGGACTGATTACAACCACACGGCTCAACCTATCGGATCTCCCATGGCACAAATTACATGCCATAGGACAAAACCTCAAAAGAGCATCTGCCAGATATCCCAGGGCACAAATTACATGCCATAGGAAAAACCTCGAAAGACTATCTTCAGATCTCCCAGGGCACAAATTATATGTCCTCCCAAGCAAAACCTCGAAAGAGCATTTGCCAGATATCCCAAGGTACAAATTACATGCCATAGGAAAAACCTCGAAAGACTATTTGCAAATCTCCCAGGGCACAAATTACATGCTTATGTGTACAACATGTTCCACGGCCACAGAGTATCAACCTAATACTCACCATACATCATTTTGATGTACACATGATCATCCTGATCATCATCACTGCAACATCCTGCTGCATGTCATCTGGAGCAACATCCTGAAGCTCGCCATCCATGATCATCCTGATCATACAATGCATCTACCTAATGCATACCAAGTATCTACCTGATACATATCATCATACATGATCCACCTAATCATACAGTGTATCCACCTGATACAAATACAAATACATGATACATATCACCATACATGATCCACCTGATCATACAATGCCTCTACCTAATGCATACCAAGTATCTACCTGATACATATCATCATACATGATCCACCTGATCATACAATGTATCCACCTGATACATACACAGATACATGGTCCAAGCATCCAACATGATGCATATACAAAATACATACAAATGATCCAATCGATCATATCCAGCATCCAACATGATGCATATACAAAATACATACAAATGATCCAATCGATCATATCCAACATCCAACATGATGCGTACATACATATACATATAAATGATCCAACTGATCATATCCAACATCCAACATGATGCATACATATATAAATGATCCAACTGATCATATCTAACATCCAACATGATGCGTATACAGAGCAGTAACTGGAGCATCGTCCTAATGCTCATCATCCAACACCTACATCCATAGCCATGTGAAGGATCCTCCTTCCAACATGCTTGAAATGGCTTCTGCAAATGTGTCCAGCACTTCTTCCTTGGAGTGTCATCAATCTGAAGAACACCAAGCCTCTCCCTGAAGTACTTGAACTTCACCCTGGCTAGTGGCTTCGTCAGCACATCTGCAATCTGCTCATCCGTCGCAATGTACAGAAGCTTCACAACTCCTCTCTGCACCATATCCCTGATATAGTGATATTTGATCTCTATGTGTTTCGACCTATCATGAAACACTGGGTTCTCGAACAGCTTCACACAACTCTGGTTATCACAAAAGATACCAGTAGCATCCAACGAGAGATCAAATAACTCAGATAGTAGCTTCCGTAGCCATACTGCCTCACAACTAGCTGAACAGGTTGCAACATACTCTGCCTCAGCTGTACTTAGTGCTACGCAGGACTGCTTCCTGCTGAACCAAGAGATCACTCCTGATCCCATACTAAAGCAACACCCAAATGTGCTCTTCCTATCTGCAGCACTGCCTACCCAATCTGAATCAACATAACCCTGCAGGTTAAACTTTTGATTCACTTCATACTTGAGCCCATAATCCACTGTACCCTTCAGGTACCTCAGAACATGCTTTAGAGCAACCAGGTTAACACTCCTCGGATCTGTCAGGAACTAGCTCAATGTGTTCACTGCAAAGCAAATATCTGGTCTCGTGTTCATCAGGTACATCAAGGACCCAATCATCTGACGATACATAGTGATATCAACCGGCTCAGATGAAGCATCACACAGACAAATCAAGTTCGATGCCATAGGTGTGGCCATAGCCTTGCAGTCCATCATCCCGAACCTCTTCAGGATCTCTACTGCATACTTCCCTTGTGCAAGGAAGATTCCATCACTCTGCCAAACCTCCATGCCAAAAACAAATAGTGCATCATCCCCAAGTTCCTCAACTCGAACCCTGCAGCAAGCTTCCACTGTGTGTTGGCAATCAATCTATCCTCACCTGATACAAACAAGTCATCCACATAGTAGTATCACTGGATTGCCTTCCTCAACCTTGTAGTAAAGGTTGGAACCCGCTTTACTCTTGGTAAAGACCAAACTGGATAGAAAGCTTCCTATCCTACCATACCAAGTTCTGCACATATATGATTTCATGTCATGTGTCTCAGAATCAAGTGGTTGCTCCACATACACTTCTTCTTCAACTACACCATTCAAGAAAGCTGTCTTGAAATCCATCTGGTGTATCTTCTATTTCATCGCTTTTATATTTCTCTATGCTATCGTCTGCAGCATGCTTGATCTTCATAGATCCATATGGAATTCATAACAAACTTTCCTTCCAGTCTTGGGACTACATCGCAAACATCATTCTTCATGATCGACGGATCATGGCATTCTTCCCATATCCTCGGAACTTCAATATCTTCAATAGATAATTTTGTTGTTGAACAAATGTTGTAGTTCTTCTTTTGTAGGAGATGGCATACGATCTTTCCTACACAACAAGTTAAATTGCATGATTAGAAAACATCTCATAGTTTTCAGAAAAAATTCTTACACATAAAGAAATATTTCATACAGTCATGCAATTATCTTAGCCAATGCTTCAATACAACATTTATCCATATCCCGTAACTTTCTAGATGCCTTCCAATGTCTACCAGAACATTGTTAAGAGTGTGCACAACTCCCAACATGTCAACAAAGAGGTTTCATTCTATATAAGTAGCAATGGAATGTTGTACAGTGCCATAGGCTACTTACCCATGCAGATTAGTAGTATACTGTTCATCAATGCAACTATTCTAATATACATAATACACAACCTAATTCTAGGAACATCAGTATATACATTATTGAATAGTATTATTTAAACAATAAAATATGCAAGTAATGAAAATTCAAATACTTATCTTTGTTTGTTTGTTGGGTTGACTCCCTCTCAGTCTTTGCTTCTTTTCTGCAACTCCATTCTTATGTGGATTGTGAGAAGTGGTCAACTCCCTCTGAATATCGGCATCCTTGCAGAAACTACTGAAGTGTGCTCCTTTGCTTTCTTGCAGGAACAACTGGAGTGTGCTCCCTCTTGATCTTTGCTTCCTGGATTACCTGTCCTTGAACTTACATCCATCCTTAATCACTATGCATGCTTATTAGTATCATCATTGTGTTATCCTTGAGGTCTCATACATAATCACACATTTATTAGTATAATCTTAATACTATAAAAAAACAATAATCTTAAACTTGTATATTCATGATCATTCACAGATAATAAACATTAGTATTCAAGGTTTCGGGGAAGTCTTCTTTTACTCATACATTTTCAGATAATAAACATTAGTATTTGATCATTTTCTTATTCAAGGTTTTGGGGAAGTCTTCTTTTACTCATACATTTTCTTATTTGATCATAGGACTCTTCTGGTTAGTTGAATCATCAATTATGGTAAGAAACATAATATGCATACAACCATGATTATTCAAACCTATGACTTCATGAATAATCATTATCAACAACACAACAGTATAAGATCCTAACACAAGGTAGGATTCTAGCTTGATATAGGAAAAACATACCTGGATTAGCATGCTAGCTAGCTATGTCTAACATACCCACATAATGTCTTCTGGTTCTCTTCGGTGACTTGTGCTAGTGACCTACATTTCTCATAAGTTAACCATTGTAGAACCAATTTATACATACCTCGAAAGTAGATCTTCTATGTGATCCATGACAATGGATGAATCCTTGTCTTCATGTCACCATGATCATATGTTCTTGAAGTAGAACGTGATTTGTCTTTCTTGGTGTACCTTTTGTGTTAGCAAACAACATAAACCTCATACAACATCACAATGCATTAGTACAATCATAAGTGTCAAAACTATAATCAATGAATATCTTCTATTAAGGTGATACGACAAGTCCAGTAATTAATCAAGATTGTACTGTAATGATATGAAGACAAACATATGATAAACTTAACCATGAAACATACCTATAAGCCATACCTGTCAAGATTGCTTGTAATCTTCTTATGGAAGGCCTTAGCCTCATCTCCCTCTGAGACAGGAACTTCTTTACTTATGCAGGTGACCAAGCCATCTTCTTCTAGGATTAACCCAATCCACTTGATTTGCAAGAACTAGACCTGGAGTTGGATATGGGTTTGTCAGAGAAACCCCAAAAATTCAAACTTTGAATTTCAAACTTCCAAAAGGATAGAAATATGCTCCTTGATGAGCTAATCAAGCTGGTATATTCAAAATTTGAAAACTGCAAAGTTTCACTCCTCAATTTTTCCTTTGAAACTTTTGGATTCACTGGATGTGATCCTAAACTGGGGTTTGACAAATCCCAATCAAAAGGTTTGATCGAAAGCTCTAAGCTTCTATTCGTATTAGGAGCTTCCAGCCGTGGTCACAGATTCCAAAAATTCCCATTTTTACAGAAGCCCTAATTTTCCACTTTTCTCATCAAAGTCCCGAACTAGGGTCTGATCAAGCCCGGCCTTCTGCCCAACCAAAAATTCTGATCTTGGTCTCTAAATTTTTATTTTGATGAGTAGCATTCAGCCGTGGTCTCCGATTACAAAAAATTCCATCTTTCTCCAAAGCCCTAAATTTCGGAAGCCATGAATGAAGGTACTAAAAAATAATTATGTTTTGACAGAAATATGTACCTGATTGTTTCTGGTGTAAATCCTAACTTTTCAATCCACAGGGTATGAAAATTGTAATTGAGATAGCCCTACCTGTTATCTTTCCATCTCGACAGGCCTGACCTCAATTGGATTCTCTGAGATAGAGTTATGCCAAGTGTTGCAACATGACCTGTTTATGGGATAATACAGGAGAGCGAACTTGTATAGCATCCCACGTGTCCCTGGTTCAACTTCGGCCTCTGAAAAGGTTTCTTGAGATAGTAAAGTCTATGTACTACCTGTCACATTTTACGAAATTTTATTTGGATCTTCCTAGCCCAATTTATGACCTTTTTCCCAAGGTCACCTGATTTTGACTCAGATCTGGAAGAGATAGAAACCCTATATTGTACACATCATACATCACAATGTACAGCGAATTAGAGGTTGTCTTTTGGACACAAGGTACATGGATATTTAATCTTCGACCTATAAAGGTTTCAGATCCGAAAACATTGCCAAAACATATTTATAGCGAAAGTGCTATGATGACTGGTTTTTGCTATATCAAGCCCTATCATCGTAAGTGCAACAAGTGTCATACATGCCATATCATGCCTTCTTTCAGGCTAGCTCTGAAACCATGTTAAATTTTAAGAATTTACTTCAATTTGATCTAGGATCTTAACTAAGAGAACAACATGTACAACAAATCTACAGCATATCATTCATAGACATAATAATGCAAGCACAGAAGAGACACCGAGTTTACTTGGGGAAAACCATAAAGGTGAAAAGCCCCAATAACTTCCTTAGAGATAGATAGAGCAATGATACAACCAGAATACAAGAGATAGTCTTCTCCTAGCAGCAGAGCCTCCTCCTCCATAAGTGCGCCACTCTCCATAGTGTGAGTGAGAGAATAGAATGTATAAAATGAGAGAGACACACTCTCTATTTATACACTAACTTGACTTGACCTTTACTCAACTAGGTCGGCCTCAACTTAAACACTTAACATAATGCTGACTGGGCCGACCCCCACTAGGGTGGTCTAATAACCCTTTGACCCACATGGCCTATACACGGCCGACCCCAACAAGGTGGTCTAATAACCCATCAAGTATAAGTTACGACACTTCCGTATAGAGGAATAATAACATCTCTATAGGAATACAATATACATATATCTGAAATACATTCCGAAGTTACATATACATCAACAAAGGAGGGTAAATTTTGTTAAACTTTGTAAACAAAGCAGCTAAAGTGGATGATTATGTTTTGTCCCACAAGCATAGAAGAAAACATGTTTCCTCGTGAAAGGTCATAGGAAATGTATGTATATAATATACTTGTAAAGGAGATGTATATACATTGATAACTCCTTGGTGCTCAATGTCTGTGCTAGGATAACTTGGATACAAAGTGATGACTATACAATTATGGTATTGTTGGCACCACTATAATGTTGTTAGTCACAATGAGAATCAAAACTGGAACAATAGACCACTATAGAAATGATATCATCCTAGAATTAAAATGTGAATCTATAAATTGTCTCAAAAATAAATAGTGTTTGGGTTTGTTAGTGAAGGGAACACAATTCACGATTTCATTTATTTAGCCAAAACTGCAAAGATTACTACAACTAAGTTATGTCATATCTGGTATACCATAATTTCAAATAGGAATAGGTTACACTATGGTATAAACAACAATCTTATCTATAAATAAAAATGTCAATAGCATTAATCTATTTTGGAATGATGTATTTTTAGTTTTCATTGTATAGTTTTTTGAACTATCCATTCCATCACACTCTATATTTACATATAGGGTTCATATTTTACAATGGTTTAACCATTGCAATTATAGGCAAGACTATTTAGCTTGCATTTAGGAAAGGAGGAGTGTCGCATGACTATACTTCGACGCTTATGAACTTATACAATCAATCTAATTCATACTCATTTGAGCTAGAGATTGTACGTTGGTATCCTCGATCCCTTCATTTCATGCGCTCAACAATTTTTAATTGTACGAAAGGAGTTAATTCCATTAAGTTACCTTGAGGTGTGGACTTTCAAGCATGGTAGATATTTTCATGAGTTTTCTTGAGATGGATAGTTTTGGGAACACAAGGCCTTACGACATAGATTAGTAGGCACCAAGAATCCTTTATGGATTACTTATGCCCTGTGATGAACCTGCAATAATTAATTAATGCAAATACAGGAGATATCAGAAATAATAGAACAGAATCACTTTTATATTGATCACGCGCCACTTCGAGCGGGCAACCTCCTTTGAGCAAGCTCAATACAATTAACTTCATGGTGCCTTCAATGACCTCAACACACACTTATATACTAATTCTATGCCCAATAGTATGAGTCAAAACCATGGGACATATAATACTACGGGACGACTTACAAAGCATATGCGTCCAATACTATGGGTCAATACTATGGGCTAATATAAACTACGGATCAACAAATACTACGGGACAACTTACAAAGCATATGCATCCAACAATAATATACTAACATAGTAAAGAGAAGGGTTGACATAGGTTCCTAACATGCCTTTTCTTTGAGTGTTTTATGTTCAATATCTCTTCTTCAAGAACATAAAATTGGGGTTTCCCATGGAGGGTTGCAATCTTCATTTCAGCATTTTAACAAATGATAACTCTAGATGGAGTGTTTATCTTATATCGACATTCTTTTGTAAAATTTGTGTTTACAAGAATACCAATTTTAACTTGAAATTAAACTAGCTTCCTTCTAGTTATTGGATTTTTCTCACTTCAATTCTTGCATTTTGTTTTCTACAAGTTGATTGATAAGTTCTAAGACTATACATTCTTTATGTTCATAGAGTTTGCATAATTCTTCGATGCTAATCCTTTCCGAGGTAAATATTTCAACAATTGCATTCCACATTATATATATATATATATATATATATATAGAGAGAGAGAGAGAGAGAGAGAGAGAGAGAGAGAGAGAGAGAGAGAGAGAGAGAGAGAGAGAGAGAATATCCACTTTTTAGTATTACTATACATGTTTTTAATCTAGGTTGGTGTACTTATCTATTTCAACTGTGTTATTTACTCTAGGGAATGAATGGTTGGTGGAGGACTTTAGGTACATCGCCAAAGTAAATATTATTATTTTCTCATAGTTATAAATATATGTAGGAAAATCTATATTATTTTGTTTTATCTAAATTAATATGATCTATTTAAGTTTAGATTACATTATTTAATAGCACGTTTAAGGTTGCTAAAAAATAGAACATGAATAATTCCATATCATAAATCAGATTTCATTTACTATTATGTGTAAATAAAAGAATAGCATTTTTTCTTTTTCTTTTGTAGAAAAAATATAAATATTGTGGACCTAATGTTCAGCTCACCATACAAAAGGAAAAATAAATTGATGTTTCTACTCTATAAACTATTTAAATATGGTTTCTCTCCTAGACTCCTAATATATGTGGCTATGAAAATAGTTTCCATCTTTAGGTTCATGAGGACTGACATCTCTAAACATTTATTTCAAGTGAAAATAACCTTTAGTTTTGCTAGTTTTATTTAATATAAATATTGTAAACAAATTTAACAATTAGATACTTTTCTAATAAGGAGTGACTGTAACAATAAAATAGAATTGTAAATTATTCCTTTTTTTTCTTAGAAAATCACATAAATGAAAATTAATGAACGATATGAAATAAAATTAATTGTTTTCCAAAATAAAAATTGATTTGGGAATGCCCACAAACCACCCAACCATCATCTAAGACTTGTAACTTTATCCGAAAAGGACACCCACAAAACAAACCATGATAATACCAGAACAAAATTCACTCAACTCAAATAGTTCCCTTATACACAAACTTTCGGTCCATAACTACAATGAGATAAAAAAGTACCCTGTTGTGAGTGCCACACCTAACATTTGCAATGCTCGCAATTGTGTTCTTCGCAATGCTCACAATTGTGTGCATGGTGAGTCTTTTACATGCACTCCACTTGTTCAAGAAAACAATGTTTACCACTCCAAAATATTATTATTGATAGTTACTCTTAATGCCCGCCTCAAGCCACACTTTAATGTGCTCTTCAGTATGATCATGGAGAGTGCAAAATCTTTACTTTAAGACTTTATCATGTAGCTTGCAAAGGTATCAAACCATTTTTAAATTTGGGCATGAGCTGAAATCCTACCTTGAAGTGTATACCGATTTCATCTCAAAATATCAAAGATAAATGTCTTTAGAGGAAAGAAAGTGAATGGATTAGTGTTTTACGTAGTTGCGGGATGGATGAAATTTTATTGACCAGTGTGAGTCTCACATTCATTGATGCAAGCTTGACTATGTTTAGTTGTAGGAAGACTAACGTGTTGTAATGGATTCCACACACAAATTATAATAGTTTGTATTGGTGCGTGCCTAAAGTTCACATGCTTGAATCCAAGAGGGGGTAACATATGTACACCTTTGTACAATAAGCTATTAATTGATTTTTTTCCTTGAAGGTCATGGGTTTTAATCTCGTTCTACACCTTCATAAAATAAATAGTCAATTCATTCCCCATTAGAGACTATTTATCTGAGGGGACCCTCATACATCAATTTTAATCTAATTAAACTACAACTTTAAATTGGTTACTATCTATCCCCCACAACGGGTGCCAAGTGTGGGCCAACCAAGAGATCTGATGGATAGACATGAGGCTAGACACATTCCCCCACCAAAAAAGAGGATGGACACATACCCCCTCTAGTCATCTCCATGTTCCTGGAACTCATCATAAAGTGGGAAAGGAATATTGTCATCTTGCGAAGTACTGCCAATTAACCGCTGCTGCGTCCGCTTGGTCTTGTCTCTGCATTTTGGTCTGACTCCGAGCAATGGCCATTACTCCCATGAAGAAATTCAAGTGGGGTGGTACACCCACACTCATGATAAGAGAAGTTACAAAGATGAAGTGGGTCCGTACATCCCCAGGAGAAAGGAGAAGCTGCAAACGTTTGGACAGAGCTTGGAACACTGTCGTGCGAATCTCTCTCCTGAACATTTTCATTGTTCGTGGAATATTGTCATCTGTTTCGCTCGCAACCGAAGCAAATGTGTCATCGACTAAGAGAAGTTATATCATGCACAAGTCAGAACAAATAGGCCCTTAGCCTGGCGTGCCGATGCGTTTTCATGTGTGACATAGTGGGGAAGGCCCGTCGTTACAAGGAAGAAATCCCGAAGAAAGTTCAGGAGGAAATTCAAGAAGATTAAGAGGATGCTAAATTGCCTTGAGACTTTCTTTCAGATACATAAATCAAGAATGAATTCGAAGCTCTCGTTTTGGACCCAGGGAACACCAAAGGTCGCACCACCCTTTACCAAAGGACCCTGGATTATCATTGGATGCAAAATTTGGTTATGGGTAAGACCCTGGTAGAAAAAGGAGAATCTCATGTGGAAATCCTTTTGCAACAAGATTAGATGGTTGGCTATCTCAGGAAGATCCACCAAAATAAGTAGCAAATTTCCCATGGTCTGAACCTTTAGCTCATTTTTTTGTTTTGCGTATGTCTTCATTTTTGGTTTCAATATGTCATTACAGTGAGTACTGCTATTTTTAATTTCATGGCAATCTACCTTTGTCGAGTGGACAACAATTCTCAAACTTTCTAGTACAGTCTTGTTACCTTCCAGGGAAGAATGCTTAAAGTTTGATTTCGGGTTTGTTTTACCACCCTTGGGAGGGCCCTGCACTCTGTATTTGTTTCTAATTGCAATATAAGGAACTATGCTGACTTACAAAAAAAATTAAAATTGGTTGCTATCTAAATTATAAACATAAATTAAATTATTATTATTATTATTATTGTACCTTTTCTAGTAGTTTATGTTTAGCATTCTAGGGTTAGTAGTTATATGATTTAAATATATCTATTGTTTCTTCTCCAAGAATACACACTGAAAGATTATATAAAGACACAATAAATGTATTATATAGTTAATATTTATATAGATAATTAAATTTTTATTTTTTTTTCAAAAATGGAAGTTAATGTTTTATTTTTGTTGTATTATGTTAAATTCACATTAAAAAATAGATTCCATTAAAATCATTTTTCAAACAAATTTTGTTTATGATTAAAACTAAAGCTAGCAGAAAAGAAAACTTCAAATATGCATAAAACTTCATATCTTTGTATTCCATTTTCTTTTTCCCATTGCAAATAATTTGTTGTTTTTGGCGTTTTACTTCTGAAGGAAATGAAGGCAGAATAAACTGAATCCTCTCCTTGCGAGACAAATAGGATCCTAGCAGAAGCTTCGTATATGCATCAAACTTGTGCACATCTTTGTACCCCATTTTTTTATCTTCACATGTAAATAATCATTTTGTTTTGCTTTCGTCTTCTGAACCAAATGAAGGTAGAATAGGCTCAGCATCGCTCATTTTGTAAATGTAATATGCTACACTAGTCTTCCCAATAAGCTTCTGTTGACTTATCTTTTCACAAGTATAACCCTGTGGGAAAACTAGTTTCGTCCACGAAGATTGACATGTTCCACCATCTACACGAACTGCAATGGAGAATATCATGGGCTTGAAACATGTTAATACCCTCTCCACCAATGCCTCCAAATCACAATCCATGGGATCATAACCCATCGCCTCAAAGCTTGCATAACTGAAGCCATCCTCGGGAGTTACATGAATTGTAGAAAAATCTGGTCCTTCAATTGATTCATGGAGTAGCCGCATGGATGAAATTCGAAATCACAGATTTTCGCCTCATAAAGAATTTGGGATATACCGGATTCAAGAGTCATTTCTGCCGTAGAATTACATCGCTCCTTGTAAAACAAAGAAGCCTGCTTGCGGTCGAGCTCGGTCATGCACATCTCCAGTGTAAAAATTGGTTCAGTCACAACCTTAGATGTAAAATCATCAGCCGAGGCCAAGTAGATATGCCAGTTATAACGCATTGCCAGTTAACATAAGCCATGCCACCGAATCCAAGAGTTCCAAAGTACTTGTCTAGTTATGACACTTCCTCGTAGAAGCTGCAGTGAGGAAATGACTCGGCTCCAGGAAACATGAATGTTCCTCAATTGTATTTAACATTTTTTACTGAGAGAGACAAGCTGCTTGCATTGCTTAATATCAGAGGGATGAAAAGGAGCAGTTTCGTAGTCCCACAGGTTTTGAGAATGATCTTGAATGGATAAACAAACAGACTCGACTCCGACAACACATATGAATCTAAATGCTCACTAGATAGCTCATCAACGATGGTGCATTTAGCTGCTTTGAGCATTTCGTCCAACTGTTTTCGGCTGAGTGACCGCAGGCCCCTTATTTTTGAGTGAGTAAAAAATGAGTCTGCAAAGTGTTCAAAATATGGGCAGAGACATAAACAAAAGAGTTACAAGCACGAATGGCTGAACTACATATTTCATATTATACTTTAGTATACATATCTTACACAGCTTGATGATTTAAGGAAACACCCACTAACTAATTGTAGAACGGAATAGCTGAATGTAACTAACACACTTAACTCATGAGATTACTATTTCTAACACTCCCTCTTACTCTCAACGGTTACATTCTTACTAACACTCCCTCTTAATTTTGATACTCTAAAACATCTAAAATGCAAATCTCACAAATGCAAATGCTTGCTGGTCTATGTCTCAACCAAGCTTACAACGATGTAACAAAAATTTCAAAAACTAAATCGCGTTAATATTAGGTTGCTTAGGCCTAGTTCTTTCATCTTCATCTTCAAAGATAGAATGTTCTCCCGGATCCCAAATCTGATGTTGTTGTTGTCCTCTTTCCTTGCTTTCAATTGTATCTTCAATTGACTAATCTTTGTGGCTGACTATATTCTTTGTCTCTTTGTGTCTCCACCCAAAACTCTTCTGCAAACACTTCCATAATTCTTCTATTTCAATGTTCAGCTCTATTCATTGCAAGTTCATGTTACTTAAGTTCATTTCCTCTGAAATTTCTGCAATGCTAATTTCAAATTCCTGAAAGTTAATGTTTTCATATTCTTCATCTGCTACAATCTTCTTGTTCACGTCTTCACAAATCCTTGGATTTTCTATCCACTCTTCTACCATTCTCAACTCTTCATCATAATTTGTTAACACATCCAAATGATGTTCTTCTTTCATAGTACCTGCATAATCTCCAAACACACACAAATTTTCAGTTCCAAAAACATGAGATTCTTTGGTCTCCGTTGATGCTTCAAGCATCTTTTCCTTGTGTAGGAATGGAGTCTCCAAACACTCTACAAAATCTTCATCTTGTTTCTCATCAAATACTGCTACATGGGAAGTTTTATCTTCAACCAAATTGTCATCATCAAACTTTGTTCGCTTCACTAAGTTAATGTCATCAGCAATATTTATTGCTGGATTCACCAAAGTTTCTTCATCATCACAGGCTGCTACAATGGTAGCTTTATCATCCACTTCATCATTCACCAAAGTTTCTTCATCATCAAAGGTTTCTTCATCTTCAAAGGATGCTACAATGGCTGCTTTACCAACAACTTCATCATCCACTGGTGTATCTACGCAGTGGGATTCACCTTCCTCTTCATGCTCTTCATTACAAACGATGACTTCAATCTTCTCCTCTACTTTATCAAAGACTTCTTCCACTTTCTTTTCCTCATCTTGTTTCTTTTCTTCACACACAAAAGCTTCTTCTAACGTACCAATATGCTTCAAAGTATTAATGTTTCTTCTCTTTTTACTGTATCTCATCTCTAAAGCATCCCAAAAATATTTTGTACTAACAACTTGACGAAGTTTATAGAAAACACAATAAAAAACGTTTTCATCCACTACTGATAAAATAAGAAATCTTGCTATTGCATTTTTTCTGTCATGAGGATCTTCAAAATATTTTTGAACAAAACACCATAAATTTACTGAACAAAGCAAATCTTCCATTTTATTTGCCCAAATTTCATAATCTGTACTTGAGAAAAATGGCAAAATCGACATTGATCTTCGCAATATTTCATCTATCTCTTCATCTTCATTTGGTTTACTATGCTCTAGAACTTCCTAATCTATAGCTAAAAATACTCTATGTTTCTCTTTAAATTATTTCTAAAAAATAATACAATTCTTCACATCAAACAAATTATTTTCTTTCTCAACTTCTCGATTATTGTAATCTGTTTATTTTGTCAACATAGTAAGGTTTCTTCCACACAAACTTCGATATTGAAATATTCAAACTTGTCCTTTCTAAAACCTTTTCTGAACAAAAAACTTTCATGACTTCCAAAAATTCGTTTTAACCAATATATATAAATATATCAAGAAAACTTTTCAAAAGTTCTTTATAACTCTACTGCCGTTGGCTTTTCTTTATATAAATATAAAATCTTTGTCACCAATCCCCATAATATTCTTTTAATAATTTAAATAACCTTTTGTCAAATAACAAACATATACACTCTTACTCACTCCAAAATTTGTTATCACATGGATAGGACTTTTCCATGCATATTTCTTCGTGGGCTTCTTCAAACAGAGACAAAGATGAATTTAGTACATGAACTTACCTTGTGAGGGTCTTTTCTGGTTCACGTTCACTCAGCAACTTAACAGCTTGCAGCGAGCTTCTCTTCCTCTGCAATATCCTGAATTTTGGACTAACTATTTTGTTGTTATATTGGGCCATGGCCCCAACACCTATGTTTATTTTGAGTATTGGGCATGAGCCCTAGCACCTATGATTTATTCTTTTATATGTTTATCGACATATCGGGCATGGACCCTAACTAACTTCTTTATTTGAGTATATACTGGACGAGAACGAACCAATGTTTTAATGATGTTCTTCAGCTTTGATAAGGGTACAAACCCTAATATACTGAGATAATCTTTTGTTACTTACTGTGCAGAGCCATGATTTTACATTATTTGACTTATGAGTGTGTTGAGCGTGGACTCAGAAACACACATGTAACCTACGTACTGGGCATAAGCCCCGATGTACCTAGAAGAATGTTTATGTACTGGGAGTAAGCCCTGAGGTACATTGAGTGTTGGGCCTAAGCCCTGGAGCACTCCAATCTTGATAAACGAATACCGGATCTGAGGCAACTTAAATATTCTAGATGTGATTATTTATTTATAAAAGACATTTATTGCATATAGGTTATGCATAGTGGGATGCCACATTATTTAATAATATTAATAAAAGTATTAATATTTAGTGGACAACCATGATTGTAAATAATAGTAATAGTGTATTAATACCTAGGGTAGAATTACTATTATTATAATTATTGTTACCATAATTATCATGAAGAGCTTAAATCAGATATCACTTAAATAGATTAAGCCATTGAAAAAGTCTTAGTGCAAAAACGCTAAATACTTATGAAATGATAGATCTTTTAAATATTATTTATTAATTTAAAGAAACAAATTATTCCAACAGTCATAATTAAAGAATACCCTACTTAAAGAGGGCAGATCCCAAGTTGGGGATTATCTATCTTTTCATTATCATTCTCTGATGGTAATTAAAGGAAAAACTTCTGCTCCAAGAAACTGAACCAGGAGTAACCTTTGGTCCTCTATCTCTTTTGCATGTTGGAATCCAACTCGGGGGGATCCATACAAAACCAGGAACGGTTGTAGGATAATGGTTGGGAGGAACACGATAACCCCAAAGTTATCCAGCTAAAGGAAATCGCCCTAACAGGTTATATAGACACAACAGGCTCTGCATTAACCATTCTTGACTGTGCAGGTAACTACAGGAAGGATTCAAGTGCCAAGCAGCGAGGTTTCCACAGGAAGGGACCAAGTACTCAAGCAACCAGGTATGGAGTATTTAATGTTTCAAATTTCCAATTATAATAAAGTTAGGTTTCTACAATTAGAATAGATACTGCAGCATTGTTCATTACCAATATTATCAACTTTGAGGTTCTGCCCAAAACCTAGTGGAGGGTCTGGCAGGTCTAGCCGAGCTAGCCTTTGCTAGACAAGTTATATTGTCTTCTAGGCTAGGGTTATTATAATTTCTTGTTTATAGATATATGTTTTATGTTTGAATTGTATTTCCCTATTCATAGGGCATGGTTTCATCTATGACGGTTAGTTCTTTTAAATTATTATCCTGCCTACTGGGAACAACACCAAATAGAAATAAAAACCAGACATCGAAACTTTCAACCACACTACACTTTTCATTTATCAAACGCCTCTACGATTCAACCATTTGTGAAACTTTACATCAAAAAGAAACGCATCTAGTATTACAAGAGAATCATATTCCAAAACATAAATTCCCATACAACTCAAATAGTATTATGCATTTTTAATATGGGTTCTAATCCTAGGTTTCATGGATTGAACCCCATCCCCAATCAAAGGGCACATCACATCAAAGCAAATTTATTGAATACATAGTAACCATAAAACTTGTTCTACGATTAGCTAAACATTCATCCTTGCAAATAGTAAGTTAGAATCCATAAGAAGAACTGGGGTTTTTCCCATTATTTAAAAGCTGCCAGAAGTCAAAACACAATTTAATACATCTAGCAGGCTGTAGCAAAACCACAAATTACTCCTTAGAAATCATGATCAAACATGCAATAGTCAAAACGAAAGCTATTATTTCATATAAATATAAGCGCAAACCTTTTTAAGTACTCTGATGGTAATGACACCTAGATATAAGCTAGAATCTCTTAGCCTAACTGTAGGAAGTCCATTTCGTAATAAATTTAATAAACACAGGTCTAAGTATCAAATCTTAGAGATCACACATGGCCCATCAACCTTCCCTATAAACTAGTCAACTAATAGAAGTACCATAAGAACCAACATTTATAGATTTCTACTTAGAAATACAAAATGACTAGCTACAGGATAGAACCACATATACATCTTGATATATTCTTTTATGCCATAGGAAAGAAAATCGCACGACAGAGCAAAGTTAAGATGCATTTAGTTAGCATGGATTCCATTAATTAAGACCCCGACTTTCCATCCACATTTGTAGACTGACAAAGCACAAGTAAAAAGACATACAGTGACCATAGTATCTTCACAAGGTTGTTCAAACTTCATAGAAGAGAAATCGCAGAAGCTGTCTTATCCATTACAAAACCTTAAAGACGAGTTCCATACAGATAAATCTATTTCTTTCAAATCCTATATTTACATAGGCACGGCTATGCTGAAAGAAACCAAGGCCAAAACCCTTAGTAGATTCACCCATGGCATTATTATTACAAATATGTACTAGACATCGGGTCAAGCCAAAGGTGACCTCTCTAGAGATTTCAGGTCTGAGTGAGCCAAAGGCATCACGAATCTCCCCATTACCAACTTATTAAACCCTTCTCCAAACAATCGAGACAAATAAGGGGAAAGGGGTGAAAGAACCCAGGATTTACCAGTCCAAAGATGTGGTGAGTCATATTGCCTCTCCTTTTGGCCATAGAGAGAGTCATCATACTTTTCAGTAAGTGAAAGTGAAACCGAGTTAGGGTCAGAAGCAGTTTTTAAAATTAGAAATGAGAGGAAAAGTATTACATTATCAACGTGGATATCATTTACCTATGAGATGACCTCTGCATTATAGTCGTGTTATCCAAACCCTGCCTTGGCCATGACCGTAGCTCTGGCCAGGCGCTACCACATTACACAGAGTTGAAAACCCTCGCAGCCAACAAACCAAATGAAGTCACGATTTGGCAAAAATTGTAAGTAACCCTCGCTCAAGCCTTAATCTAGCTGGCCAAAGCCACATGACTATCACGTGTCATATTAACACTTACAACTACCAAGATAACACTTACAAATTCGAATTCTTTATCAAACTATGTATATAGTTGTGTGGGTGCAATACCCTTAAGCTATTAATACAAGGACAAGGTTCTCAACTCCTTCACGATTGCATAAGAAGTGGTTCCACTTTTAGAGTTTTACATAGGATAGTTGCCAGCCATAAGGCCATTAAAGGACACCTGCGTAGAAGACAACAGTTAAATAGGTGTTAGCATAATCGCTAAGTAAGTCCATAGATATTCCCCTATTCACACCTTACCTCTTGGCAATTCCACAAGGAGTGTTTAACCAAACCCTAAAGATTCAGGGTGTTTCAAATTTCCTCATCAGATGCATCATGCCTGAGAATTGACATTAGACAATTGACATTTCAAACATACATTTAGATCAAGTAAGAAGAATAGAGACAGCTAGTAGTATGACATGGAAAAACCTTACACCCATATGTTCATCCTAAATTATTTCTGCACAAGAGTTTGAACGATAAAAGTTACCTTGATAGAAGTTTTCTTAACATATTGAAATGGCAAATGCAAGTACTGATACTTTTCACATCACTATAGGAAAATATCATAAATGTATAATCTATGTTAGGCAATTTAGCAAGAAGAGGAATTTTTTTTTTATCTTACATTTTTAGGGACATTACATGTAATGTCCCTTAAAAATAGCAAAAATTTCAAATTTTTTCGATACTAGATTAAACTTATAATGAGATATGATGAATACTAATCTTCAGTATTGACAAGTAATTACTATACCGATATTTAAATGTTACTCTTTGAACTGTCTTAGATTCAAGTATCATGGTTTGCTGATCATAAGGTTCTACAACTTTGCAGAAGTATTTCTAAATTGGTTTAGATGTATAAACCATCGCATATGTACCAATTTGTGAATGTTTAAACATGAATCTCCTTCTTATGGCTGTAAAGGTTTGAATGGATATGTATTAAAGTTTCACTGGTAATTAAGGTGACTTGGATCATTTATTGGTGGTAGTTGATGCTCATGATGAGATACTTGGTCTTTTGAAATGGCAAGGTACCTTAACAGGGCTGCCGAGAGGTAGGGGTAAGAATTAGAGACTCTGGACTTACTTAGCATTATTGCTAACACATCTACTTGTTTCGGGTTTGTAGGTGTACTTACGAGGCATCTACAGAAAATTCCTATTCCACCCTTCTAGTCACTACTTTAAGTTGCAAGTGAGATAGCTTTGAAGTTGATACTTTTATTTTAGTCTCAACGGGGTTTACGATACTTGTGTAACATCACTACTTTGTTTGACTTTGTAATTATTTAATGGCACAATGAAGAATTTGGAGTCATTGTAATGTTTAATTGTGAAATATAATGTTGTGAAATTGAATGGTCCCTGTACTATAGAGTATTGGGTAGCTCTCGAATTAATGGTAGTTCGTAGTGGCATTGAATGCATCTCTGCGAATGCACATGGCCACACTGCCAGCTGTCAGGGGGTTTTACCCTAGGGTTCTATACCAACAAAGAGCATTTTCATGGTTCACTTTTCTTGTCTGTTGTGGATGCGATGAGGGTTTCTCTACTGACTTGATCAGTGGCTCATGGTCAGCATTCCATTGGGAAAATAATGATGATGACTACAATTTTTGAAGGTAATTCCTCTCAGGTTCAAGTTCTACATTCCTGCTCTTACATAGTAGATCTTTTGTGATATAAAATTTAGAGTCCTGACTTGTATATCATGATTGGAATGCAGGTGTTGACGGGCGTTTCTCTTTTGTGTGATCATTACACAACTGTGGTGATGTTGGACATTGGTAAGTCCAAAATTTTCCAACTCTTAGCTCTGCCTTTCGCCCCTGTGTGGGATTACTGTTGATGTATGTTTTACTGGGAGTTGGTGAACTTATTTGAGTTCAATGGGACAAGTTTTGAATCCCTAGAAGTCGCCTTTTTGGTTGGACTGTGGCGTAAATGTATCTATTGTCGTTTTTGCAGACCCTAGAGGTTATTAGTGTGGGGTTTTTCTATTCGGCCCTGTGTTTAACTTGGTTGAACTCTCGTTATTTGGAAACAATGCACACGGATGAACTAGGGTTTATATTTACAGTTTTATGTGTTTAAAAAATGTATTTGCATGGAACCTACGATGTCCTACTGTGTACTGTTGATGAGGGTTGGTACCCTATCTAAAACTCTGCATTTTATATGGATATGGGGTTTGTGTACAGTAGTAACACTATCTGCATTCTCTATTTGGTAATGAATTTGTATTTAACCCAATGAAGGGGATGTCTATAATTCTGCATTTTTTTTAAGTTGTTGATGCTCCACTGTGTGGTCTTCTCGCTTTGATGGCTTCGTGTTGTGAAATGTACCAGAGTAGAACCCCTACTAGTTTGAAAAGAAAGATGAAGTAGAGGGAACACGTAACCCTATGGCTGTTTTATCTATAAGTCTGAGAAGCCCTGGGTTCTTATCTCTACGTTTTCTAGTTATTGAAATAGGTATAATAAAAAAGGATCTTTAATAGTAGTAGTGGGGATCCATCCTTGTATCAATCGTTTGTTAATTTCTCTGTGGTAATATCATGTATGGTTTTCTATGTAATGAGATGGGTGTGGGAAATCATTCCATGTACCATCGTTCGCTGAAAGCATCTATAATGTCGTGTATGAAATGGTTTGATGAATACATTGTAATCCTTCTATGTTTTAAATGGGAATCGTAACCCTAGCTACCATTTGGTCTGACCCTTTAGAGGGTATGGGTTCTTTGTACCCACGCTATGCTTGTGGCATGTAGTGAAATGGAAGAGTTTGGATGGGTTTCGATCTCATGACTCGTGAAATGTTATCTTAATGAAATTTGAATGCCGTGGACTGTTTGATTTCTAAAATGGTACTTGTTGAGATTTTAATCAAAAGTTTGGGTTGTAAGAATGAAATGTAGTACCCTTCCTAGGCACTGGGTCTCTATTCCATTTGATCAATAAATACCTAGTTTTTCCCTTGTTATTTTTAGAAGAAAACAAAAGATTCAACCATCTATGTTTCTGTTATCTATAGGTTTATATGGATCTGCAATTAAATAACATAAACTTAAGACTGTCATTTTAACTCTGTTCTTTTAACATGCATAATTTGAAAATAAAAGAAAATACATTCTATTTAAGCTAGTTCAGTAAAATACTTGAATCCATCGATTTCAGTAAGATAAGAATATTTAGGTAGTGGATTCTGTAGGTTACCTTAGCAACCCAAAATGATGTGTCCACCCTGCCGATCATCTCTTATCGTGCTGACCCTAGGAAATCAATGGATTTCCTAACCCCCGAGCCCACAGACCGATAATCTCGACAGCAATCTTCCTTCCTCTCTTTCCATGGCTCCGTGGTAATATCTATCTGAGTTAACCCCCTCCTCATTCTTTGAGTTTCCCACCTCCTCAAAGCTTCGAGTTATCCCCCTCCTCGGCATTCCTCCTTTTCCTCAAAATACTAAGTGTTCCTCTCCTCCAAAACCAACCCCCTCACTACTATGTTAAAACTCCTCTTTACAGAAATCTTTTTCCTCCATAAATTCATAACTTCCTTATCACTCCAGCGCCCTAGCTGTCATGGTCTTTGGAAGTACAAATCATTAATGCAACCCCTTTACAAGGTAAAATGATGATTATATATATTATTTTTAATCATCCAAGTTTCTCTCGAGCAGTGGGATTATTCAATAATTTATTTAAACAAATCTTTATAATCTACTTGGAATGATTCTGTCCATTAATTAGATGAATAATCTATTTAATTAAATTATTCAATCCACTATGCTTTATAAAAAGGTTTATTATCATTATTATTATTAATTAAATAATAATAATAATAACAATAATAATTAATAATAATAGTAATTAAATTAATCGGGAATAGTAATTAAAATATTTATTTGTTTAATCGATACGTGTCAACATAGTACTTCTGGGTATAAATAATGAAATACAATTAATGGTTTAATTAATCATAATCAATAATTATATCGCACACTCTTCTAGTATTAATGTTTAACTATTATACTTCATGTTGAAGAACATTCACTTGAGGATACTTGTGATTAATGACCCTTATTTTAATTGTCCATTACAATGTTTACACAAAAAGACTAATTAACTTAATTTACACATTTGAACTTGATAATCTTTTACTAATTGAGTCATTCACTAAATACTTAATTGAGTTATCTATGATAACTTATAACATTGTTAAATCTTGATAAGTATGTTGTAAACCAATATTATCGCGCATGGGCATAATGTGCATGCGTGGCCAGCGTATGCACAAGACGGACATGTACTATAGACATACGCCATATTCCCTATTCATAACCGCTAACTAATACTAATAATACTTTATACAAACTGAATAAGTATACATTCATCATATTATTACTAAAACATGATCGGTTACTTTACCAGTTAACCTTTAAGATTTCCTTTCATTATTTTTATGATTACATTTGTTCAATCAATCGGGTACAAGGAAAGCTACCTACTACCACTAACTCAAGATCAATGGATACCCAACCCTCAACAGTACCACTATCATATCCTCCCATCCTAACCTACGTCCACATCCTCCCTATACTTCCTCTGCTAGTATAAAAGTGGATGTCGGACTCACCGACCTGACCACATAGAACTTGAGAGCGATAGCGTCGGCTGACCAGCGGACCTATCCTCCCCTAGTAGGCATCTGACCGTCGTCATCACAACAACATGGGTTGCGTGTCTCAGCACGACCCTCCCACGACCTCGGGTATCATAGGAACATAGGGTGGGAAACACATCCATCCCTCTCAACATACTGGGCCTACGCCCTTATCGACTCATACTTTGCTGCTATCGAGATTATCGGTCCATGTCATCGTATCATCAATTTCGGTTGCTAAGGTTTACTGCATGGATAGGTTCTTCTCCGTATATCAGAACAGTATCCGACTATCCCATAGCCCTTGTGTCCTGTAGGTTAGTATTCTGCAAAATACACATTTTATAACAAGCATTTCCATTCGATCACCAATTGATCCATATCATCAACATCATTTTATTTCACGTCACAATTGCATCACAAGTATGCATGGAATATGTTGAAATATTGTAACTTCAAAGAATATTATATTTGTATATTATTTATTCCGGAGATGTTCCATACCTCCGATGTGATTATACTATAAATCCGGAGATGTTTATTCCTCCGAGTTGGGTGTGGTAACTAGGGTTATTAGACCCACCATGTGGGGGTCGGCCCGGTCAGTTATAATGGGGTATTTAACCTAATGGTTAAATACGAGCCTACATGTACTTGTGTAAAATACATATCAGAGTAGTGTATAAATAGAGGAGGTGTGTTCCTCATTTGATACACTCACTCACTTGAGGATAGCGCACTTGTCGAGGAGAGGTCTGCTATTGTGGAGAAGGAGATCATGTCTCAGGGTTTTATCTTTGTATATTGCTGGTCATCTATATTGAGGAAGCTTTGCTGGGTTTTCTACCCCATGAGGGTTTCCCAGGATAAATCTTTGTCTCTTGTGTTTATGCTGTGCTTGTTGTTTCTTCAGTGATCCTGTATATGCTATTATTGTGAAATGGAATGTAATGCTGCTATTTTATGTCTTATCATATTTAATTTTAACATGGTATCAGAGCTAACCTGAAGGAAGACAAGGTATGGCACTAAAGACACTTGCTTTACTTACGACAATTTGAAGGTTAGGGTTTTACATAGCAAAAACCAGTCATCGTAGAACTTTCTCTATAAATCCGTTTTGGCGACGTTTTCGGATCTGAAATTGTTACAGGACGAAGCTAAAATCTCCAGGTACCTTGTGTCCAAAGGAAAACCTCTAATTCGTTGTACTTTGTGATTTATGATCTGTACAATATAGGGTTTCTGCCTCTTCCAGATCTGAGTCAAAATCAGGTGACCTTGGGAAAAAGGTCATAACTTGGGCTAGGAAGCTCCAAATGAAATTTCGTGAAAAGTGACAGGTAGTACACAGACTGTACTATCTCAGAAAAATTTTTCAGAGGCTGAAGTTGAACCAGTGACACGTGGCACGCCGTACAAGTTCGCTCTCCTGTATTATCCCATAAACAGGTCATGTTGCGACACTTGGCATAAATCTCTCTCAGAGAATCCAAATGAGGTCAGACCTGTTAGGATGGAAATATAACAGGCCGAGCTATCTCAAAAAACTTTTTCAGAGGCCGAAGGTCAAACAGTGACACGTGGCACGCCGTACAAGTTCGCTCTCCTGTATTTTCCCAAAACAGGTCACGTTGCGACATTTGTCATAACTCTCTCTCAGAGAATCCAATTGAGGTCAGACCTGTCAGGATGGAAAGATAACAGGCCGAGCTATCTTAGAAAACTTTTTCAGACCCTGTGGATCAAAAATTTCGGAGTTACACCAGAAACAATCAGGTACATATTTCTGTCAAAACAGAATTATTTTTTGGTACCTTCATTCATGGCTTCCGGAATTTAGGGCTTTGAAGAAAGTTGGAATTTTTGTAATCGGAGACCACGGCTGGATGCTACTCATCAAAATAGAAATTTAGAGACCAAAATCAGAATTTTTGGTTGGGCAGAAGGCCAGGCTTGATTAGACCCTAGTTCGGAACTTTGATCAGAAAAGTGGAAAATTAGGGCTTCTGTAAAAATGGGAATTTTTGAAATCTGTGACCACGGCTGGAAGCTCCTCAGAAAAATAGAAGCTTAGAGCTTTGGATCAAACATTTTGATTGGGAAGAAGAGTGGGATTCATCAAACCCCAGTTCAGGGTCACGTCTAGTGAATCCAGAAGTTTCAAAGGCAAAATTGAGGAGTGAAACTTTGCAGTTTTCAAATTCTGAATATATCAGTTTGATCAGCTCATCAAGGCGCATATTTCTATCCTTTCGGAAGTTTGAAATTGAAAGTTTGAATTTTTGGGGTTTCTCTGACAAACCCATATCCAGCTCCAGCTCCAATTCTTGCAAATCAAGTGGATAGGGTTAATCCTAGAAGAAGATGGATTGGTCACCTGCATAAGTGAAGGAGTTCCTGTTTCAGAGGGAGATGAGGCTAAGGCTTTACATAAGGAGATTACAAGCAATCTCGATAGGTATGACTCATCGAGGTATGTTTTGAGATTTGTTCATGATTAAGTTTATGGTATGTTTGTCTTCATGTTATTACGGTTAGTACAATCTTGATTTTAGATTTGTTGTATCACCTTAACAAAATTATGAATGCATGATAGAAGATATTCATTGGTTAGGGTGTTGACACTTATGATTGTACTAATGCATTATGATGTTGTGTGAGGTTGATGTTGTCTGCTAACAAGATACAGGTACATCACAAAAGACAAATCAGGCTCCATGACCATGAAAACATGAAGACAAAGACTCATCCATAATCTTTGTTCTACTTACGAGGTATGTATGACTTTGTTATATTATGCTTAACCTATGAGACATGCAGGTTCTAGCTCAGGATCTCTAAATCATTGAAGAGATTGTTTAGGTATGTTGTACATAACTAAATAGGTATACTAATCCAGGTATGTTTCCCATGAATCTTACCTTGTGTTAGGATCCCTTATATAAGTATACTTGGTATGATTGGCTATGCTTATTCATAAAATTAGTAATCAAGGGATTATGCATATTATGTCTTTTATCTTGATTGATGATATGCATGAGTAAAAGAATACTTCCCTGAAATCTTGAATACTAATTAATCATGACTATACATTTTCAAGAATTTAGAACTATAATGTTTTGATAACATTTAGAACATACTAATGGGTGTATGTTTGTGTATGAGATCATGAGGATGACACTTGAACATGCACAGTGGTATAGAATGAATAGAAGTTCAAAAGACATACAGAAGATCAAGCGGGAGGAAACCACACAAACATAAAAGATAAGTATTTGAGTTGTTATTTGAAATAGTAAATGATATTGCCTGTAATAGATTGTATGCATATTTGTATTCCTATAATATATCATGCTGAGTGTAAATATTCATAGAACATTGAACAGTATACTACTAATATGCATATGATTGGTAAGTTGGACAAACATTCCATTGTTGCTTGTCTAGAATGAAACCTCTTTGCTGACATGCTGAGAGTTGTGCACACTCTCGATAGTATGTTCTGGTAGAGATGGAAGGCATCTAGATAGCCACTGTATGCATACAGGATATGGGAAAGTGTTGTGCCAAAGTATTGGTCAAAATAGTTGCATCACTATGTAAATGATATCTGTATGCATAATAGGTTATCATGTCAATATGATTTGATGATTATGAAGTATTACTAATCATGTACTTAATTTTGATTTGTAGGAAAGGTCATGAAGAATGATGGACATCGTACAAGTGGTGGATGTTCAAACAAGAAGATTTACAAATCAAACAAAATATAGAAGGCTCATGACTAGAAGATTCTCTTAGAAAGGGGAAGAGAATCATGACAAGATGTTTGCTCCAAGTATGGTGTAATTAAAGAAGAAGTGTGAATCAGGTTCTGTATAGGTACCTAGGATCGATAATAAATTGATAATCTTAATGATCACCATGGGTGATGTGGATCTCAACCTTTGCTACAAGGTTGAATATGATTTCTATACACATATGACATGGATGCAAGAAGGAACTCACCACAGAGTTCGAATGATATTGAGGTTCATATCAGTAGACCCATCTAATGAGAGATGGCACAGATAGATATGCAGAAGATCATTCAATGCAGAAATGAAAATGAAAGATCTCAAATTGATGCTTTACTTCCTAGGTCTAGAAGTATGGCAAGGCTCTGAAGGAATATTTATCAACCAGGGAAAGTATGATGAGAAATATGACTTGAGGTGTTGGAATGGCCACTCTTATGGATTCCAACTTGAAGCTGATAGGGGATAACTCATCAGAGTTAGTGGATATAACTCTGTACAGTCAAATTATTGGGTCATTGATGTACCTAACATATACTAGATTAGATATATGCTTTGTTGTGAACACCTTGAGTCAGTATCTAGTGGAAACTAGATGTGTTCACCTGATAGTTGCAAATCATGTGATGAGGCACATAAATGACACGATAGAATTTGATCTATGCTACCTTGAAGATCATGACTTCAGATGGTTATTCAGATTCTGATTGGGAAGGAAGTGTATCAGACAGGAAGAACACATCGAGAGGATGTTATTGTCTGGGATTAGCCATGATCTCGTGGTTTAGCTGGAAGCAGTCTAGTGTGGCTCTCAGCACAAGTAGAATATATGGCTGCTTGCTCTGCTAGTTGTGAAGAAGTTTGGCTTCAGGATTGCTTGACTTAGAGATAGAACAAACTGTGATCCTATGTGACAAATAGAGTTGTATCAAGATGACAAAGAATCTAGTGTTCCATGATAAGTCAAAGAACATAGGGATCTAATAAGATATGATGCAGAAGGAACTAAAGTTTGAATTTGTAACAGGTTACCGATGTACTAACCAAATCTCTACCTCAAGTGAAGAAGTTACCAACATACTAACCAAAACTCTGTCTCGAGTGAAATTTGAATACTTCCAAGACAAGCTTGGTATAGCTCAAAAGGAAACTCCTCGAAAGGGGGAGTAGTATGGTCACTGATGATGAGATTGTCTCATCGAACAACAAGGTCGATGATGAGGTAACCTGTTCTCTACACCTAGATACTTAGAAATATTTAGATTTAGGACTCTTATGCTTAGAATACTTTGTTTTACATACTTGTGATGTATAAATGTTTTGATGATTAGATGTATTAGTGAGAATACATGCTCTTGGATATTTGTACCTGTATAGTTGAGAATACAGATGGGGATTGGATCATCCCTGGACTTTCAGTCCTAAAGAGAGCCGTAGACGTGAGGTCTCCGAGAATGAAGTCCCTAGTGGACAGTTGAGGGGATTGGATCATCCCTGGACTTTCAGTCCTAAAGAGAGCCGTAGACGTGAGGTCTCCGAGAATGAAGTCCTTAGTGGACAGTTGAGGGGATTGGATCATCCCTGGACTTTCAGTCCTAAAGAGAGCCGTAGACGTGAGGTCTCCGAGAATGAAGTCCTTAGCGGATAGTTGAGGGGATTGGATCATCCCTGGACTTTCAGTCCTAAAGAGAGCCGTAGACGTGAGGTCTCCGAGAATGAAGTCCTTAGCGGACAGTTGAGGGGATTGGATCATCCCTGGACTTTCAGTCCTAAAGAGAGCCATAGACGTGAGGTCTCCGAGAATGAAGTCCTTAGCGGACAGTTGAGGGGATTGGATCATCCCTGGACTTTCAGTCCTAAAGAGAGCCGTAGACGTGAGGTCTCCGAGAATGAAGTCCTTAGCGGACAGTTGAGGGGATTGGATCATCCCTGGACTTTCAGTCCTAAAGAGAGCCGTAGACGTGAGGTCTCCGAGAATGAAGTCCTTAGCGGACAGTTGAGGGGATTGGATCATCCCTGGACTTTCAATCCTAAAGAGAGCCGTAGACGTGAGGTCTCCGAGAATGAAGTCCTTAGCGGACAGTTGAGGGGATTGGATCATCCCTGGACTTTCAGTCCTAAAGAGAGCCGTAGACGTGAGGTCTCCGAGAAGTGGGGATTGTATCATCCCCGGACTTAGGTCCCTGAATTGATCCATAGACGTATGGTCTCCGAGAAGTGGGGATTGTATCATCCCCGGACTTAGGTCCCTGAATTGATCCGTAGACGTGAGGTCTCTGAGAAGTGGGGATTGTATCATCCCCGGACTTCGGTCCCTGAATTGATCCGTAGACGTGAGGTCTCCGAGAAGTGGGGATTGTATCATCCCCGGACTGCGGTCCCTGAATTGATCCGTAGACGTGAGGTCTCCGAGAAGTGGGGATTGTATCATCCCCGGACTTAGGTCCCTGAATTGATCCGTAGACGTGAGGTCTCCGAGAAGTGGGGATTGTATCATCCCCGGACTGCGGTCCCTGAATTGATCCGTAGACGTATGGTCTCCGAGAAGTGGGGATTGTATCATCCCCGGACTTCGGTCCCTGAATTGATCCGTAGACGTATGGTCTCCGAGAAAGTGATTTTTTTGATGTGGTTACTTGTATCGGTAGGATACTTGTATTGATGATGTGGTTACTTGTATCGGTAGGATACTTGTATTGATGATGTGGTTACTTGTATCGGTAGGATACTTGTATTGATGATGTGGTTACTTGTATCGGTAGGATACTTGTATTGATGATATGGTTACTTGTATCAGTGTGGATACTTGTATTGATGATATGTACACTTGTATTGGCATGAATACGTGTACTAATGATGTGGATACTTGTATTGTTATGGATACCTGTATCGATGACGATGTTGATGATCGTTTGATGACGATGCTGATGATCGTGAGATGACGATGCTGATGATCGTGTGATGACGATGCTGATGATCGTGTGATGACGATGCTGATGATCGTGTGATGATGATGCTGATGATCGTGAGATGACGATGCTGATGATCGTGTGATGACGATGCTGATGATCGTGAGATGACGATGCTGATGATCGTGTGATGACGATGCTGATGATCGTGTGATGACGATGCTGATGATCGTGTGATGACAATGCTGATGATCCTGAGATGATGATACTGATGATCGTGAGGATCCAGATGTTGAGGGTTTTATCTTTGTATATTGCTGGTCATCTATATTGAGGAAGCTTTGCTGGGTTTTCTACCCCATGAGGGTTTCCCAGGATAAATCTTTGTCTCTTGTGTTTATGCTGTGCTTGTTGTTTCTTCAGTGATCCTGTATATGCTATTATTGTGAAATGGAATGTAATGCTGCTATTTTATGTCTTAGCATATTGAATTTTAACAGAATATAACAGTTCTATCAATTTCATCATAGGATGGCACTCGCGTACAACACCATATATTTCACATTTCATCAATGAAAACGCTACAACATATATTTTCATCATAAAAGTAAAGAATCTCATGATAATCATAACTTAATAAATGCATGAATATAGTAACATCCTAAACATAGTAGCAACATATCATCATGTCTAACATGCCGAAAATATAGTTCACTCTGTCTAGCAGAGTCGAACAGATAATAAGCAAATAAAGGGAAAGGTGTCTAACTCATAAACACACCTAGTCAAAATATGGGGCGTTACATACACCCACCCTTCAGGAAACTTCGTCCTGAAGTTATGGTTATAATAATGCAGGGAAATTCTTGACACATAAACTCTTCATTCTTGTAAGTAGCAAGTGTTGGCCATACTTGTCCTACTTAGCCTTGACTTGACCGGACATGTCGATATTATCTTATGGCTTTGCTTCTTTTATCCCTTGATGTGTATTCTAATAATTAAAGAAACATTTAGATTAATCCTTTTGTTGGATCTCAGTATTATGCCTAGAATGCCTAAATGTTATAATCATGTTCTATCCACCTTAGTATCCTATTTCTTATTGTTTAGCAACATCCTTCAAGTTATAACATCCAGCGAGGTTTACTCATCACAAAAGCTTATACTGATCCAACTTAGCATGAAATAGTCAACGATTTAAATTGGAGGTCGTTAGAACTCATAATTTGTATTCACTCAACATGCAACTACCAAGGACCCTTAAGGTTTGCATACCTCTCTTAGGGAAGAAGGTTCATGTCCTTAAAATCCTAAGGTCATACATTATGGTTTCCTTATCGATAACCAACAATAACAAAAGTATCGTAACATCATTAAAATAGGGGAACTATTATTGTTTACCAGGTTTTCATGGCTATTTCTTATCAAAATACAATTGTTATCATGTTCATTTATTATTCTCATTTTCAAACCAGTATAATTTGTTGGGAAACCATTACTTCTTCAATTCCTTAAGAATCTCATAGCTAGTTTTGTTCCCACCCTTACCTTCGCAAAGGTAATTACCAGTATTTATCCTAGTATGCCATTGTATTTGTACATCACCACTCTTTCTACCCACACTAGCAACCTTTATGTACTCTATAAAGGCCTTAGTCTAATCCTACAAGTTGAACGAATACATCATTACTTAATATGTTCAATCATATTAGAACTTCATAACAACCGCTTTAATTGAGTTAAGTTAAGGACTGTGTTGAGATTCTTATGACTCTCTTATTCGTACCCGATATTATCACTATATCAGGTATGATTAATCCGAAATTTTCTCAAAATCCTTTCGCACCATTACACCAATTTTTAACTTAATTAGTCTAAAGTCATGTTCCCCCTTAATAAATTAGCCTTTTAATAAACTTTATATGCAATCTCCTGGTTTAAGTACATAGTGTTTTCCATAATATGATGCATAGGGATACTTATCCTTGTATCCAACAAATTTATCTCCATCCATTATCTTATCTAAATATATAATTTATTTCTAAGTCTCTCTCTCTCCCTAGCAGGTATGACTATCTCCCCTAGCTTGAGGGCACATTAATAGTCCTTACACCATTTTATTGCCACTCATAATTTAGTTAATGCAAGCACATGTTTCTCTTATTGGGTTAAACCCTTATTGTGTTTCGTATAGAAGCTCATTTTAAAGCACGATCTCGTGCGTCGGACCACTAGCTAGAACTTTGTTTGCTTGTTTCAACCTTATTACTTATAATCAAATCCACAATTCAATGCTATGTAATGTTACTTTTATCTCATGGTATGCATTCTTATATTGAAATATCACCTCTTATATCCACAATTGGTCTTACTTCATCATAACTTACATTGTGTAGTACCTACGCAAGTTTCATCTTATACCCCAAAATACTTCTGGTTCCCTTTTACACATAGATCCCTTCTATCCTTATAGTATTGATTAATTATGCTAATAGTACAGTTGACTCCCGATCCTCCGTAATCTCCTCCTTCCACCTCATCACTTATACATTATACAACTATATGGTATTAGAAGGATTCTACATTGTCAATCATACCTTAGTCTTATTCTTCATAATCAATTTATACTTAAATTTTAGTTATCACTATATCCTAATTGATCTTACGCATGCACCCCCTTCTTATCTACTCACTATTTTCTTTCATAACTTTCAAATCTTATTGATGTCTATCGTCAATTATCATTCTTAATATTTATTAAGAAATGGGAATTATTTATATAATGCCATATTTGATTAAAGGTAAATTTTAAGATCAAGGCATCCCATTATTTATCTATAAGCTCTTAGTCTCTCGTAATATTGTAGTTGCTTTCACTTAAGGAGTTCAGAATTGATGCTTCAGCGATTTAGACGATGTGTTTAGTTGTACCTAAGGCTTTCTTCAAGTAGGATTCATTGATCTAGTAGTAGTGAGGTGAATAATGTGTTGATTTTATTTGGTCTTCTTTTCCCTTCTAATAAATGGATTTGCTTTAAAAAGAAATAATATGCTTTCAACAATTATAGTTTTAGGAGAAAATTGATAGGTAAATTTTAACTTGATTGAATGGATGCCTTCATGAGCCACCCCAGTTGCTGAAAGTCATAAATTTTCCTATGTTCTACTAAGGCACATTACTCTTATGACATAGCCTTCGGGGAGACCAGATTACTATTATGAAGTAGCATTCCAAGAGACCTTCTTGACGGTAATTTTCAATGCCTTGCAAAAAGAAATTATATAGGAAACTACATAGGTATACAAGTCTAAATTGATTAAAAGAATTTGTCTTGTTATTTTTCAGGATTAGGGCTAAGAATGTTGCATTTTAAGAGATAGAAATGTTAATATAGGTTGCAACTTTTAAAACTCCCAATATATTTGCTCACTATGTGTCGTCGTAAATACTTTGAATATTGGTAAAGCCTAATTGGATTTTGAAATATTGTGAATCCTTCTAATCTCAAAATATTCATTTCATGGAAAGCATTCACATTTTTGCTATGGTTTGCAAATTATTTATTTTCCCGGTCTATAGGGATTTTATTTTCATGCACCTTTCTCATTGAAAATGTCAAACATATAAATCTTTAAAATATGTCCAATAAATCTTTTTCTATTGACTTCAAGTCCTTATCGGCCAACTCTTCTCACTTTTGGAGACACAATAAAAGTTGCATTCTTCACCTTTTTAAGAGTAGATATGGACTAGAAATTAGATGACTCATTGTAACTTTGATCAAATATCATCAATTCCTTCTCCTTCATAATTTTAAACTCTACTTATTCAAGAAACAGAAAAATGATTTGAAGAAAGTAAGTGGTTTATCATTCTACCTATCTTATGGTATAAGAATTACATAATGATAAAAAGCCAATCAAAACCACCAAATATGTGATTCTATCAACCTTATTCATAACCCTTTGCAAAATTGAGAATTTGTCTAAGTTCTTGTCTACACCTTCAATTCCCCCTATTATTCCTCCAAGTAGGAACATGGTTTATAGGTGCAAATCTATAAACCCCAATTCATGTAACTTATGTTTAAAACACATTGGTTCTTTGTCAAGTCTATTATTGTGTCCCATATCTCAGGATGAGGAATTAGGAAATCCTGGTCACCTCAGTAATAAACTTCTCTTCTTTTGTGTATTGAAAATAAAAAACAGAAATCCTAGAAGATATGTCTCCCCAACCATAATAGTTAATAATTGATAAATTCTAGCGGAAATGAGAGTCCTTTACTGATATTGACTAGCTTCAATTAATTGATAGATTTTCTTCATTTAGTCTGAATAGAACCAATTTTCCCTACAACTTCTAGTAACACAAAATCCAAGTTTTTCAATAATATATCTACATCTATGAGTAATTTGGGATCTTCTCCCATTATTTCTTGAATCGTCAATCTGCATGGCTTGTGAACTATTTTTAAGGGACTTCCTAAAACTTAGCCATGTACGGAAAAAGAAACCATTTTTCCACCCTAGCTCTCTTTTTTTTTTCTTCCTACTCTAAGTATTCTTTAATAGATTTATGTTTCAGTTATTTAATTTACTTTAGAGGCTCTATCCTATGCATATCTAAGAAATAAATTACTTTCTACAAGGCCTAGATAATGGTCACATAGTGAGATAAAATATGGTAGTTTCATACAAATTTCACCGACTTATCACACAATTAGATTATATATCAACACACCTATGTGTTAAATTTCTAATAAAATAAATCATAAATCAAAATATGAAACAGATCATAAATTAACACACCAAATAGATCACATATCAACACCAACGTAAAACATATACTAATTTTTATCTTCTCATCAATCCGTATAATACAACTAGAAATATTAGAAAAGTAATATAAGGTTGTGATATAATTAAGTTAGTCAACTAGGGGCGACAAGATCCCATGCTGGCCATTTCACTCTAGTTTATGGTGCTATTTACCAAGAATTATATGAACATAGAATCCAACTTTATTTAAAAAGGCATCTATGCTAAGATGTTCATCATGTATATATATATATTTGAAAGGCATCCATGCTAACATGTTTATCATGTATATGTATTTATTCATTTGAAGTGATATTCATTATTTCCATTTCCATAGAGATTGCTTTTATTTAAAGAAATTGTCTTTACAACGCTCACTAACATTGGAAATATTGGAAAATTAGGTTTTATTTATGAAATTTTTATTTTCCCTAATTTTAATTAGTCCACTAAGGATGAAATTAGCCTTGGCAAATAGTTGGGGTTCCATTTCTCATTTGTCCACCATGATGTCATCGAGATCTATTTTGACAGTACTCACGTTACAATAATTTTACATTTATGCAAATTTAGATTTGACATTTGGAAACTGGATGCTTGTCTTTTATGGTGACTCGATGCATTTATTTTATTGGCATGGATTATGGACCATGGCTTTGCTTGGACAGATTTCAGAACCTTGGTGCTTGGTATTTGACGCTTCTTGGGAACTATGGCAATTATAAATGGCTTGACGGGTGGTAGGATCAAATGCATTTTATGGTTTTCCATAGAAACAGATGCCAGACACAGAGTTATTCACATATGGAAAAGACACGAGCGATAATGATAATGACGGAGAAGACATTGCACCCACTAAAAATGCCAATGCATCGTTGGAATTGGTGATCAGCAAAATTGTAAAATCTGATATATATATACATATTGCCATGCAACTATTATTTGACTTAAAAGTGTGAGTGCTCCTGGTTACGAGCTCGGGCTCCTTGGCCGAGTTGATCTATGGCGCCGGTCTCCTTGGACTTGGCTGCAGGTCGCTTGAAGGGCTCTCGGTGCCGAGCGCATGGGCTGGGCCCAATAACTTCTTTTATAGCAATCGAGCTAGGGTTGCAGTGTTGTGCGTGGGATGCCTTGGGCTTAGCTTTCGGTCACCTGCAGAGCTCTTGGTGTTGAGCACTCGGATGGTAGAGGATGCATGGGGCCCCCTGGGTTTGACACCTGGACGATGGGGAATGGGTGATGCATGGGGCCCTTAAACGAATGACATGGCTCTAGGGAGATCACAGATGTAGCGATGGGGAAGGAAATCAACGGCTCACGGTGAACCCCGCGCCATCAACATGCTCGGGAGTTAACGGAAGAGGCGGTTGCAGTAAGAATACCACCCTCCTACGTGTCATGCTCCAAGCTCATCACATGCTCCTAAAGTGGTATGAGAAACCACCGATGGCCCATGCGGACCCACCCTTTGGGGATGTTATAAAAAAAATGAGGTGGTTCTTCTCCGGTAACCCATTTTATTTTGGTCGAGACGTCAACGTCTCCAAACCCTAACACTAAGTTTCAATGAGAGGGAGGGTGTATCTACTACGCTGGGATTGTCCAGATAGTGCCCCCAGACAAGAATACTGCCACCATTTCTTTGTGAAACAAAAGTAGCTAGCCACGAGCTCATTCTTCCTCCATCTAGTCGAAACCCAGTTCCTTGTTCAGTTGGCAGTTTCGTTGGGGTTTCGGACTGCGTCAGTGGTAATTTTAAAGGAAAAGAATGCTCCTAGGTCCCGGTTCTTCTATCGTGATGGTGTGCGGTGGTCCTATTCACTGGCAACTGGCTCTCGGTGCTGAGCTCGGCTCGAACAGTGGTACTTTTAAAGGATAAACGTGATATTTTATGATGGAGAATAATTTGCTGCAAGAATTTTGGGTGCAACGGGGTTGCAGACAAAGAAGAAAACGCCATTTGTCCCAGTTGACGAAGGCTCGATCTCTGTCTCTGCATGGTCTACGGCTCCTATGCATGTTATTTTCCCTCTTCTCCATCAAGATTTGTCATTCTGCATCCAAGATGTTGATGCCATTTTGAAACAGATGATAGAGGAAATGATGTTCGGCTCTCATAGACTTCGACGTATCGAGCACAGGGCTTGCATCTATACATTGATAGGGGTTTTCTTAAGCTTCTTCCCATGACAAGTCAACTGCTCAAGGAGCCAAGGAAGGCGCTTGGAGGATGGATGGCATTCGTGGGCCCTCCCTAGGGCTTGGCTGACGGTCACATGATGTGTTGTTGGTGTTTAGTCAGACATTGCAGCTCTCATCCCTCGGCCGCCATGAAAATGGGGAGTTTCACACAGGGTTCAATTTGTCGAGTTTGATGGAAGATCTTTTCCACAGTGATAACCTCGCTAGTATGCTCATGGGCATTCACGTACAACAATGGGTAAAGCTCAGAAGATGATTTCTAAATTGAATGGATAGAATGCCAGCATGAATTTTATCTATTTTAGACTTTAGTATTATTGAAGTTTTCCATTTTACAATTTTTAACCCTCTGAAAACCTCTCATTTAGAAGCACTTTTCTATCTCTATTTTCCATTTTCTATTGAGCTGACATTGAAAGGGATCTCGCACCACCATTATAAAATTGTTAATTAAATATTTCCTTTGGCTGCATTTATTTGCATGCCAAAGATAAATTAAACACTACTGTTAGATACTTTATCTCACTGATTTTTAATAGTACAGCAGCCTGGAAATGACATTTTGCTCGTTGTTTTTAAGGTTAAATCATAGATCTGAGTAGTTTGCACACTGAAATGTCAATTATTTGATTAAATTTGCAGACTTTAGCCTAAAATACACGTTGATAGACTTGTTTGAAACTCAGATTTTCATCATTTAGGCATTTATAACAGTCATTGCTCGTTGTTTAACACAATACAGTCCTCTTATTCGTTATTTTGTTCACTGTGCATGCAGATCTGAAGTTTTATGGATAGCGTAAGAAATCTTAGGGACCCCCACTGAGATTTGATTTAGGCCATCCCTAATGGAGAGAAGTTTTGTCAGTGACACGAAGGATAGAACGCCTAAACGTTACATGCGTTCCAACGTAGATTTCATTGTCTTATTTGGTCTTTTATAATGAAATCTTTAAGCCATGAGGCTCTGTCAAAATGAGGTCTCGGCATTTTCCTATGAATGTGGCTCTTGTTTAAAATTTTAAATAGTTATATATATTCACAAGTTTCATAAGCAGTTATATATATATATCATTCAAATTTTGTTTCTGTTATGCTTTATAAATAAATGGAAAAAGGCTCTTCAAGTTATCCCCCTTTTTGCAGCCGTCATATTTGTTTGCTATTCTCTAGTAAATTTCACTATAATTCCAGGTGTAGTTAGGCCCTAAGGTCTCAGGGTTTGAGCCAAGGCTCTGATACCAATCTGTAGTACCCTTCCTAGGCACTGGGTCTCTATTCCATTTTATCAATAAATACCTAGTTTTTCCCTTGTTATTTTTAGAAGAAAACAAAAGATTCAACCGTCTATGTTTCTGTTATCTATAGGTTTATATGGCTCTGCAATTAAATAACATAAACCTAAGACTGTCATTTTAACTCTGTTCGTTTAACATGCATAATTTGAAAATAAAAGAAAATACATTCTATTTAAGCTAGTTCAGTAAAATACCTGAATCCGTCGATTTCAGTAAGATAAGAAGATTTAGGTAGTGGATTCTGTAGGTTACCTTAGCAACCCAAATGATGTGTCCACCCTGCCAATCAGCTCTTATCGTGCTGACCCTAGGAAATCAATGGATTTCCTAGCCCCCGAGCCCACAGACCGATAATCTCGACAGCAATCTTCCTTCCTCTCTTTCCATGGCTCCGTGGTAATATCTATCTAAGTTAACCCCCTCCTCAGTCTTTGAGTTTCCCACCTCCTCAAAGCTTCGAATTATCCCCCTCCTCGGCATTCCTCCTTTTTCTCAAAATACTAAGTGTTCCTCTCCTCCAAAACCAACCCACTCACTACTATGTTAAAACTCCTCTTTATAGAAGTCTTTTTCCTCCATAAATTCATAACTTCCTTATCACTCCAGCGCCCTAGGTGTCATGGTCTTTCGAAGTACAAATCATTAATGCAACCCCTTTACAAGGTAAAATGATGATTATATATATTATTTTTAATCATCCAAGTTTCTCTCGAGCAGTGGGACTATTCAATAATTTATTTAAACAAATCTTTTTAATCTACTTGGAATGATTCTGTCCATTAATTAGATGAATAATCTATTTAATTAAATTATTCAATCCACTATGCTTTATAAAAAGGTTTATTATCATTATTATTATTAATTAAATAATAATAACAATAACAATAATAATTAATAATAATAGTAATTAAATTAATCGGGAATTGTAATTAAAATATTTATTTGTTTAATCGATACGTGTCAACATAGTACTTCTGGGTATAAATAATGAAATACAATTAATGGTTTAATTAATCATAATGAATAATTATATCACACACTCTTCTAGTATTAATGTTTAACTATTATACTTCATGTTCAAGACACATTCACTTGAGGATACTTGTGATTAATGACACTTATTTTAATTGTCCATTACAATGTTTACACACAAAGACTAATTAACTTAATTTACACATTTGAACTTGATAATCTTTTACTAATTGAGTCATTCACTAAATACTTAATTGAGTTATCTATGATAACTTATAACATTGTTAAATCTTGATAAGTATGTTGTAAACCAATATTATCCCGCATGGGCATAATGTGCATGCATGGCCAGCGTATGCACAAGACGGACATGTACTATAGACATACGTCATATTCCCTATTCATAACCGCTAAATAATACTAATAATACTTTATACAAACTGAATAAGTATATATTCATCATATTATTACTAAAACATCATCGGTTACTTTACCAGTTAACCTTTAAGATTTCCTTTCACTATTTTTATGATTACATTTGTTCAATCAATCGGGTACAAGGAAAGCTACCTACTACCACTAACTCATGATCAACGGATACCCAACCCTCGACAGTACCACTATCATATCCTCCCATCCTAACCTACATCCACATCCTCCCTATCCTTCCTCTGCTAGTATAAAAGTGGATGTCAGACTCACCGACCTGACCACATAGAACTTGAGAGCGATAGCGTCGGCTGAACAACGGACCTATCCTCCCCTAGCAGGCATCCGACCGTCGTCATCACAACAACATGGGGAGCATGTCTCAGCACGGCCCTCCCATGACCTCAAGTATCATAGGAACATAGGGTGGGAAACACATCCATCCCTCTCAACATATTGGGCCTACGCCCTTATCGACTCATACTTTGCTGCTATCGAGATTATCGGTCCATGTCATCGTATCATCAATTTCGGTTGCTAAGGTTTACTACATGGATAGGTTCTTCTTCATATATCGGACCAGTATCCGGCTATCCCATAGCCCTTTTGTCCTGTAGGTTAGTATTCCGCAAAATACACATTTTATAACAAGTATTTCCATTCGATCACCAATTGATCCATGTCATCAACATCATTTTATTTCACGTCACAATTGCATCACAAGTATGCATGGAATATAACAGTTCTATCAATTTCATCATAGGATGGCACTCGCGTACAACACCATATATTTCACATTTCATCAATGAAAACGCTACAACATATATTTTCATCATAAAAGCAATGAATCTCATGATAATCATAACTTAATAACTTCATGAATATAGTAACATCCTAAACATAGTAGCAACATATCATCATGTCTAACATGCCAAAAATATAGTTCACTCTGTCTAGCAGAGTCGAACAGATAACAAGCAAATAAAGTGAAAGGTGTCTAACTCGTAAACACACCTAGTCAAAATATGGGGCGTTACATGAAATGTCAGAGACTTGTTAGTTTTTGTACCTAGGGAAATGTTCCCCAAGTGACTTTTTCCTAAATTCACTTAGAAGGGGGAAAAAGGTAATGCTCACATTAAATGCATTTAATGATACTTTATAACATTAAAGTCACTTTTTGATAAATTTAAGTGGGTGAGTGAAATTAATTATTTATGAGAAATAAATGGTGCATTTAATTTCAACCATTGATCTAAGTCAATCTCATCCGTTCGATTTAGGGAAACCCTAGGGTTTGATAAAAAAGCTTGAGGGAAGCATTTCACTTTCACTTTTTTGTTGATTGAAGTGAGGAGAAAGAGAGCTAGAGAGAGCAGAGAACAGGGGCACGATTTTCAAGGCAAGGAAGTGGAGAATTTTTTCAGCTGCAGGCAAGTCGAGACAACTACATTTATTATTGGTACAAATCTTGAGAAGTGAGACTGTACAATAGTGTAACATACCCTTTTAGCTGGAAATTTTTTTGTGTTAGCAAACATTATTATAACTTTTATTGTAAAGTTTTATCTTGGACATGTGTCCAAGGATGATTGTAATTTGCACAATACATTATTATTAAATAAATAAAATAGGAGACAAACACCTAAGAGGACTATTGAAAGAGTGGTTACTGATCCACTAGGTGGAATGGAATCTGGGGTAGAAGTCGATGGACAAGTGGAAGCATCATGATGCAACTAACTAGCTCTTGGTATGGGACAACTCCCTTGAAATGTGGTCATAGTGCCCTGAAAGATGGGACTGGAGCTTGAGGCTCATTTATTCCAAACTGACCACTAAAAGACCTAGGCAGTCTACATAATAGCCATGAAATTGTGAACTGAGGTTCATCACTTTTCCTGACGAGGAAATTTACCTTGGGGTTTTGCTGTGTTTGCACCCAAGAGATTTGATGAGGGGATATGCTATGTTGTTGATCATGTTGTGAGTCTTCCAAACTCTTAGTGAGTTCAGGAGGTTGATGCTGAGTGGAGAAGTCATTTTTATTTCAGGAGGTTGATGCTAAGTGGAGAAGGCATTTTTGAGTGCCTTGCATTTACACAAATTCCACCCACTTATTGGATCAGTAATTAGGCTCGGGGGTTCACTAGAAGCCAGCAGTTGAGCTGCTTCTTCTGAAACAGGTTGAGAGGAACAGGCGTCCTTGGGTGTTTGTCAACCCTATCGTCATTTACAGGTTCCATTGTCTTATCTATTTTTATTTTAAAAATTTCTGTTGTCTATTAACTTTTATTGTTTATTTTATAAATTTATTTTAATTTCCAGAGTAAATTAATAATTCTGTATAAATTGGATTTGAATGAATGAAATAGTCTCTTTATTTTTCCCCATGCAAAAAGGAACAACATCGTACTCTAGTATAGAGACATATTAAGGTAGATAGATATGATAGGCAAATTGCCAAGATGATAGAAGTACCATTATGTATATTCTGTTAATTTATCTACTGATAGCAATTAGTATTATTTCTACATTTCTTTACATTACTATTCTTCTATATTTTACTTCATCAAATAGAAATTTACTGTCTTAAAAGATTATTACTATTCTTTATAATTATTATTGATGTCATTGCTGAAAATAGAATTTAAAATTATTGCTTAATCTTATCATAACAGAACTGATATGTCATTTCAAGTTTCAATTTAGGGTTTATAGTTTTCCATTTATTTTCTTCTCAAAGTTTACTATAACTACTGTTATTTCCATTATTGCACACAAAGAACAGATAAGCAAGCAAAAGTTTCTTATCACAAACCTAGGGTTACATATTTCACATGTTCCTATAGCCATAAATTAAAAACACACAAATGCAATTCTTTCTACAAAATTGAGCTAGTCAAACAAGCTCCCTGTCATTACATAGATTCATTATTTTTATTAACAATAGACAAACCAAACATTTATATCAAAATCATTCATGTAGGTCGAGTAGATTATTTACAAATATCATCTCCAAGGTTTAAGAAATTACAATGTCTGTAGGAGCAGAGTCAACTAGAAATCACAAATACTAGTTGATGTCGAAAACATATCAACGAGCACATCAGCATCTATAAATTTTAAGCATAGCCAAAACCCTAACCCCTCACAAGTTTTTAAATCGAAAACACAAACATTTCATACAAATCGACGATGAGGCATATAGGTCGAAGCCTACCATAAATTATAAACACATAACCATTGTTTAAAGAACAATAACAGTATTTTTCATTATACATACTTAGTACACAATTTCCCTTCCCATCATTTAAACATTTCTTAAGATCACAGTCCATAAAGAAAACGATAGCACGGGTGTGTTAAAAACCTAGTTGCACATCCATTATTGTATCACATCAATATTCGAACACAGAGGTCTGTTGACACATAAACGCTTCCACTTTATAAATTGACGAGTTACAGGTTTTGTTCATGGGCGAAGCCCCAAAACAACGAACAAAAAACAATCACACTAACATAGTTTTGCAAATATTCTTTTATATTATCAACTCAATAGAGCGTGAAACCCTATTTATCAGAGGAACATTGCCCAGTTCAAAAACCCAGAACCCAAACACTGTACAGTAACATTTCAAACTATTACATCGACTCTGCAAACCAAGAAGTATCCTAACACAGGCGTAACATGAAGCAACGTAGATTTCAAACCATGATTTCCAAGACGTGTTACAACTTCAAACATTTTCCATGAATCTACCAGGAGAACCTATGGAGGGTTTGCCACCGGGGCTTACCATTTTATTCGCGTGCTATCCATTGTCATCAAACCCGTCACTGTAAATGCATAATGATGGCAGTACCTGCCACATGAACGGCAAGGAGTTAACAATAAGTTCCAATAAACGTTGATAAACCAAAAATGTATTACATAAACTTTGAGACGAGATGACTTACCTTCATATTAACAGTCGGATGGAATGTTTCTTGCTTCCAATTCCTCCAACCAATGCATCAAGGAGGCATGCAATAGAACCTTAACAAAACTCGAAGTCAAAACCCCACTAAAAACCTAACCTATCACTTAACGAAAGCCACAGGGCTTCACTGCTGTATACTCGTCATACTTGAGCAACTTATACAGTAGAGTTCACAATAAAATTATAGAGAATGGAGACACAGAGCTATCCAAAAACCACCCAGGGTCAAGCCCTGCTAACCAATGGCCTGTCGGCCTCTTTCCCAAACGAAAAACACCAAATGAATGTGTGAAGGCAACAATAAATGTTATGGAAAGACTATCTTAGGGTTTTCATATCTCAACGATCGAGAAATTTGATCAATGATCAAGACTTAGCTAGCAAAGCCACGATAGTACCAAGGTAGAGATACGACCAAGAACAATTATAACCTCATTTAATAACCAGTACAGTTGGATGTCATATCACCCAGGGCTGAGCTTACAGCTCGGCTGTTAAATTTTGAGCATTAATTCACAATACTCTTGGTTCTTTACTGAGAGAATGACATATACAGTATATCAATGCATAACAATCACAATAAGTATGACAAGCATCACAAGAATCAAAAGCATGAGAGACAAAAGACAAAGAGTTTCTGTGGGGAAAACCCTAAGGTGAAAAACCCCACAACATCCTCAGAGATAGAGAGAGCAATGGCTCAACCAAAGTACAACCAAAATACACTTGAGATAGTCTCCTAGAGCAGATGATCCTCCTCCTCACTAGTGCACCACTTTCTGAGTGAGAGAAGTGTGTCTTTCCGAATGATCCAAATAGAAATCTCCCGATCTCTATTTATACTTAACTTGTTTTCCCAGTTACACTATGGGGCCGACTTGTCTATCTAGATACATCCGCAATATAATATATATTTTAGGTCCAACCCCACACATGGTGGTCTAATAACCCATCGGAAAGTACACACACTTGCGACACTTCTCAATCCACATGACGACACTTCCTTATAGAGGAATAACACATCTCTAATAAGGGTACAATAAATATATATGCAATACATAGATGAAATACATTCCGAAGTTACATATACATCAACACTCCCTCTTAACTAGGAAGGTATTTCTGGACACAGATCTGCTAGACAAGTCTTCTTCTCGAGATCATCGTCATCGATGCATCGTCATCATCATCGTCACTGCTGCTGCTATCTTAACCAATCTCTAACTCTACTCATCATAGGAAGTTCTACAGAGCTTGTCCTTTTTCATACTAGATGTAGGCCCTCCACCTGCAGGTCTTCGTCATCACTGGCCATACTGTGGAATCCTTAGGACTTATTACGTGCATCACAAAACCTCGAAAGAGCATCCCAGGCTATTATGAGCACACAGCTCTACATATAGGATCTCCCAGGGCCATATTATATGTGACCTCACCACAAAACCTCGCAAGAGCATCCCAGGTTGTTACGAGCACACAGCTCTACCTATAGGATCTCCCAGGGACAGATTATATGTGGTCACCACAAAGCCTTGCAAGAGAATCCCAAGCTGTTATGAGCACACATCTCTACATATAGGATCTCCCAGGGACAGATTATATGTGCTCATGGAAAAACCTCGCAAGAGCATCCCAGGGACATATTATATTCCATAGGAAAAAACCTCGAAAGAGCATCTCCTAGATATCCCAGGGCCAAATTATATGCCATAGGTAAAACCTCGAAAGACTATCTATAGATCTCCCAAGGGAAAATTATATATCCTCCCAGAGCAAAACCTTGGAAGAGCATTTGCCGGATATCCCAGGGCCAAATTATATGCCATAGGAAAAACCTCGAAAGACTATCTGCAAATCTCCCAGGGCCAAATTATATGCTCATCTGCACAACCTGATACTCACCATACATCATCCTGATGTACACATGATCATCCTCATCATCATCACTGCATCATCCTGCTGCATGTTATCTGAAGCAACATCCTGAAGCTCGTCATCCATGATCATCCTGATCATACAATGCATCTACCTGATGCATACCAAGTATCTACATGATACATATCATCATACATGATCCACCTGATCATACAGTGTATCCACCTGATACAAATACAAACACATGATACATATCACCATACATGATCCACCAGATCATACAATGTATCCACCTGATACATATACAGATACATGGTCCAAGCATCTGCTATGAATGTTAAATATTGTATTAAATTAATCATTAAATTATTAATTAGTTTAATTGAAGGGACGTAACCCTTCTTAAGAATGCTCAAACCTTATAAAAGGTGAGCTCTTGTAAAGCGTTAAGCATCTTATCAATTCAATAATATATCTTTTATTCAATATGGATTTCATGTCCTAGTTTTTCTGTTGCATTTGGTATCAGAGCCAAATTCGCGGTGGTGCACTCTATAGTTGCTCGTGGTCAAGTTCTGCTCGTGGTTCAAAGCGACGTTGACTACTCCAACACCCATTAATTCTCCCATTCCTCCATACATCACTCGTTCAGGCTACTCCCTTCCGCACCTCTCCTTCATCATCCCACGTCCAACCCTTTCCATATATCTGCACACCATTCTACCTACACATTTCTATTCCACTCGCCCACACCATACCTGCTCTCACTCCACCACCTGCCTACACCCAACCCATCTCCATCCACCACCTCTCCCCTCGTCAACACTCCCTCACACAGCTCCTCCACTACTACACTCTCCACCCCTAACCCTCCTCCTTCCATGCAGCTACACCCTCAACCTCCACAATAGTACGCGCGCCCCTGCCTGCATTGTAATCCCCTCCTGCACACCATTTTACCCACACCTACCCTACCACCAGCTTCCCGCCGCCTCCTCCCTCCAACTCCAACCCCAATCTCTTCCCACTCACTGCTCTCTTCCACGCTCTGCATTGTAATCCATCCCCGCCTGCGGATCATCTGCTCCTTCGTGCTACTTTCCAAATGCCTCTCGTCACTGCAAATTCTCACCACCTCCTACCTCCTCACTAGCGTCCTCCCATTGTTTCCACCCAACTAATTGATGCCCTCATTTTCCCAACACCCTAATCTCAAAAAAAAAAATTAATATTATATAATTAATATTGATTTTTATTAAAAAATTCTTAAATAAAAAAAAAATATATTAATATAATATTTATTATATTTTTTTTAACCACACAAAAAAAAACTTATAGTAATTCCACTTTTTCCAAGTCATTTTCATTTTCCACCCCTCCTAAGCCAAAATTGTGTCCAATTATTCACCACCACACCTAAGAAGCATGACGACAGAGTTAAGAGCCCAAATGGAGAAAATAGAGAAGGATTTCCGAACCTTCAAGGAAATGATCACCAAGAGCCAGGAAGCACTTAAGAAAGAAATTAAGGATGAAGTCATTCAGGTAATGGAGCAGAAAATAGATGACAAGTTCGACATTATGAGCAAGGAACAAAAAATATTAGATCAAAAAGTGACTAAGAGCCAGAAAGGTATCGAGGCGATATTACAAAAAATGAATGATAAGGAAAAAAATCATAAACAACATGGCTCGGATATGTCGGTTACCCCATCTTCCAATTCTGAGTCACCAGAATGCAACAAGATGAAAGGTACTCAATACCAACCATTCGTAATGTACCCGCCGAGAGCAAAAATAGAAATGACGAAATATAACGGAGGAGAAGACCAATGCGTCGCTTGGTTGAATAAAGCAGAAGAGTATTTCAACATATATAACATTACAATGGACGAAGAAAAGGTCAAGTATGCTTCAATGCACCTTGAAGGATATGCCTACAACTGGTATATGTGGTGGAAGGGAGACAACTTCGCATACACTTGGAACTTATTCAAGAATGATTTCTTAAAAAGGTTTCAAGGAATCACAGAAGATGAATTCTTCTCAAAACTTACCAGATTACAATAAAGGGGAAGCGTCGAAGAATTCACGCATCAATGGGAATCCCTCGCTACCAGAGTATTTGGGCTATCCGATAAACAACGGTTGGAAACCTACTTGGGAGGACTAAAACCATACATACAAAAAGAGTTAAAAATGCATGACATAACGAATGTTGAGGTAGCAAGACGAAAAGCAAAAGCAGCCGAGGCCAAATTTGACAGTTTCCAATCAAATAAAGGGAAGTCATACTCACAAAGAAACATCCAGTCGACTCCAGAGGATGCTACAAACAAATACATCCCTCTGCCTAGAAGGGACGATAGGAAGAGCCTCGAGAATCAACATATGAGGGAAGGAAAATGTCGACGATGTGGAGACAAATGGAATCCCAAACATAGGTGTCGCCCCGAGGACAGCTCAAAGAAATTATATACTTGTGAAGCAAAGGAGAATAGTGAATCAGAAGAAGAAGAGCCAGAAGATGAAGAGGAGGAAACCGTAAATATGGCAGCCAGGAACGACGAGACCCCCAAAATCCCCCTAGCAGCCATGACAGGCATTAGTCAACCACAGACTCTCTAGTTAAAAGGGCATATAAAAAATGAGAATGTTACAGTGCTAGTAGACACTGGAAGCACTCACAACTTTCTTGATATAAGAGTGGCACGAAAACTCAAGTTGTTCGTACATCTAGTTCCAGACATGAAGGTGATGGTTGCAGATGGCAAGAAGATCGAAAAAGTTGGAAAGTGTCACAAGGTGAGACTTCAAATACAAGACTTCGAACTAGAATCAAAACTCTACACCTTACCATTGGGAGGAGTAGAGATCGTTTTGGGAGTCCAATGGTTACAAACATTGGGAACATATTCTGCCAATCATCAAAAACATTTCATCAAGTTTAAGTGGCAAGGGCAAAATTTTAAGCTATATGGTTTTCATCCACCAAACACATAGGTAGTTTCATCTCAGCATATGGAAAAACTCATTCGAAAAGGGGCATCAGCATATGTAATACAATGTCATCAACTGGAAGGAAAGGAGGAGGAACCAAATGAGTTCAAGAAGGAAATCCAAAAATTACTCCAGAAATAGGAACACATATTTCAAGACTTACCCATGTAGCTACAACCAGAAAGGAGTATAGAACACATAATCGAGATTAAACCGGGGTCAAATCTTGTCAAGGTTAAACCATATAGGTATCCCCACCACCACAAAACAAAAATAGAAAGATTGGATCAAGATTTGCTGAATTGTGATGTCATCACCAAGAGTAGAAGCCCTTATGCAGCTCCAGTCATACTAGTACGAAAGAAGGATGGATCGTTTAGATTATGTATAGATTATAGAGGATTAAAAAAAATAACAATTAAGAACAAGTTTCCAATCCCCTTCATCGATGACATGCTGGATGTACTCCATGATGCAAAATATTTTTCGAAACTCGATTTAAGGTCAGGGTACTATCAAATTAGGGTCAGATTAGAGGATATCGCAAAGACTGCTTTCCAAACTCATGAAGGACATTATGAATTCAAAGTAATGCCTTTTGGGTTAACTAATGCCCCTGTCACATTCCAGGCAACTATGAATGAACTATTTCAGCCATACCTAAGGAAATTTGTGTTAGTATTCTTCGATGACATCCTTATATATAGCAAGACATGGAAAGAACATTTGACGCATCTAGAAGAGGTTCTATCTCTTCTGAAGGAAAACCAGTTCTATGCAAAAAAGTCAAATGCACATTTGGGAAGCAAGAAGTGGAGTATCTCAGTCATATAATCTCAAAGGAAGGAGTTAAGGTGGACCCAAAGAAGATCCAGGCGATGAAGGAGTGGCCCGAACCAAAGAATGTTTCAAAATTGCGAGGATTTTTGGGATTAACAAGTTACTATCGAAGATTCATCAGGAATTATGCACACGTCACTTCCCCACTAATAGATCTTCTAAAAAGAAATTCTTTTCAATGGGATGATGAAGCAAGAAGATGCTTTGAAACATTGAAACAAATTATGTCTTCAACTCCCGTTTTGGCAACACCTGATTTTGCAAAACCATTCGTAATCGAATGTGATGCTCTAGGGTTCGGGATAGGAGCTGTGCTAATGCAAGAAGGTCATCCAATCGCTTTTGAAAGCAGGAAGTTGAACAAAAGAGAATACCTACAGTCTACATACAACAAGGAAATGCTTTCCATCATGCATGCATTAACTAAATGGAGGCAATACCTTTTGGGAAGTAAATTCCTAATCCGAACAGATCATAATAGTCTACAACACTTGTTACAGCAGAAGACATTAACAAGGAAACAACAAAAGTGGATAGAGAAAATCTCTACTTTCGATATGGAGATCCTACATAAAAGGGGTAAGGACAATGTAGCAGCTGATGCTTTATCAAGGAAAGATGAAGAGATACAAGTCTACGCCGTCTCCATGGTGATCCCAGAATTTTTGGACGAAATTCGTAAGGAATATGCCAAGAATTCAGAGGTTTGCTCCATAATTAACAACATAAATCAGTATCAAAAGTTTGAATGGAAGAATGATCTCTTATGGTACAAAGGACGTATTTACTTAAGTTCCAATTCCAGTTTTAAGACCAAGGTGCTTACAAAGTCACATGACTTCCCAGCCACTGGTCATGTAGGATTTTTTAAAACCTACTATAATGCAAGGCAATCATTCTTTTGGAAGGGGATGTATGCCCACATTCACAAGTATGTTGCAGATTGTGACATTTTTCAGCGGAATAAAACTGAGAATATCTCAAGTTCGGGGTTACTCCATCCGTTACATATTCCAAATAAAAAATGGGAGGAAATTTCAATGGATTTCATTGAAGGTCTACCCATATCAGATGGAAAAGAAAAAATACTAGTTGTGGTAGACAGGCTATCCAAATATGCACATTTTGTTGGAGTGAAGAAAACTGATTCGGCAAAAGAAACAGCCGAAGCTTTTTGTAAAAATGTCTACAAATTACATGGCTTTCCGAAGATTATAGTAAGTGATAGGGATGCCAAGTTTAAAGGGAACTTTTGGAGAGAGTTTTGCAAGAAAATTGGAATGTCTCTTAACATGAGCTCAGCTTATCATCCCCAAATAGATGGACAGACAGAAGTTGTCAATAAATGCTTAGAAACCTACCTCCGTTGTTTTGTAACTGATAAGCAAAATAAATGGTTCCAATGGCTACATCTTGTAGAAAGGTGGTATAATTCTACTTATCATACATCTGCAAGAATGACACCATTTCAAGCCCTATATGGATATGAACCCCCAAAATAGAAGGATTTCATTACCAACCAAGCAAGGGTCGCATCAGTAAATGACCATTTAGAAGAAAACCAAAAGGTTGTTCAAGTACTTAAAGAGAATTTGAATACTGCCAGGAATAGAATGAGACAACAAGAAGATCGACACCGAATAGAACGAGAATTTGAAGTTGGAGATTGGGTATTTGTAAGACTACAACCCTATAAACAATTATCACTTAAAAAGGGTGGAAAAAATAAATTGGCTCCACGTTTTTATGGCCCATATCAAATCAATAAGAAGATTAGTCAGGTGGCATATGCGTTGGAATTGCCAACTACAAGTCGCATCCACAATGTTTTTCATGTTTCATGTTTAAAAGAGATGATAGGTCAACACCAAAAGGCACAAACAATACTTCCCTTGTTAGATGAAGAAGGAAGAATCATATTCTAGCCAAAATCCATCATTGCTACTAGAGAGAAGAGATTAAGAACGTGATTCATTAAAGAATACCTCATTAAATGGAAAAATCTTCCTGAAGAAGATGCAACATGGGAATCAGAACAATTTCGACAGCTACATCCCTCATTACCATTGCTTTGAGGACAAAGCTCTTTAAAAGGGAGTGGCAATGCTATGAATATTAAATATTGTATTAAATTAATCATTAAATTATTAATTAGTTTAATTGAAGGGACGTAACCCTTCTTAAGAATGCTCAAACCTTATAAAAGGTGAGCTCTTGTAAAGCGTTAAGCATCTTATCAATTCAATAATATATCTTTTATTCAATATGGATTTCGTGTCCTAGTTTTTTTGTTGCAACATCCAACATGATGCATATACAAAATACATACAAATGATCCTACTGATCATATCCATCATCCAACATGATGCATACATACATATAAATGGTCCAACTGATCATATCCAGCATCCAACATGATGCATACATACATATAAATGATCCAACTGATCATATACAGCATCCAACATGATGCGTACATACATATACATATAAATGATCCAACTGATCATATCCAGCATCCAACATGATGCATACATACATATAAAAATAATCCAACTGATCATACAAAGCAGAAACTAGAACATCATCTTGAAGCTCATCATCCAGTGCTTACATCCATAGCCATGTGAAGGATCCTCCTTTCAACATGCTTGGAATGTATTCACCAAATGTGTCCATCACTTCTTCCTTGAAGTGTCATCAATATGAAGAATGGAAAGCCTCTCCCTAAAGTAATCGAACTTCACCCTAGCTAGTGGCTTCGTCAGCACATCTGCAATCTGCTCGTCCGTCGCAATGTACAGGAGCTTCATAGCTCCTCTCTGCACGATATCCCTGATATAGTGATATTTGATCTCTATGTGTTTTGACCCATCATGAAACACTGAGTTCTCAGACAGCTTCACACAACTCTCGTTATCACTAAAGATACCAGTAGCATCCAATGGGAGATCAAATAACTCGGACAGTAGCTTCCGAAGCCATACTACCTCACAACAAGCTGAACAGGCTGCAACATACTCTGCATCAACTATACTCAGTGCTACGCAGGACTGCTTCCTGCTAAACCAAGAGATCACACCTGATCCCATACTAAAGCCACATCTAGATGTGCTCTTTCTATCTGCAGCACTGCCAGCCTAATCTGAATCAACATAACCCTGCAGGTTAAACATTTAATTCGCTTCATACTTGAGCCCATAATCCACTATACCCTTCAAGTACCTCAGAACATGCTTTACAGCAACCAGGTGAACACTCCTCGGATCCATTAGGAACTGGCTCAATGTGTTCACAGCAAATCAAATATCTGGTCTCGTGTTCGTCAAGTACATCAAGGACCCAATCATCTGACGATACATAGAGACATCAACCAGCTCAGATGAAGCATCACATAGAAGCTTTAGATTCGATGCCATAGGTGTGGCCATGGCCTTGCAATCCATCATCACGATTCTATTCAGGATATCTACTGTGTACTTCCCTTGACCAAGGAAGATCCCACCTGCACTCTGCCACACCTCCATACCTAGGAAATAATGCATCATTCCCAAATATTTCGTATCGAACTCGGCAGCAAGCTTCCTCTTAGTATCTGCAATCAATCTGCCATCTCCTGTTACAAATAAGTCATCCACATACAGGAGTAGAATCACAGGATTCCCTTCCTCAACCTTGTAGTAAAGGTTGGAATCTACTTTATTCTTGGTAAATCCCAAACTAGATAGGAAACTATCCATCCTACCATACCAAGTTCTGGAAGCTTGTTTCAAGCCATACTAGGCTTTCTTCAATCTGCACACATATGACTCCCTGTCATGTATTTCAAAACCAAGTGGCTGCTCCACATATACTTCCTCTTCAACTACACCATTCAAGAAAGCAATCTTGACATCCATCTGGTGTATTTTCCATTTCATCGTTGCAGCCAGGGAAAGTACTATTCTGATGGAAGTATACCTGGCTACAGGTGCAAAAGTTTCTTCATAATCTATTCCCTCTTTCTGAGAGAAGCTACGAGCTACAAATCTTGCTTTGTATTTTTCTACGTTGCCATCTGCAGCATGCTTGATTTTGTAGATCCATTTGGAAGTCACAACAGACTTCTCTTTATGTCTTGGGACAACATCCCAAACATCATTCTTCATTATTTATTGGTATTCCTCGATCATGGCATCCTTCCATTCTTTCTTTTCCGCTGCTTCTTCATAACTGGAAGGTTCTTTCTTCATAATGTCACAGAGTAAAGCAACATAGCTGGTATGTGATCTGGTTCTCTTCTTTGCTCTGCGTTCTTCTTCTGGAATGCCAAATCTTTCTACATCTTGAATGAGCTCTCTAGCCCATGCAGGTTTCCTCTTGTGAGAGTTAACCTCACGAGTTGGATCTATAGGTTCTTGTGAATCTTCAAACTCATGAACAACTTCTGGAATTGCTTCAGTCATGGTAGTGTCTTGAAATCTAGTTTCCTTAGGTTCTTCATAAACTTTGATAGGTGCCTTCCTTGATTTGATGAATGCTGAGTTTTCATCAAATGTTACAACCCTGCTGACATCAATCTTCTTGAACCCTAGAAAGTATATTCTGTAAGCCTTCGATCTTTCACTGTAACCCACAAAGATACCCTTCTTTCCTAGTTTGGTCCTCTTTTCCTTTGAGACATGAGTGTAGACTGGACAACCAAATATTTTGAGATGGCTTACTTCAGGTCTCTTACCAGAAAAGACCTCTTCTGGTGTCTTGTTGTCCAATATCTTGTGGGGTGTTCTGTTCTACACATATACAACTGTTCTAGTTGCTTATGCCCATAGATGCATAGGTAGATCCTGGTCATGTAGCATTTTCCTTGCTGCTTCCATGATTGTGTTGTTCTTCCTTTCTGCAACTCCATTCTGTTGAGGATTATAAGGAGCAGTCAACTCCCTCTTAATCCCTGAATCACTGCAAAGATTCTTGAAGTCACCTGAGGTGAATTCTCCACCATTGTCGGATCTGAATGTTTTGATCTTCTTCTCAGTTTGATTCTACATCAAGGTTTTGAATTTATTGAACTTATCAAACACCTCATCTTTGTTCTTCAAGAAGTATACCCAAGTCTTCCTGGAGAAGTCATCAATAAAAGAGACATAGTAAACATACCCACTTAGAGAACTAGATGACATAGGACCACATACATCTGAGTGGATGATCTCCAGTATATCTTTTGCCTTGCTTTCATTGCTTGGGAAAGTCTTCTTAATGTTCTTACCTTTTGCACATCCTTTGCAAACACCTTCATGTTTGGTCTTGATTTCAGGAAGACCCTCTATAGCCTTGCTTGCAATTCGAAGTGCCCTATAGTGCATATGAGCAAGTCTTCTATGCCAAAGTTCACTTGGCTCCATGGATTCATGCACCATGGCATGTTCAGGTTGTCCCTTCAATTTATACAAACCTGCCTCTTTCTCTCCAATCACTACTGCATCATCTATGGTATTTCCCTTTTGCCACATTAGGACTTGGCCATCCACAAATGCAACCCTCATACCTTTTGCATCCAATGCAGAGATGGAGAGTAAGTTCTTCTTGAGCCCAAGTACATAAAGGACTTCTTTCATATTCAAAGATTTTCTAGAATCTAGGTTGTAGGAGGCTTCACCACTTCCTTTGATTGGGTATTGATAATCATCCCCAAGTTTCACCTTATGGGGTTATTCATGTTCAAATAGATTCACAGAAGATTCCTTAAACCCAATCATGTGTTTGGAAGCCCCACTATTAATCAACCAATCATTACAACCATGGGAGATAGTACCTTTGAGGGAAGAGATTAGAACATACTCTTCTTAACTTGATGAGTCATCATCACTATCATCACTTTCTACCCTAGCCTTCTTCTTTGGAGGTTCATCATCCTCGGCAGCATGAGCATGGAACTTTCTTTTGCTGCCCTTCTTCTTCTTGCTGGAGTTGTTGTTATTATCCCTTTTGTTCTTGGGACAATCTAAAGCAAAGTGACCCTTCTCATTGCATGTGAAGCATCTTAGATCCTTCTTATTCTTTTGATAGGATCTCTTGTAGCGAGAGTGCTCCTTCTTGGGCTTGCTTCTTTTGGTGTGAGCTGCAAGAGCTTGATCTTCAATCCCCATCTTTTCTTCTTGTGCCACAAGCCTTGCTTCTTCTTGTGAGCATTCTTCCCATAGTTTGTTGAAGGATACCAACTTCTTTCTTGCACAGATTCATTGAATAAAGGAGTCCCATGACCTAGGTAGGCCATTCAGAGTGGTCATGACAACTTCACCATTCTCCACTATTTCATCTACTGCTTCCAGTTGTTCCTTAATCTGGGAGACCCTAGAAAAATAAGATTGAATGGTTTCTCCATTTTGAAACTTTACTCCTTTCAATTGGTTCCGTAGGGTCGTCTTCTGATTTATGTTCTTCCCTTCAAATAGCTTGGTCAAACAGTCAAACATCTCCTTGGGTGTCTTTAGAGAAGACACATGGGCTATGAGATGGTCTTTAATAGAATCAGCAATGATTCTCTTTGCCTTGACCAATTTCTTCTTATGCAATACCTTGGCCTCTTCATCCTCTAGGATAGGGATGTCTTCTTTTATATATGAGTCCAACTCATTCTCTTCCACGATTAACCCAATCCTATACTTCCAAGCTTGGAAGTTATTAGCGCCTTCAAGCTTATGCTCAAGCTTGGTGTGGTGAGACATCTTAAAGAGTACTTCAAATGGAAATAGAAAAGATTTAGGTCTTACCACTTGAAATGCTGAAAACTGGATCTTGTCCCGGATTAGGGTTTGTAGGAAAAACCCTAAAAATTCAAAATGTCAATTTCAGCTTTCTGAAAGGATAGAAAGATGTGCCTTGATGAGTGGATCAGCCTGGTGCATTCAGAATTTGAGATCAACAAAGTTTTACCCTTCAGATTTGCCTTTTTGTCCTCCGAGGTTCACTAGGGAGAGCCCTGAATTAGGGTTTGAGTTCCTCGGAGATCTACCCAGCCAAAAATATCGATCCAAAGCTCTAAACTTCGATTTTTGCAAGGAGCTTCTAGCTATGTCTTCAGATTCCAGAAATGCTTATTTTTGTGGAAACCCTAATTTGTAGGGCCAAATCTGAAAATGCTCAGAATTGAATTCTGATTGGATAAATAGATTCGCCTTGATGAGTAGAGTCAATCTACTATGCTGCTTTTCCAAAATATATGGAGAGAAACCCAATAAACAAGAAACTCAAGTTTTCATCACTGCAAAATGTCTTCTTCTCAGGTTAGCTGTGATACCATGTTAAATTTTGAGCATTAATTCACAATACTCTTGGATCTTTACTAAGAGAATAACATATACAGTATATCAATGCATAACAATCACAATAAGTATGACAAGCATCACGAGAATCAAAAGCATGAGAGACAAGAGACACAGAGTTTCCATGGGGAAAACCTTAAGGTGAAAAACCCCACAACTTACTCAGAGATAGAGAGAGCAATGGCTCAACCAAAGTACAACCAAAATACACTTGAGATAGTCTCCTAGAGCAAATGATCCTCCTTCTCACTAGTGCACCACTTTCTGAGTGAGAGAAGTGTGTCTTTCCAAATGATCCAAATAGAGATCCCCCGATCTCTATTTATACTTAACCTGTTTTCCCAGTTACACTATGGGGCCAACTTGTATGTCTAGATACATCCACAATATAATATATATTTCAGGGCCGATCCCACACATGGTGGTCTAATAACCCATCGTCAAGTACACACACTTGCGACACTTGTCAATCCACATAATGACACTTCCTTATAGAGGAATAAAACATCTCTAATAAGGGTACAATAAATATATATGAAATACATAGATGAAATACATTCCGAAGTTACATATACATCAACATCGGTGAACTATCACCAATTCTTACCACTATTGTCACGTGGAGCCAGAACATGTAGGTACCATCTTAGCAAACCACTACCATCACACAAGATCACATTTAATGCTGACCCTCGACTGCAAAAACATTAAATTCATGTCAGTATCGAGTTATGGTTACAGTGTAATCCTTGGGATTGTATTACTGCTACATTACAACTGTATTACAATCATGGCATAATTTTTCAAACCATAGGTTAATACATTATCAATACCATATTACAACAGTTATATAGTTTCAACCACAAGATAATATTATATCACGATAATACATTCACGCAATGAGTATTAACCATGTTCTAGTTCACATAGCATATATGCATTGCACATGCGAACCATAGGGTTTTACATATAGTATTTCCCTATGTTATTCGCATAGTTTTCATATGTTGCCAAATCAAAACACTTGATATATTTTTATATCAAGCACGCTTTAGAAATCAATATAATGCCTTAGTTTGTAGGCGTTACCATAAGTTTGATATTTAAACTCATGTATATAATAAACATGCATTACAAATTACAAAAGCTAGGGTTGACCAACAAATCTTATGTGTCGCATATGATTTGTGTCTAGCAACACCTTGTTTATAAAATGACAGAATAGTACATCATTACATTGCAAAATGTCATTTCCAGGAGCTCCACTTTAATCTATTGGTGGCACTATCTTCTCGGGATCATTCATAAGATCAACCTTGTTGCATTTTCAGACTGTTAATCTAAGCTATAATACCATTGATCCTACCAACATATACAAGGAAGTATAGTGTATAACATTGCTAGCGACACATACAAATATTATCATAAAGACGATACAAGTTGACGAAGATAAACCAAAGTTACATACCATCGACATCTTCATGCACGGTAGTACATACAATTATCTTAAAAACAGAGACGACAAGCTAAAGCTTATAACTTGTCTTGAAAAACTGGAACTACTCTATTACCTTACCTGCAGATATGCGAAAGAAAAGAATCCAATGCTTTAGCTATCAAAGCTAAGTAAACCCAAGGGAACCCTGTGGGAACCCCTTCAGAAATATGCAAACAATTCATTAGTATTGTTACCAGATCATTACACATAATAAAACTAAACATTGTTCTGTCGCATCTTATTTATAACCAAGTATCCTTTTATGTTTAAAAATAAATACGACGATTTTATGAAGCTGTTATTATCTATTAGTTAATTAACTTTCATTCCGCAGATAGCATTTATATTATAAATTAGGCTATATCAAAAAATTTTAATTTTTGCAAATTTTTTGGGATGTTACATGTGATATTAGAGCGCAAGTTCAAACTCTAGGCCTGATTGAGGCTCATGCGCGCAAACAGAAAAATAAATCAGAAATTTTATATTACTAACTTTTGTAATTTAATATTATTTTTGCACAGAACAGATTGACCTTTAAATTGTAGGTATGGAAATACCAGAAGAATCAGTAGAGGACAGATCTCCTCGTAATGAACGTATTAATCATAAGAACACTGAAGAAATTTATGTAGAGTTAAACAACCAGTCTTTGAAAATTTTACGCACTGTACAGGATTTAAAATCTGAGTTAAAAGCTGTTAAAGAAGAGAATGAATGGATCCTTAACGTATAGGAAGAGTTACAATGCAATTTAAAAGGAAAGTGTCATAGTGATGAAAGAGGCAGAAAATCAAAATTTAAGACTGATTCTGAAATAATGTCCCACCAACATAAGCATATGAAAGGAGAAATGATAAAAGGAACAGTTACTCATCTTCTAAATCTGATTCAAATAATAAAGACATAAATTATGACAGCAGTAACAGTGAATGCTGCTCTAAAAAGAGAAAACATAAACATGATGAACAGATTACTGGGGAATTTAAAAAGATTAAGCCACCTACTATTAATGGCGAAAGTGAGAAGGGTGAGACAGCACAAGCTTGGTTGCCTAGAATGAAAAAGTACTTTAATATTTACAATTACTCTTCTCAACTGAAAGCCAAGCTGGCTATTTACAATCTGACCGGGAAGGCAAATATTTGGTGGAAGGATCTTAAAAGAATCGATAGTATAAAAGAAAAAGAAGTAACTTGGACTATGTTTAAAAGTTTGTTTAAAAAGAAGTTTTTGTGGGCATAATACTTTGAAGATAAGTCAAAAGAGTTTTACGATTTAAAGTTGGGTACAATGAACTTGAAAGAATTGTGCAGCAAATTCCTTAGCTTGCTGAGGTACGTGCCCTACATGGTTGAGGAAAATCCTAAAGTGTAAAGGTTTCTCAGTTGTTTACCTTTTAATATAAAAGATCGTATTGAGTATGATAATCCTTCCACTTTGGAAGAAGCCATGAGAAAGGCAAACTTTTGTTTTGATCAAAACAGAAAAAGAGAAGGAGCAATTGGGTGGAAGAACAGTAATATTAATCACTATGATTATAAAAGGAAGAATTTTAATCAAAATGATGGAGGTTTTAAGAAAAATTTTAATAACAGAAATTTTCCTAATAATTAGCGGAATAATGCATCTCAGAACTCTACTGCTACAAGAAATGTTCATAATAATAATAATCACATCAATAACAATAACAATAACAACATGTATGCTGAGTAGAAAGGACCCATAAAGTGCTATGAATGTGGTGGACCACATAAGAGAGCAGATTTCCCATGCAACAAGAGGACAACCAACAATATTGATACTATGCAAGCATAACCTACAGTTGGAGATATCGCAAGAAAAATGCCTAGGATAAATGAAACACTGGAGAATCGTCAAGCGGACCATTAAACATCCATGGTCGAAATTGAAGGTATGATACAAAACAAGTCTATTTCTATTTTAATAGATCCAGGTGCAAATCTAAGTTATATTTCACCTACTTTAGTAAACCGTTGCAAGCTAAATATAGAGAAATTTGATAATGCATGGTTAGTTCAGCTTGCAACAGGAACTAAAGAAAATGTTACAGATTATGTCAAGAATTGTGAAGTATTTTTAAATCAGTTGAAAACGCAAATTAATCTGAATGTTTTACCCTTAGGGTCATATGATTTATTGATTGGTATGGATTGGCTTGAACAACATAGAGTTATACTGAATTGTTATGATAAATATTTTACATATGTAAATAATGAAGGTAACTCAGAAATAGTAAAAGGAATTCATACGCAGATTTTAGTAAGGCATATTTCTGCCTTACAAGTAAAGAGAGATGCCAGAAAAGGTTGTAAAATGTTTGTCGTTAATGTTGTTAATTATGAGTGTACATCTAAAGAAGACAAGTTAAAGCTTGAGGATATTCCCATCCTTAGGGACTTTTCTGATGTATTCCCAAAAGAAATTCCAGGATTACCTCTGAAAAGAGAACTTGATTTCACCATTGAGTTAGTACCCGGTGCGGTACCAAACTCGAAGGCCCCCTATAGGATGAATATTCTAGAGTTAAATGAGTTAAAATCTCAGCTGAAAGAATTAATAGATAGAAACTACATAAGTCCCAGTGTGTCCCCTTGGGGAGCACCAGTAATTGTTGTTAAAAAGAAGGACAGTACCATGCGTTTGTGCATTGATTACCGACAACTTTATAAAATGACAATTAAGAACCAGTATCCTCTACCCCGCATAGACGATCTATTTGACCAAGTACACGGAGCAGAGATATTCACTAAAATTGATCTAAGTTCGGATCATCATCAAGTCTGGATAAAAGATGAGGACATATTCAAAACTGCATTTAGAATGCATTATGGACACTATGAGTTCGTAGTTATGCCTTTTGGGCTAACCAACGCACCGGCAGTGTTCATGTGTTTAATGAACAACGTTCTGCATAAATATTTGGACAATTTCGTAGTGGTATTCATTGATGATATCCTGGTTTACTCAAAAAAATAAAGAAGAGCATGATGAACATTTAAAAATCATTTTACAAGTACTTAGAGAACATCAGCTTTATGCTAAGTTTAGTAACTGTGATTTCTATAAAGATAAAATTCAGTATTTGGGTCATATCATTTCTAAAGATGGTATTTCTGTTGATCCTGATAAAATGAAAACTATTAATGAATGGCCTATCCCTAAAGATGTAACTGATGTACGATCATTCATGGGAATAACGGGGTATCATAGGATGGTTATTGAAGGGTTCTCTAGAATTGCTAACCCCATCACTTCTTTGCAGAAGAAAGGGAAGAAATTCATATGGGATCAAAAGTGTCAAGAAGGTTTTAATAAATTAAACGAGTTATTAACTACATCACCCATCTTAAAAATTGCAGATCCCAATAAGGATTTCGTCGCATGCATAGATGCATGCAATGATGGACTTGGAGGGGTCTTAAGTCAAGAAGGTCATGCAATTGCTTTTGAGTCAAGGAAGTTAAAAATACATGAAAAGAATTATGCAACGTATAATCTTGAGTTGGCAGCCGTGATACATGCTTTAAAAATGTGGCGCCATCATTTGATCGGAAAAAAAATCATTTTAATGACTGATAACAAGGGATTAAAGTATTTATTGGATCAAACAAATCTTAACGCAAGGCAAGCTAGGTGGTTAGCTTTCCTTAGCGAGTACGATTTTGAGATTCATCACATTAATGGAAAGGAGAATAAGGTTGTTGATGCATTGAGCAGAAATGCTGGATTGAATTTTGTGGCAACAATCAGTACTTTTAGAACTGATCTAGAAAATTAGATCGAAGAAGGGATTAAGAAAGGAGAAAATTACCAAAAATTACACGATAAAGTGGCTTAAAATTCATCTAAAATTTTTATAACAGATTACGGAATTAATGAAAAAAACTACTTAACATATAAAAACAGAATTTATGTACCTAATTTTTCTAAGGTTAAGTTGTTGATTTTAGATGAAGTACACAAGAGTCCTTATTCAGGGCATCCTGGTTATCAGAAAATGATAACTATGCTAAGAAAGGAGTATTTTTGGCCCAACATGTGTTGATGTATATGTAACTTCGGAATGTATTTCATCTATGTATTTCATATTTTTTTATTGTACCCTTATAAGAGATGTGTTATTTCTCTATAGGGAAGTGTCATCATGTGTATTGACAAGTGTCGCAAGTGTGTGTACTTGGAGATGGGTTATTAGACCATCATGTGTGGGGTCGGCCCTCAAATATATATTATATGGTTGATGTACCTAGCTAGACAAGTCGTCCCCATAGTGTAACTAGGTAAACAGGTTAGTATAAATAGAGATCGGGAGATCTCTATTTTTATCACTCGAAAACACACACTTCTCTCACTCAAAAAGTGGTGCACTAGTGAGGAGGAGGATCATCTGCGACTAGGAGACTATCTCAGTGTCTTTTGGTTGTACTTTGGTTGAGCCATTGCTCTCTCTATCTCTGAGGAAGTTGTGGGGTTTTTCACCTTAGGGTTTTCCCCACAGAAACTCTGTGTCTCTTTTCTCTCATGCTTTTGACTCTCGTGATGCTTGTCATGCTTATTGTGATTGTTATGCATTGATATACTGTGAATGTCACTCTCTCAGTAAAGATCCAAGAGTATTGTGAATTAATGCTCAAAAATTTAACAGGGTATCAGAGCTAACCGGAGAAGAAGACATTTTGCAGTGACGGAAACTTGAGTTTCTTGTTTACTGGATTTCTCTCCATAGTTTTTGGAAAAGCAGTATAGTAGATTGACTCTACTCATCAAATAAAATCTATCTGTCCAATCATAATTCAATTCTGAGCATTTTCAGATTTGGCCCTAAAAAGTAGGGTTTCCACAAAAATAGGAATTTCTGAAATCTAAAGACATAGCTGGAAGCTCCTTGCAAAAATCGAAGTTTAGAGCTTTGGATTGAGATTTTTGGCTGGGTAGATTTTTGGGAAACACAAACCCTAATTCAGGGCTCTGCCGAGTGAACCTGGGAGGACAAAAAGGCAAATCTGAAGAGTAAAGCGTTACTGACCTCCAATTCTGAATACACCAGGTTGATCAGCTCATCAAGGCACATCTTTCTATCCTTTCAGAAAGTTGAAATTCACATTTTGAATTTTTAGGGTTTTTCCGACAAACCCTAATCCGAGACCAAATCTAGTTTTCAGCATTTCAAGTGGTAAGACCTAAATATTTTCTATTTCCATTTGAATTACTCTTTAAGATGTCTCACCACACCAAGCTTGAGTATAAGCTTTAAGGGGATGATAACTTTTGAGCTTGGAAGTATAGGATTGGGTTAATCCTAGGAGAGAATGAGTTGGACTCATATATAAAAGAAGACATCCCTATCCCAGAGGATGAAGAGGCTAAAGTGTTGTATAAGAAGAACTTGGTCAAAGCAAAGAGAATCATTGCTGATTCTATCAAAGACCATCTCATACCCCATGTGTCTTCTCTAAAGACACCCAAGGAGATGTTTGACTCTTTGACCAAGCTATTTGAAGGGAAGAACATAAATCGGAAGATGACCCTGCGGAACCAATTAAAAGGAGTAAAGTTTCAAAATGGAGAAACCATTCAATTTTATTTTTCTAGGGTCTCCTAGATTAAGGAACAACTGGAAGTGGTAGATGAAATGGTGGAGAATGGTGAAGTTGTCATGACCACTCTAAATGACCTACCCAGGTCATGGGATTCCTTTATTCAAGGAATTTGTGCAAGGAAGAAGTTGATCTCCTTCAACAGATTGCGGGAAGAGTGTTCTCAAGAAGAAGCAAGGCTTGTGGCCCAAGAAGAAAAGATGGGAAGTGAAGATCAAGCTCTCACAATACACACCAAGAAAGGAAGGTCAAAGAGAGAGCATTCTCATGCCAAGAAATCTTCACACTATCATCAACATAAAGATAAGAAAGATCTAAGATGCTTCTCATGTAATGAGAAGGGTCATTTTGCTTCAAAATGTCCCAAGAAAAAAAAGAACAACAACATCAAGAAGAAGAAGGGTAGTAGGAAAAGATATCATGCTCATGTTGCTGAAGATGATAAACCTCCAAAGAAGAAAGCTAGGACAGAAAGTGATGATGACTCATCAAGTGAAGAAGAGTATGTCCTAATCTATGCTCTCACAAGTACAATCTCCCATGGTTGTAATGATTGGTTTATTGACAGTGGTGCTTCTAAACACATGACTGGGTTTGAAGAATCTTTTGTAAATCTATATGAACATGAATCTCCCCATAAATTGAAACTTGGGGATGACTATCAATACCCAATCAAAGGAAGTGGTGAAGCCTCCTACAACCTAGATTCTGGAAAATCTTTGAAGATGAAAGAAGTCCTTTATGTACCTGGCCTCAAGAATAACCTTCTCTCCATTTCTACATTAGATGCAAAAGGAATGAGGGTTGCATTTTTCGATGGCCAAGTCCTAATGTGGACAAAGGTTAAAACAATTGATGATGCAATAGTGGTTGGAGAGCAAGAGGGAGGATTGTACAAATTAAAGGGACAACCTAAACATGCTATGAAGACAAAGATTCATCCATAGTCGTGGATCACATAGAGGTATGCATAATTTTTTTTTACAAAAGTTAACTAATGAGTTATGCAGGTCATTGAAGAGAACAAGAACACATTGCTAGACATAACTAGCAAATATGATGACCAGGTATGTTTTTATTATATATATCGTATACTTTTGTATGATTGATAATGATTACTCTTGAATTTACAAGTTTGAGTAATCTAAGGCTTATGCGTATTATGTTTCTTACCTTAATTGATGATATGAATAACCATAAGAGTCATAGATTTGAGTAATCATGAGTTTAGGTATATTATGTTTATGACTAACCATAAGAATGCTTATTATTTTTGTTTGAAATTATCATGACTATACATGCTTTAGATTATTGTGTTTTGATAGTATTGAGAATATACTAATGAATGTGTGATTATGTATGAGACCTCGGGGATAACACAATAGTGATACTAATAAGCATGCATAGAGATCAAGGATGAATATAAGTTCAAGGACAGGTAATCCAGGAAGCAAACATCAAGAGGGAGCACACTCCAGCAGCTCTTGCAAGGAAACAAAGACTCAGAGGGAGTCCACCCAACAAACAAACAAAGATAAGTATTTTAATTATCATTTCTTGCATATTTGTTTGTTTAAATAAAATTGTTCAATTATGTATATACTCATGTTCCTAGAGTTAGGATATGTTTTATGCATATTAGAATAATTGCATTAATGAACAGGATACTACTAATATGCATGTGATGGGTAAGTGGCCTATGGCACTGTACAACATTCCATTTCTACTTATCTAGAATGAAACCTCTTTGCTAACATGTTGGGAGTAGTGCAAACTCTTAACAATGTTCTGGTAGAGACTGGAAGGCATCTAGAAAGTTGTGGAACATGGATAAATGTTGTATTGAAGCATTGGCTAAGATAATTGCATGACTGTATGACATATTTCTTTATGTGAAAGAATTTGTTCTGAAAATTATGAGATGTTTCTAATCATGCAATTTAACTTGTTTTGTAGGAAAATCCATATACCTTCACCTACAAAAGAAGGACTACAACATTTGTTCAAGCAACAAAATTATCTATTGAAGATATTGAAGTTCTGAGGATATGGGAAGAATGGCATGATCCGTCGATCATGAAGAATGATGTTTGGGATGTAGTCGCAAGACCTAAAGGAAAGTTTGTTATGATTTCCATATGAATCTATCAGATCAAGCATGCTGCAGATGGAAGCATAGAGAAATATAAAAGTGATGAAATAGAAGATACACCAGATGGATTTCAAGACAGCCTTCTTGAATGGTGTAGTTGAAAAACAAGTATGTGTGGAGCAACCACTTGGTTCGAAGGCACATAACAGGGAGTCATATATGTGCAGAACTTGGTAGGATAGACAGCTTTCTATCCACTTTGGGCTTTACCAAAAGTAGAGTAGGTGCCAACCTTTACTACAAGGTTGAGGAAGGCAATCCAGTGATACTACTTTTGTATGTGGATGACCTGTTTGTAATAGGAGATGATAGATTGATTTTTGACACATAGTAGAATCTTGCTGCCGAGTTTGAGATGAAGAACTTGGGGATGATGCACTATTTCCTAGGTATGGAGGTGTGGTAGAGTACAGATGGGATCTTCCTTCGACAAGGGAAGTATACTGTAGATATCCTGAAGAGGTTTGGGATGATGGATTGCAAGGCCATGGACACACCTATGGCATTGAATCTGAAGCTTCTTTGTGATGCTTCATCTAAGCCGGTTGATGTCTCTATGTATCGTCAGATGATTGGGTCCTTGATATACCTAAGGAACATGAGACCAGATATTTGCTTTGTGGTGAACACATTGAGCAAGTTCCTGGTGGATCCAAGTGTTCACCTGGTTGCTGTAAAGCATGTTCTGAGGTACTTGAAGGGTACAGTGGATTATGGGCTCAAGTATGAAGCGAATCAAAAGTTTAACCTGCAGGGTTATGTTGATTTAGATTGGACTGGCAGTGCTACAGATAGGAAGAGCACATCTGGATGTTGCTTCTGTATGGAATTAGGTGTGATCTCTTGGTTCATCAGGAAGCAGTCCTATGTAGAACTGAGTACAGCTGAGGCAGAGTATGTTGCATCCTGTTCAGCTAGTTGTGAGGCAGTATGGCTACGGAAGCTACTATCTGAGTTACTTGATCTCCCATTGGATGCTACTGGTATCTTCTGTGATAACCAGAGTTGTGTGAAGTTGTCCGAGAATCTATTGTTTCGTGACAGGTCGAAACACATAGAGATCAAATATCACTATATCAGGGATATGGTGCAGAGAGGAGCTGTGAAGCTCCTATATGTTACGACGGACGAGCAGATTGCAGATGTACTGACGAAGCCACTAGCCAGAGTGAAGTTCGAATACTTCAGGGAGAGGCTTGGTGTTCTTCAGATCATCGACACTTTGAGGAAGAAGTGATGGACACATTTGCTGAAGCCATTCCAAGCATGTTGGAAGGAGGATCCTTCATGTGGCTGTGGATGTAAGTGCTCGATGACGAGCATCGAGATGATGTTCTAGTTTCTGTTGGATATGATCAGTTGGATCATTTACATGTATATGTATGTATGCATCATGTTGGATGTTGTATATGATCAGTTGGATCATTTGTATGTATTTTGTATATGCATCATGTTGGATGCTTGGACCATGTATCTATATATGTATCAGGTGGATACATTGTATGATCAGGAAGATCATGTATGTTGATATGTATCATGTATTTGTATTTGTATCAGGTGGATACACTATATCACCAGGTGGATCATGTATGATGATATGTATCAGGTAAACACTTGGTATGCATCAGGTAGATGCAGTGTATGATCAGGATGATCATAGATGACGAGCTTCAGGATGTTTCCCCAGATATGCATTAGGATGATGCCATGATGATGATCAGGATGATCATATGTATCAGGTGGATACATTACATAATCAGTTGGATTATGTGTGATGAGTTTCGAAGACATAGATGCACAGTTCCTTTTTGACATGGTGGTAGATGTGTTCTCCCGTGTGCGTTGATGTAAGTGTAGAGCCTTTCCGACATGGTGGTATATGTTTTATCCCATGTGCGTTGATGTAAGTGTAGAGCCTTTCTGACATGGTGGTAGATGTGTTCTCCCATGGTCGTTGATGTAAGTGCTATGAGCATTTCACGAATGGTGGTAGGTTGGTCCTCCCATGCTGGTGAGTGTAAGTGTTGTGTGTGTGCATCTGGGTTGTGCTTCGTGATACTCTGTGGCCGTGGACAGGTTGTGTAGTAGCATGTAAAAGGTCCTGGGAGATCTGATAGGTTGAGTTGTGTGCTCGTAATCAGTCCTGGGATGCTCTTTCAAGGTTTTGTTGACTCATGTAATAGGTCCTGAGGATTCCACAGTATGGCTAGTGATGATGAAGACCTGCAGGTGGTGGGCCTACATCCAGTATGAAAAAGGACTGGCTCTGTAGAACTTCCTATGACAAGTAGAGTCAGATATTGGTTGAGACAGCAGCAGCAGTGACGATGATGATGACGATGCATCGATGACGATGATCCGAAGAAGAAGACTTGTCTAGTAGAACTGTGTCGAGAAATAACTTCCTAGTTAAGAGGGAGTGTTGATGTATATGTAACTTCGGAATGTATTTCATCTATGTATTTCATATATATTTATTGTACCCTTTTAAGAGATGTGTTATTCCTCTATAAGGAAGTGTCGTCATGTGTATTGACAAGTGTCGCAAGTGTGTGTACTTGGCGATGGGTTATTAGACCACCATGTGTGGGGTCGGCCCTGAAATATATATTATATGGTTGATGTACCTAGCTAGACAAGTCGGCCCCATAGTGTAACTGGGAAAACAGGTTAGTATAAATAGAGATCGGGAGATCTCTATTTTCATCACTCGGAAACTCACACTTCTCTCACTCAAAAGGTGGCGCACCAGTGAGGAGGAGGATCATTTGCTACTAGGAGACTATCTCAGTGTATTTTGGTTGTACTGTGGTTGAGCCATTGCTCTCTCTATCTCTGAGGAATTTGTGGGGTTTTTCACCTTAGGGTTTTCCCCATGGAAACTCTGTGTCTCTTGTCTCTCATGATTTTGATTTTTGTGATGCTTGTCATGCTTATTGTGATTGTTATGCATTGATATACTGTGTCTGTCATTCTCTTAGTAAAGATCCAATAGTATTGTGAATTAATGCTCAAAAATTAACAACATGAAGAGTGAAGTTGCTGAATATATAGCTAGATGCTTTGAATGTCAGACTATTAAATCTGAACATCAACATGCAGCTGGGCTATTGCAGCCCTTACCAATTCGAGAATGGAAATGGGAAATTATAAGCATTGACTTTATTATAGGTTTGCCTAAAAATTAGAAGCAGAATGATTCAATTATGGTTGTTGTTGATAAAATTAGTAAAGCTGCTCATTTTATTCTTGTTAAAACTACTTTCAAGGCTTCTGACATTGCAGATATTTTCATGAAGCAAATTTTTTGCTTGCATGGAATTCCAAAGGTAATTACTGCAAACCGGGATTCTAAGTTCACCAACAATTTTTGGACAACACTGTTTAAAGGATTAAATACTAAATTAAATTTCAGCATTTCTTTCCGCCCACAAACTGATGGTCAAACAGAAAGAGTAAATCATAATTTAAAAAACATGTTAATATTGTATGTTAAAGATCAACCCTCTAAGTGGGAAGATTACTTGCACTTAGCAAAATTTGCCTACAATAATAATTATCAAGCATCTGCTAAGTTAAGTCCATTCAAAATTTTGTATGGAAGAAAATGTTGTACTCCAATTTCTTGGGATAATCATGTACACAGATTGATGTTAGGACCAGATTTGTTGAAAGAAATGGAGATAACCGTGAAACAACTTCAAGGTAACTTAAAGGTTGCCCAAGATCAGCAGAAAAGCTATGCTGATTTGAAACACACTGAAAGAGAATTTCAGGTAGGAGACCATGTTTTTAGAAAGGTAAATCCCAAGAAAAGTTCTTTGAAGCTTGAGAGCTGTGCTAAGTTAGCACAAAGGTATTGTGGACCATTCGAAATCCTATCAAGGATTGGAGCTGTTGCATATCAATTGGCATTGCCATATAATTTAAAAATCCACAATGTTTTTCACGTTTTTGTTTTAAAGAAGTATGTGCACGATGCTACTCATGTGCTGAATTGGAATGACATACAGGTGGAACCCAAAAGAGATTTTCAGGTGGAACTGGACTGTATTCTCGACCGGAGGGAAATTGTGCTTCAAAATTGCACCATAGGGCAGGTAAAGGTGTAATGGAAGCACCTTAGCCCTAAATAAGCTACTTGGGAACTGGAAAGTAATATGCAGGGAGCATATCCAGTTCTATTCCATGAAGAACTTGATGATGAATAAGAAACATCGAGGACAATGTTGAGATTAAGTGGGGGTGTTTGTAACATACCCTTTTAGCTGGAAAACATTTTGTGTTAGCAAACATTATTATAACTTTTATTGTAAAGTTTTATGTTGGACAGGTGTCCAAGGATCACTATAATTTGCACAATATATTATTATTAAATAAATAAAATAGGAGACAAACACCTAAGAGGACTATTGAAAGAGTGGTTACTGATCCACTAGGTGGAATGGAATTTGGGGTAGAAGGAAATGGACAAGTGGCAGCATCATGATGCAACTAACTAGCTCTTGGTATGGGACAACTCCCTTGAGATGTGGTCATAGTGCCCTGAAAGATGGGACTGGAGCTTGAGGCTCATTTATTCCAAACTGATCACTAAAAGGCCTAGGCAGTCTATATAATAGCCATCAAATTGTGAACTGAGGTTCATCACTTTTCGTGACGAGGAATTTTACCTTGGGGTTTTTCTATGTTTGCACCCAAGAGATTTGATGAGGGGATATGCTATGTTGTTGATCATGTTGTGAGTCTTCCAAACTTTTAGTGAGTTCAGGAGGTTGATGCTAAGTGGAGAAGGCATTTTTATTTCAAGAGGTTGATGCTGAGTGGAGAAGGCATTTTTGAGTGCCTTGCTTCTACACAGATTCCACCCACTTATTGGATCAGTAATTAGGATCGGGGGTTCACTTATTGCTTCTTCTGAAACAGGTTGGGAGGAACATGCCTCCTTCGGTGTTTGTCGACCCTATCATCATTTATAGGTTCCATTGTCTTATCTATTTTTATTTTTAAAAGTTCTGTTGTCTATTAACTTTTACTATTTATTTTATAAATTTCTTTTAATTTCCGGAGTAAATTAATAATTCTGTATAAATTGGATTTGAATGAATGAAATAGTCTCTATATTTTTCCCCATGTAAAAAGCAACAGCATCGTACTCTAGTACAGAGACATATTAAGGTAGATAGATATGATAGGCAAATTGCCAAGATGATGGAAGTACCATTTTGTATATTCTGTTAATTTATCTACTGATAGCAATTAGTATTATTTTTGCATTTTTTTACATTACTGTTCTTACTTCTATATTTTACTTCATCAAATAGAAATTTATTGTCTTAAAATATTATTACTGTTCTTTATAATTATTATCGAGATCATTGCTTAAAACAAAATTTAAAATGATTGCTTAATCTTATCATAACATAACTGATATGTCATTTCAAGTTTCAATTTAGGGTTTATAGTTTTCCATTTATTTTCTTCTCAAAGTTTACTATAACTACTGTTATTTCCATTATTTCACACAAAGAACAGATAAGCAAACAAAAGTTTCTTATCACAAACCTAGGGTTACATATTTCACATGTTCCTATAGCCATAAATTAAAAACACACAATGCAATTCTTTCTACAGAATCGAGCTACTTAAACAAGCTCCCTGTCATTACATAGATTCATTATTTTTATTAACAATAGACAAACCAACCATTTATATAAAAATCATTCATGTAGGTTGAGTAGATTATTTACAAATATCATCTCCAAGGTTTAAAACATTACAATGTCTGTAGGAGCAGAGTCAAACAGAAATCACAAATACTAGTTGATGCCGAAAACGTGTCAATGAGCACATCAACATCTATACATTTTAAGCATAGCCAAAACCCTAACCCCTGACAAGTTTTTAAATAAAAAACACAAACATTTCATACAAATCGACAATGAGGCATATAGGCTGAAGCCTACCATAAATTATAAACACATAACCATTGTTTAAGGAACAATAACAGTATTTTTCATAATACATACTTAGTACACGATTTCTCTTCCCATTGTTTAAACATTTCTTAAGATCACAGTCCATAAAGAAAACGATAGCACAGGTGTGTTAAAAACCTAGTTGCACATCATTATTCTATCACATCAAAATTCAAACACAGAGGTTTGTTGACACATAAACTCTTCCACTTTATAAATTAACGAGTTACAGGTTTTGTTCATGGGCCAAGCCCCAAAACAACGAACACAAAACAGTCACGGTAACATAGTTTTGCAAATATTATTTTATATTATCAACTCAATAGAGCCTGAAACCCTGTTTATTGGAGGAACATTGCCTAGTTCAAAAACCGAGAACCCAAACACTGTACAGTAACATTTCAAACTATTACATCGACTCTGCAAACCAAGAATTATCCTAACATAGGTGTAACATGAAGCAATACAGATTTCAAACCACGATTTCCAGGACATGTGTTACAACTTCAAATGTTTGCCATGTATTTTCCAGGAGAACCTACAGAGGGTTTGCCACCGAGGATTACCATTTTATTCGTGTGTAATCCATTGCCATCAAACCTAGCACTGTAAATACACAACAATGGCAGTACCTTCCACATGAACTGCAAGGAGTTAACAACGAGTTCCAATAAACGTTGATAAACCAAAAACGTTTTACAAAAACTTTGATACGAGATGACTTACCTTCATCTTAACAATCGGATGGAATGCTTCTTACTTCCAATTCCTCCAACCAATGCATCAAGGTGCCATGCAATAGAACATTAACCAAACTCAAAGTCAAAACCTCACTAAAAACCTAACCTGTCACTTGACGAAAACCACAGGGCTTGACTGCTTTATACTCATCAAAATCGAGCAACTTATAGAGTAGAGTTCACAATAAAATTACAGAGAATGGAGACACAGAGCTATCCACAAACCACCCAGGGTCGAGCTCTGCTAACCAGCGGCCTGTCAATCTCTTTCCAAAATGAAAAACACCAAATGAATGTGTGAAGGCAACAATAAACATTATGGCAAGACTGTCTTAGGGTTTTCATATCTCAACGATTGAGACAACTGATCAATCAAGACTTATCCAGCAAAGCCACAATAGTATCAAGGCAGAGATATGACCAAGAATATTTATAACCTCATGTTAACACCTAAAAAGTGCTCACTAGCTCATTCCCTTACTCACATGACCCATTTGTCCACTTTTCCACCATCTGAGCCTCTGAAACCAACAAAAGGTCACCAAAATACCTTAGTACACCCCTTTTTCCATTAAAAAAGATTATTTTTCCAAGAAAATCATAAAAAACCCTCAAAAAGGGTCCAAATTCCCAAAAATATTAAAAAGGGAATTAAAATATTATTTTTATTCAAAAAAGGAAAAAGGAGGGAAAATTACCTAAACCATGTTGGTCAATACCATTGGTTTCCACAAAACCACAAATGGTATTCCTCACCACCAAAACCTATAAAAAGGTGGTAGGGGCTCCTCATTTCACATCCTTCCATTATCTCATCCTTATGCTGCTGAAATCTCCCCTGAGCACTTTTAGCCATTGAAGCAACCTTGGAGAAAGAGACCTATTGGAGTTTGGAGCTACTCATCTTGGGAGTTGCTCAACATCAACCTTCATCATTGAAGGTAATATCGCAAGCACTTGCTTGCCCCCCACTTTTCAATACAAAAATTATTTCTTATGTTTCTTGTTCTTGATTTTTGAAATATTTAAATTATTTGCTTAGATTCTTGCTTAGATCCATGAAAAGTCTTGTTTATTTAGTTTAATTGTTTTTATTTCTATTGAAACTGCTACTACTAGTTAGTAGGTGCCCATAGCACTAAGCCTGGTTGCAAAACCGGGCCAACAGTTTTGGCGACTCCGCTTTGGTTTGAACTTTAGATCTCTAGCTTTGCCATTAAATCTTAGTTTTTATGAGTTTTTAACCATTAGATCCATAGATCTGCCATCTTAGACAGCAGATCCATTGCTGTTCTGAGATTTGGCCCCAAAAAACAGCCCTAAATTTTAAATTTTCGAGTTCGTTTCTCGTTTTCCGTGCACGGCTTCCGCCTCGCGGCTTTTTGCCAGACAGTCGCGCGGTCCATCGCGACTTTTCTGCATTTTTCCGCGCGGTCCATCGCGGCCTTTTTCCAGACAGTCGCGCGGTCCATCGCGACTGTTCTGTGTTTTTCCGCGCTGCACACCGCGGCTTCGCGGCCTTTTTCCGCGCTGTCCATCGCGACTGTGCGCCCAAAACCTGCGCGGTCCATCGCGACTGTGCGCCCAAAACCTGCGCGGTCCATCGCGACTGTGCGCCCTAAACCTGCGCGGTCCATCGCGACTGTGCGTCCAAAACCCGCGCGGTCCATCGCGACTGTTCGGCCAAAACCCGCGCGGCCCATCGCGGCTGTTCGTCCAAAACCCGCGCGGCTGAATTTTTTCATTCCATCCTGATTTTGAAAAATATTTTTTACTGTACTTTCTGCCCATAGCACATTTTTTACAGTATCAAATTCTGCATATTTTCCAGATTTAGAAAAATTTTTTACTATTTAAAAGTGCATACATAGAAATCTTTTTAAAAATTTTCAAGAAAGTGAAAGAAAGATTCATTTTGCATTCTTTATCTAGATTCAAATTTTTTCCTGTTTACTTCTTTAGAATCTTGCCCTTAGCAAATTTTATTGAAACGAAGAAATCCATTTATTTCTTTTAGAAGTTTATTATTTGCTTTCAAAAATCCAAAAAATCCATTATTTTTTCGAGTTATGTTTGAAAAAGCAATTTAATTTCTTTTAGTGAAAAAAGTCTTAAATATTTGCTTATTATTTTTCGAAAAGTCCTTTATTTTTTTTTTTTGAAAAATTTTCCCTTAAAGCATTTAATTTTTTCAAGTTCAGTTTACAACACCTCACGTGCACTCACACGATCACTTAATTGAACTAAGACTTAAAACTTACCCTAATTTGAACACACTCTTAACCCCACTTGGGGAACACAAAAAGAATTCTTGTAGCTAGGTAGTATTGGGGGGATAGGTGTTCCAATAACACCCCTCAGTTCATACATCTGAGACATAGAAGTTGTCCAATTAGGGAGCTAAAATCTCTTAGTACTTTTTGGCGCGGTCACAACCGGTTTGTGGGAAGGCCTCTCCCCTAGGAGGGTTGAAGTCGCGAGGATGGTTCCGGAAGCCTGAGTGGGATACCGAAACCCATTCAGTAACCGAAGGGCTACCATTCGCAGTTCTCGGGATATCCCTGTATTGGGATATTGCGATCAAAGGACCAAACGGCAGATTTACCTTTTCTCGACGCGTCATGAACGGAGTATCCTAGTAGCCTGTCTTTTTAGGATTGATTACCCGGTGTCCCTCCTGGTAGGGGGATATCTAGCCGTTGTCTCTACATTCATATTGTCTGACTTGGATTTCATCACCTTGCAGGGGATATCGTCTGTTTGAGTCACAATACTTTTAGATTAGGTGTTTGCATGATCTTTACCACCTTTTGAGTCTAGTTACACCTATTTTTTCTAGGAGCCGCTTGCATGTTGGTATTCTGACCGGTTGTTGCATTCCTCCACTTATTGTAGCACAGCTGCTAGAATAAGTGCATTTTTTGAGGATTGATTTTTTGGCCTGTGAGCCTTCTTTTTTCACTCCCCTTTTTGCACCCTTGGTTGCATTAGGGTTTTGAGTCTTTTACATATATATCACCACCTGATACTTAAAACAATTTTTACATAAAAACCATATTCTCACCATTGAGAATTCTAGACGTTCTCGTCGTCTACAGGGCGAACTCCCAGAGTTTATTCCACTTGGCTCTCCACGTCACAGACGCAGAGCATTATCCCTTGATTCGACACATCGTCGATCATCTAGACGGTCATCCGATTCTGACATACCCCATTTCACCTTTGATTTGGAGGTAGAATCCGAAAACCCCACAGAGTTACCACCTACCACAATTATGTCTGGAACACCAGAAGATCCACAATTTACATTAACCATAGGTCAGACATCCGCAGACCTTTCTGCGGGGATACCATCCATGACAACACCCACCCCCTTGGGTATGCCCAATATGGGTACCACTCCACATTTAGGAATGCCTAGTACAGGACCACAACCTGTCATGGGCATGCCCAACATGGGGGTCATACCCCCTTCGGTTTCCACAAACCCTATCCCAGGAATCCCTAGTACGATCCCTAACCCAAGTGTCACTCCTGTTGCACTTGGGAATGCTATCCCAGGAATCCCTAGTGCGATTCCTAACCCAAGTGTAACCCATGTTGCACTCGGTAGTACTATACCAGGAATCCCTAGTGCGATCCCTAACCCAAGTGTAACCCAGGTTGCACTTGGGAGTGCTAACCCATATCAGGCCACACCTTTTGGAGGGCACATACCCTCCATACCTAGCATACCTATAGGCGCTACTGGACCCCTACACCATACCACAATGGCTAGGCAGTTCCCGGTTCCGGTCACTACATCCGCTAGTCTCCCATACATGGCAAGTCTCAACTTGCCAGATTTAGCTAGGCTTACGAATGACCCCATTAGGCATGATCCTGCTTGGCCCCATATGCCCACTAAGCTTCCCTCTGACATCCCTAAGTTTGAGGGAAAGGCCGGAGAAGACCCCCAGAACCACATCATGTCCTTCCATTTATGGTGTTCCTCCAACTCCATAGTGGACGACTCTGTCCGCCTCCGTTTATTACAGCGCACCTTCACTGGCTCTGCAGCCAAATGGTATATCGAGCAACCCCATGGGACGCATTCCACATTTACCTCCCTTGCCTCGACCTTCCTGCAGTTCTTTCAGCTACCAGTCCGCTATGATGCGGGCGTCGAAATCCTACTGTCTTGCAGACAGAACACGGCCACGCACATCACTGACCATATCCATGATTGGCGTCGGCGCCGAAGCCTATGCAAGATCAAATTAGACGACCGAATCTTTTTAGACTGGTTCCTTAAATCCCTCCTTCCCCTCATTGCGAAGGATGTAGCTTCTGAAAGACCCCAGTCTGAAGAGGAGGCCATCCTTAAGGCCCAACAGTTTGACCTTATCTATGCCCAGTCAGGTTACCTATACACCATCATACCTGACGCCCCACGAGGCGACTCTGCACGCGGTGACACACCGGGGGCATCACATGCCGCTGATGGCATTATTGGCCAAATTACACCGCAAGCAAAACCTTTCAGTATGGTGAGCACCATGCCCGCCCCAGACCTTTCTAGGGCTACATCCAGTTCCGGAGCGACAACTTCTTATGCTCCGATAAACCAGACCCATCATGTTCATGGACCCTCTTGTCCACAACATTGTTATGGCCAAGCGCCATCAGCATATGTACCTCCTACATACTATGCTCAACCTACGGTACAAAACCCCATGCAGTTTCCACAACAGCCCATGCATTACCCACAACCGGTTGCACCGGCTAACCTCACACCTCCACCAGCGCAGGGGTACCAACATCCCCAACAGGCAACTGGACCACCTCCAGCTCCACCTGCATACTATCCACCGCAACCTGCTCCCGCACCTGCGGCTCCTCAGAATCCCCCCAATGCTCAAGGGCATGTGTACGCACAACAACAGCAGCCCCAATATCAAAATAACCAGCGCAACCAGGGTGGACAACCCAACCGCGGAAGAGGACGCAACCGTGGAAACAATCAAAACCGCAACCAAGCTCCACAGCCTACCCAGCCCCTGCAAAACAATAACGCGGCGCCCGCTCATCAGAATCCTGATCGACCACCTAAGCAACCTAAAAATGCTAATTTACGGACAAACCATCCTTGTTCCATTTGCAATGTCTATGGCCACTATACCCACGCTTGCCCACATCTCGAGCGAGCTCGACAACTATGGACGAATGACGCCCATCGTCAAGGGAAGGCGGCTCCTCAGCCACCACCCAACCCCCCACCACCTCCACAACAACCTCTGGTTCTCCAAAACCCCTTTCCAACACAAGGAGTGGTAAACACCCAGCCGTTAGCCCCCCAACAGGGCAACGTGCAACCACAACAAATAACTTACACAGCTCCTGATCAACCCATGTTTGATTCAGGTACCCACCACTTATTGATGATGTCCACCGCTGACGTCAATGTCCAAACCCGTCGAAATCAATACGGACCGACTTCTGAAGCCCCCCCCGCCGAAAAGGATACCACTGCTAATCCCACTGATCAGACATTGCGTATACCTCAGGTTCCACTTGATGGCGCTTCTAAAGCACCTCGCTTCCCCCTTCGCCGAATCAACAACAACCCCAATGCACGAGCTGCATCCAATTACAACATCGTAGATGACTTAGCTCAATCTCCCGCAGCCATGTCTGCGTTAGAAGTCTTAAAAACCTGTCCTTCTCAGCGCAAGACTTTACTTTCCGCCATTGGGGCTATTGACCCAAATGATTCGAACTTGATGACCTTTGACTTAGACCAATCTGAACCACGGCTGCCTTCTACCATAGCAGTCCAAGTTTCCGTTTCTATTCGGAATCTTGTCATCCATCGATGTATCATCGACGAGGGTGCCTCCACATGCGTCATGTCCACTTTTGTTTGGCAAAAGTTGGGCTCCCCTGCTCTCCAGCAATCCACCACCGCATTGCGGGCCTACGACGGCCGGTCAGCTCAGCCTCACGGTTTATTACCCAAGGTACCCGTCCAATTAGGTGGGAAGACCGTGCTCATCGACATAGAGGTCATTAACGCCCAACTAGACTATAACCTTTTACTTGGCCGCAGTTACATGTATGCCATGAAAGCGGTCGCCTCCTCCGTCTTCCGCACCATGATGTTCCCCCATGAGGGCCGCGTGGTCAAAATTGACCAGCTCACCTACTATGACCCCAACGCCCCTGCAGCACCGGAGAATGTTCTCCCCATGATTGAACAACCCGCTTCTAGTGCTGTTACCTCCTTTGTGTCTTCTGTGGCACCCGGACTGTATTCGGATACACCAATGACCTCTACATTCCAGGCCATTCCACCACCGTCACCGGAGACCCAAGTCGCAAACCTCTGTACTGTTTCGCAGAATACGCAAACACCCGGCGGTCAACCGCCATTGATCCCCAGTCACATTGGTGTTACACCCATCCACACCATCCCCTTCCTATTTCCTCCTTCGGGCGTAGTAAGCGCCCCGGTTATGGCTACCCTTAGCCTACCCGGGCTAACATTGGGATTACCCGTGTGGTATATTCCGCCTCCCGTTCGATTACCGACACCAGACGTCATCCTCCAACCGGTACAACCTATTGTTACCACAAATCAACCTCCTCCTGGCGTCGCGATCCCTTCGTCGGCAACGACACCTCCTCCTAACCTCAATATTCCTTCGTCGTCAATGAAACCTCCTCCGGGTCTCACGATTGCGTCGACGTCAAAGGATCCCCCTCTCCTTGCTAAGCCCACTGGGGGCAGAGGTCCACAACCCTACACTGCCATACCACCTCCTAAAGCAGCCAAACCCCCACCGGTGTTTCGAGCTCCCCCCAAATGTTCATTATGCGATGAAATTGGCCATCCAACTCACCAATGCCCACATTTACCAGCACTCCAAGAACATATGAATATGTTGGACGATGACATAGGAATCCCAGTAGTCAGATTAGAGCCACCTCTACAGCCTCGCGACAAATCACTGCGCACTAATCATCCTTGTGCTATATGCAGTGTCTACGGCCACTACTCACACCATTGCCCTGATCTACCAGACTATAGAGCAGCGCTGTACGAGTTAAACAATGCCGATTTAGAGATATCTCCTCCCCTCATCGAGGAGATTCACCCTCCACCATCATCCTCGTCAGAGGAAGTCAATACGATATATATGATTTCGACAACCTTCAAACCAGAACCCCTTGATTTATGGTCTGACTACTTCAATACTGACGAGCAGATTTTGGAAACACTCACTGCACCCGACTACCCTTGGGATGATATGCATCATCGCTCGTACTTCCTCCCAGAAGCATCTACCTCCACCGCATCCAACCAGCTATCAGTCGAGTCGAAAGACTTCATACCTGCTAAGGTCGATTGGTTAAAGGACCCCATCCCAGCACCGGATGCCTTTGAAGAAGGGAACATGTCCAACATTTCCCCCACCATACAGATAGACATTTCCATAACACCAGGGAAACCTGAGCTCATCTCGCTGGGCGCATCTTGCACTCAAGCAGAAACTCAGGCATACAAAAAACTCTTTCAAGAGTTCCGAGACGTCTTCGCCTGGTCCTATACCGAGATGCCTGGTCTCGACCCCGCCATTATTGAACACCATATCGATACATGGCCGGAAGTACCCCCTGTTCGTCAGAAACAGCGACCTATTCACCCTGCCAAGCTCCCCGCTGTCAAGGCTGAAGTCGAGAAACTTCGAACAGCAGGTTTCATCTACCCTATTCCGTACACCACATGGGTGTCGAACCCCGTCCCTGTCAACAAAAAGCAAGGCACCCTTAGAGTATGCACTGATTTCCGCGACCTAAACCACGCTTGTCCAAAAGACAATTTCCCCACGCCATTCATTGACCAACTCATTGATGAGTGTGCGGGCCATGAGGTCCTATCCTTCATGGACGGTTTTTCCGGATACAACCAGATTCACATCCGCAAGGAGGATCAGTACAAGACTGCCTTTACCACCCCATGGGGCACCTTTGCCTATCGAGTCATGCCCTTTGGCCTTAAAAATGCTGGTGCCACTTTCCAGCGAGCCATGACCTACTGCTTTCACGACTTGGTCCATATCCTGCGGGTCTATCTTGACGACCTCACAGCGCGTTCCCTAAAACGATCAGACCACCTTAGCGACCTCCGGCAAGTTTTCCTGCGTTGTCGTAAATATAAAATCCGCTTGAACCCACACAAGTGTGTCTTTTGCGTCCCGGCAGGCCGGTTGTTGGGTTTCATTGTTTCTCAGGACGGGATCACCGTTGATCCCCTGAAAGTCAAAGCCATCTTAGAACTTCCCCCTCCTCGCACGCTTCGCCAGCTTCAGAGCTTGCAAGGTCGGTCCAATTTTCTTAGGCGCTTTGTTCCTGATTACGCCACCAAAGTCCATGGATTCTTACGCTTACTTCGTACCCACATACCCTTTGTCTGGGACGAACAAGCAGACACGGCATTCGAAGCCCTCAAGAAGGCTCTCACACAAGCCCCCTTGATATCCCCACCGGATTTTTCCCAAGACTTCACCCTTTACGTCTCGGCATCCGAACATGCCGTATCCGGAGTTTTGGTCCAAGAAGATGCTTCCCACAAAGAGCATGTAATTTACTACGTCAGCCAGACCTTGTCTGGCCCACCTCTACGTTACCCATATGAGGAAAGATTAGCCCTAGCTGTAGTCTTTTCCGTACAGAAACTACGACACTACATTTTGCTTAGTCATACCACGGTCGTGGCCGACTCCAACCCCATGGTCTACCTCCTCACCAGGAGACTCCTTCAGGGTCGTGTCGCTAAATGGGTCATTATCCTCCAGGAATATGACCTTACTTTCAAGACTCCCAAAAGCACCAAAGCCCTCGCGCTTGCTCACTTAATTACAGATCTCCCGTCCTCTTCGACATCACCCGTTATCCATACGGACCTGATTGACGAGCAGATCTTCGTCATTTCGTCGGACGACCCTTGGTACGGAGACATTTTGACTTACCTCCGTACTCAAAAATTCCGACCACACATCGATCGTGATGGACGCCGTCGCATACGACACCACGCACCCCGATACCTACTTATTGGAGATGTACTTTACCGACGCGGCGTTGATACTATCTTACGCCGCTGCCTATCCCATAGTGAGGCAGAACAAGTCCTCAATGATTGTCATAGCGGTGCCTGTGGAGGCCATTTCTCCGGCATGGCTACCGCCCAGAAAATCATTCGGGCAGGTTATTTTTGGCCATCGTTGTTTACTGATTGCATCACCGCAGTCAAGCATTGCCAGAACTGCCAGCTCTTTGCCCCCAAGGCAAGAACCCCCCCTGCCCCCCTTCATCCAGTCATCACTGTTGGACCAGCACAGTTAGATGTCATATCACCCAGCGTTGAGCTTACAACTTAACGAACTATCACCAATTCTTACCACTATTATCATGTGGAGCCAAAACACATAGGTACCATCTTAGCAAAACACTACCATCACATAGGATCACATTTAATGTACCATCACATAGGATCACATTTAATGCTGAAATCTCATCTATCATCTGCCAGACCCTCGACTGCAACAACATTAAATTCATGTCAGTATCGAGTTATGGTTACAGCGTAATCCTTGGGATTGTATTGCTGCTACATTACAACTGTATTACAACCGTGGCATAAGTTTTCAAACCATAGGTTAATACATTATCACTACCATATTACAACAATTATATAGTTTCAACCACAAGAAATTATTATATCATGATAATACATTCACGATATGACTATTAACCATGTTCTAGTTCACATAGCATATATGCATTGCACATTCAAACCATAGGGTTTTACACATAGTATTTCCCAATGTTATTCGCATAGTTTTCATATGTTGCCAAATCAAAAGACTTGATATATTTTTATATCAAGCATGCTTTAGAAATCAATATAATGCCTTAGTTTGTAGGCATTACCATAAGTTTGATATTTAAACTCATGTATATAATAAAAATGCATTACAAATTACAAAAGCTAGGGTTGACCAACAAATCTTATGTGTCGCATACGATTTGTGTCTAGCAACAACTTGTTTATAAAATGACACAACAGTACATCATTACATTGCAAAATGTCATTTCCAGGAGCTCCACTTTAATCTATTGGTGGCACTATCTTCTTGGGATCATTCATAAGATCAACCTTGTCGCATTTTCAGACTGTTAATCTAAGCTGTAATACCATTGATCCTACCAACAGATACAGTGAAGTATAGTGTATAACATTGCTAGCAACACATACAAATATTATCATAAGGATGATACAAGTTGACGAAGATAAACCAAAGTTACATATCATCGACATCTTCATGCACGACAATACATACAATTATCTTAAAAACATAGACGACAAGATGAAGCATATAACTTGTCTTGAAAAACTGGAACTACTCTATTACCTTACCTGCAGATCTGCAAAAGAAAAGAATCCAATGCTTTAGCTATCAAAGGTAAGTAAACCCAAGGTCACCCTGTAGGAACCCCTTCAGAAATATGCAAACAATTCATCAGTATTGTTACCAGATCATTACACATAATTAAACTAAACATTGTTCTATCGCATCTTATTTATAACCAAGTATCCTTTTATGTTTAAAAATAAATACGACGATTTTATGAAGTTGTTATTATCTATTAGTTAATTAACTTTCATTTTGCAGATAGCATTTATCTTATAAATTAGGCTATATCAAAAATTTGTAATTTTTGCAATTTTTTGGGATGTTGCAAACAACATTTATTGTTGTACTGTATAGCACATTTTTTGAGGCATGAGTTAGCAATAGCATGCATTTCAAGGCATCGTACATTACAGTTTTTGGGCATGATTTTCTAGATAATTTCTTGTGCACGATTTTTGAGGAACAACACGGGTTTCAAGGTAGTTTCTCAGGCACAAAAATTGAGACACTTTGCACAGAATTCGAGGTGATCTTTTGCACATTTCTCAAGGTACTTTTAGACACAAAAATCGAGGGTCGTACAGTCCTGTACGGACTGCACTTGCTGCACATAATTTGAGGTCTATTTTTCTACACAGTATTCAAGGTAGTAACACAGATTTTGAGGTTGACATTTTGTGCATAGAAATCGAGGTGACTTAACATAGTTTTTGAGACAGCCAGTTGGGTGCATCTATGGGTGAAGATAAGTTGTATTTTTCACTGTACTGCTGTTGATGATTTTTGCTGAAGAAATAATAAATATCTCTCTCTCTCTGTTACTGGTTTTCCCCGTGGGGGTTTTTCCAAGCCATAGTTGCCAAAATTTATGAGTCTCTATCTTTTATGGTGTGCATGTTAAATATTTATTTTCTGTCCATTGTATGAATTTTCAGTGTGTTTAATTGTCTCAGAAAAATTTCATAAGTAGTTTGCAGCCTATGCAAAACCGACTGTAAATGAAAACCACTGAAATGTTGACATAAACTAGCAAGCAGAAAAATTAGAAAAAATTACATGGTATCAGCAAGGGGGCAGAAAAAAGTGATATTTTGCAGACACACAGAAATTCCCAAAACTCAGAAATTTTTAGTATTTTCTTCTATTAGTAAACAACACTTTGTTGGGTTGGCTGAAAGATGTCTATAGAACTTAGGTTGGAGGATAGGATGAATGGGAAAGTGAACTTTGTGCCATGGAAGGCCAGAATTTTACTGATATTAGAGGAGAATGAACTATGGTAGGAAGTGGTTAGGAATACTACAGCAAACCCCGTTCAGATTCCCACTGCTACATATGCAACAGCACTATCAGCCTTCAATAAGAAGGACTGTAAGGCTAGGAGGATAATCCTTGATGTAGTTAGAGACCACATAATCCCTCACATTTCACGCAAGAGTATGTGGACAACTTTGACCAGTTTGTATGAGAGTACCAATGAGAACTGGAAGATGGTTCTCAAGGAGAAACTCAAGAGTATAAAGATGAATGGAGGAGAGGAAGTGACAGCATACCTCACTAGGATATCTGCAGTTCGGGATGAACTAGTAGTAGTTGGGGAGGTGGTATCTGCTACCGAGCTTGTACGTACAATAGCGAATGGGGATTCAATTCCCTCGGGTGCATTTTTGCAGGCCATAGTGGGTAGAGAGAACCTACCTTCTTGGGAGAGACTGCAGGATGACTTTGTGCAGGAGGAGACCAGGAGAGGTCTTGTATAGGGAAGTTCATCTGAGAGTGGGGTAGATGAGGAGAATGTGGCATTGACAGCAAAGGGGAAGAAGAAGAAGGGTCGTAAGAAGGGTGGGGCCTAGCAGTAGCAACAAGGTGGGTATAAGAAGGACTTGAGTAAAATCAAGTGCTATGGTTGTAAGACATTTGAGCACTATGCTTCACAGCGTCCAAACAATAAGAAGAAGAAGGGACAGTAGACAACAGCCTCAGTAGAGGTTGATGACTTTGGAGATAGGTTTCAGATGGAGTTTTCCCTATATGTTGGATAGATTGAGAGAGAGAGAGTCTCTTCAGCCACCAGCATAGATATGGTGTAATATCCCAAATTTTGGACTGACTATTTTATGATGTTATATTAGGCCATAGCCCCAACACCTATGATTTATTCAGATTATTGGGCATAAGCCCTAGTAAATATGATTTATTCTTTTGTAGACTAACATATTGGGCATGGACCCTGACTAAATTTCTTTATTTGTTTATACGCTAGGCAAGAAAGCCCCAATGATTCTGAGTATGTTTTGATGTGGGCACAGAACCCTAATATACTAAAATGACTCTTTTTCTTACATACGGTGCAGTGATGTGAATGACATAATGGAGTTATATAGTGTGTTGAGCGTGGAATCAGAAACACATAGATTACCTACGTATTGGGAAAAAGACCTGATGTACCTAGAGGAAATATGATGTACTGGGAGTAAGGACTGATGGACATTGAGTGTTGGGCATAAACCCTGGAGCACTCCAAGCTTGATAAAAGAATACCGGATACAAGGAAACTTAAAGATTCTAGATGTGCCTCACAACCACGTTCTAGCACTAGTGTTGAGTAGAAACTCTATAATGGCACTAGAGTAACGCCCATGTGGGAGTGTTGAGTTAAATGGCTCTGAAGAGCACTCGGGGTTACTGAGTTTCAAAGTGTTGAGTCGGAAAGACTCTGAAGAGCACCTTCACCACAATTATTTAATTGACTAAATGATTCATTTTCCTATCCATCATCAAATACTGCGGGAACTATCATGTTGAACGAGGGAATCCGACATGCAAAAGAGAGAGAGACTAGAGGTACCTAGCCAAGCTTATCGAGACCATCCTAAGAATTGGTCCTTGTCCTTAAAAGATTAAAAGTAGTATCATGTGAAGATACATAATCTGATAAAAGATAACTACCAATAGTTAGGGTATTTTATGACTAGCATGCATAAAGGCCTCTAGCTTAATGCTATTATTAAAAGAGCCTTATTAATAATGTTGTCATTATTTAATATATTTATGACATATGCGTTATGTAAAATATTAGTGAAGTTGTACCAATACTAAGTGAAACATTATTATTATTATCATGATAATTATTGTTGAGAGCTGAAATCAATTTGACTTATCATCAAACAATGGAGAAAGTCCTAACTGAAGAGGACTAAACATTTAATTAAAAATGATCTTTTAATTATTAAATTATGGATTTTAAAGAAACGGTTTACTTCAACAGCCCTAATTAAAGATTTTCCTACTTAAGAGGGAAGACCCAAAGTTTTTGGGGGATCATCTATCTTTTTTATTATCATTATCTTATGGTAATTAAAGAGAGTTCTTCTGCTCCAAGAAACTTAATCAATCTTGCCCAAACATTCCAGAAATGAACTAGCTGTAGCTTAAGGACCTCTACCTCTTTTGCATGTTGGAATCTAGCTCGGGGGAATCCATATAGAACTAGGAATGGTTGTAGGATCATGGTTGGGAGGAACACGGTAACCCCAAGTTCATCTAGTCAGGGGCATTCATCCTCACAGATTTTGCATTAATAATTGTTGAGTGTGCATATTGCTACAAGAAGGAGTCAAGGGCCAAGCAGTTAGGTTTTTCTAAAGGAGAGGCCAAGTAGTCAAGCTTCCAGGTATGAGTTATTTAATGTTTCCTGATTTCTTTTAGTCATTAGTTTCCTTATTATCAAATTTGAGTTCCAAAACCAAAGGAAAATCTAGCAAGCCTAGCTGAAGCTAGTCTTTGCTAGAAAACCTATACTAGCTTCCATATTAAAGATCTTTCGTTTTCTTTTTGAAATTTAATTTAGTATTTGCTTGAATCGTCTGTCAATAGAGTATCATTATTTATTGTTCGATTTCTAAAATCTTTTATCATTTTTAGGGAGTATCACTTCGATTGTCAATAGTAGTATTTTCTTTTACGTAGACCATCTTAAACTTACCATATTCTTTTACCTTGGTCTTCAAACTTTAAAACATAAAACAAGAATAGTTGATCTTTCAAAACTAGGATTTATCTTTCTACCTCAACATAAAGAAAAACCAAGTTTGCAGCCAGTTAGCTAGACATTAAAACAAAAAAATGAAACATAGAAGTTTTCTACCCACATCAAGATATGCAACCAAAACAGTGCGCTACTCATACATTTTAGTTCTCATTACTTTTCTATTATTCCAGAAGTGGTCACAAGCTCAAATCTCATAGAATTCATATTCATTAAATAAAACAGTAGCTACAGGAACGTTCACTACCATTACCCAAGCGTTTTTGCTACCTGTAGACAACACCCACATTACCTTTCTGCAAACCAGGGATCAAATCCCTCTATACTTTTAGTCTACTAGAAAACACAGTAGTTAAACCATAACATTTTAAAGATTCAAATGAGCTTTCAGACACATTCAGCATTAATATTCAACGAATACCAAGACTGAGGAATTCATACCTAGCACTTATAGATCCACTTTAGCTATGAGAATCGAAAAAGCAACCATACAACATTTCAACGCCACTAGCAAACTAACGCAGAGACAAAGAAATCATGATAGCTGCAGTAGTAAACCATACAAGAATCAAAACTACGATTTAAATCAAGAAGTGTTATTACAGTTACAAAATCCTTACACCCCCGTTGAGAGGTTACAATTACATCAACAAACTACGTTTGCCATTGGAAAAGCGCAGAGACTAGGTTGTACACAAAATAACCATAGTTCATCCAATTTATCATTTTTCTGTTACACAAATCGATTTACATTACTCTTTCCTAAAAGAATAGTTACAATCTCTACCAAAACACCATATTGAGTGGTTGACCAAACCCTCGAGTATCAAAGCAACCAACAGAAAAATCTCGTAGTTGTCTAGCCAACGGTGACTCAAGGGACAAACAACTCATAGTAGGAAACCCAAATGGGTGCACCAGGTCCTCCATAATTAAATACCAACAGTAAAAACCCCCACAGAGATTAGAGGAAGAACTCAGAGATGGTAGTATATGGACTTACCAATTTCAAACTCGCCATCATGGAGCACTGGTCACAGAGGAGAGAAGAACCAGTCACCACCTACAACCAACCATGATAAACAAGGTCAAGCAATGAAACTTTTATGTATCGAGATATCTACTTGGAAATTGTAGTAGTGAGGAAAACACACTAGAGGAGAAATTAGCTCAGGGTTTTACAATCGCCATCATTTTCCCCATATGGATTTCCCTCCATGAGCCTCTGCCAGAACATCTACGAAACCCTCTTCACACCTACATCAGACCAGGGGAAATGAACCATGATTTTGTCCTCTGTTGGTGAAGGACCTTAGAGTAAAACCCCTGCCACAGTTGGCAGCATAGCCAAGTGCATTTGTAGAGGCGCATTCAATTCTAAAACCTACCACCATTATTTTTGTGTCAACCCATCACTCCATAGTTTAGTACCATTCGTTTGTGTGCAGCTTTCCCATTTAATTATTATAAGGACCCTGAACTCAAGCTAGAGTCAACACATTTATACAAAGGAGAATAAGTAGTATAAGTATCACATTCCCCTTATACTTCAACCAAGGTGTATCACAAAAGAGTGACACTCTTCAAAGTGCATAAGCTCAAGAATTACATATTGATTAAGGGGTTGAAGTAGACATTTCAAAAGATGTCTAATAGATATACCTGTAAGCCACAAGTACGCAAGTGCATTACCGACAACACTAAGTAAGCCCAAAGCCTCCATTTATTCACCCTACCACTCGATAGCTCTACCAGGGAAATTATTCCCCTCAAGAAACCAAACGTCTCATCATAGGCCTCAACAGCCACCAACAAGGGTCCATCATACCTGAAGTGTCAGTTAAATTATTCATAAATGTGCTCATAAACCATTGAAGTAATAGGAAGGGATTGGTATTATAACATTCAAAGTACTTGTATTGTTAAAATAAAGTTCCATCACCATTCTTTTCTTCACACTTCCGCAAATAGTAAGAATATCAAACAGTAGGAACTTGTAAGCTTGGGACTCAAGGCCTTTAACTGTCACATCTTATTTTCCAGTTTAGCAAGGTATTATCAGTAATGAAGTTAATTTGCTTATCATCCATTCTGGTTTAATGAATTACAGATTTACAAAGTTTTTTTTTATTTTACTATTTTTAGGGACATTACAAGTGGTATCAAATCCCAGTTATAAAAACTAAGTGACCTACTGGGCTCATTACAAACATCCACTATAGACTCTCAACAGGCAAAAGCATACATTTACATTCTATTTTGTTTTATAAATAAACGAACATAAATTTTTGTTCTCTATGCTTATATAACATTTCAGGAACAGTCACTGTCTGAGAAATGAATGCTGAACAGGGTAGTAGTATACAGGGAAATCTAAATTCTCCACCACGAGAGCAAGAAATTGTGGTGGAACTCAACTTGGATTTAATGAAATCCATGCAGAATCTACAAGTAGAATTCCAGAGTTTCAAAGATGAGAATATGCAAGAAAGAAGAGAACAATAGGCTATAAATGAAGCCTTACTCCAAAGCTTAATAGGGGGAAAACCCCATGAACAACCTACTCTTTTAGTCAACACTCTTAAAACAGGAAACTGCCACATGAGGAAAGTAGCCAGTTACAAGATAGAAGAACAGGAAGGACACAAATCAGAACCAAGGGAAGAGGACTATAAGATCTCTTCCAATGACAATGGTTCCCCACCTCCTTGCAAGAGGAGGAGGAAGAGTGATGACAGTTTGCAAGGAGAGTTCAGGAAGATAAAAGCCCCAACTTATGGCGGAGAGATCAACTCAGGGGAAAAGGCTGAAGAATGGTTGTTAGGGATGAATAAATACTTCAAAGTTCATAATTATTCTAGTGAAATGCAAGCCTGACTAGCCATATACAACTTAAATGGTAAAGGTCCCAGATGGTAGCGGGACTTGAAACACACCAAGGGACAAGAACTGAGAGACATAACCTGGGATACTTTCAGCAGAATATTCCAAGACAAGTATATGTCTGAAAGGTTCTTCGACAAGAAAATAAAAGAATTCCATGAGTTAAAAATGGGCTCCCTGACTATGGAAGCATTCATAAACCGGTTCTTAGACTTGTTGCACTACGTACCTTATATTAAGGATGAGAGGGTAAATATTCAGTAGTTCTTGGGTGGGCTGCCATCAAACTTTAGAGAGAAGACAGAATTTGACATGCCCAAAACCCTGGATATAGCCCTACATAAAGCAAGGATATGTTATGAGCATGGACAGCCAAGGAATGACAACATCAATGGGAATAGAGACATGTTCAAAACATTCTCAGACTACTGCAGATCGGGTTTTAAACCCCCACCCTTCTGAAAACACAACAATAGTTTTCCACCTAACAGAGGCTTCAATCAACCTCAAGCACGACCAAGTGCACCCCCACCACTTGTCAACAGACCAGCATTCAACAAAGGAACCAAATCTGTCCCATCCATCGTTTCTTGTTGGAAATGCCAAGGGCCCCAACACTATAGAGACTTCCCCATCAAAACGGATGGAGTTTTACACAACATCCAAACAGAGCCAACCGTAGGGGACATGGAAAAGACACCTAGGATTTATGCCGCACTTGATCTTCGGCAGGCAGATCACCAAGCCACCATGGTGGAAGTTGAGGGTAAGATATCTAACACTTCCGTTTCAGTGCTAATAGATCCCGACACTTGTCGGAGTTATATCTCCCCTAAGATAGTGGATACCTATAAGTTGAACTGAGAACATCATGAGAAATCGTGGCTGGTACAACTAGCCACTGGTACAAAATGAAGGGTCTCCGAGTTAGTTAAAACTTGTGAGATAGACTTAAATGGTTTTCCAACTAGATTATAATTAAATATTCTACCCCTAGGATCGTACGATGTACTTATAGGCATGGATTGGCTAGAAGAACACCATGTCCTACTGGACTACGCAAACAAAACCCTACTCTGCAGCAATGACCAAGGGAATCAAGAGACGATTCAGGGTATCCCTAGGAAAGTGTCTGTAAGACAAATTTATGCATTACAAGCAAAAAAATGCATCAGGAAGGGCTGCAAGCTCTTTGCTGTTAACATACAAAACTTACAAACTGAAAATGAACAAAAGATCGAGGACTTCCTAGTTCTCATAGAATTTAAGGATGTATTTCCTGAGGAAATAGTGGGATTACCACCCAGACGAGACTTAGACTTCTCCATCAAGCTAACACCCGGGTCGGTACCGGCCTCCAAAGCCCTGTACCGCATGAGCACACAAGAATTGGTGGTGCTCAGGCTTCAGTTACAAGAGTTAATAGATAAAGGGTACATTTGACCAAGTGTGTCTCCTTGGGGTGCACCGATACTCTTCGTCAAGAGGAAAGATGGAACGATGCGGATGTGCATCGATTACTGCCAACTCAACAAGATGACCATTAAGAACCGCTATCCACTCCTTAGAATTGACGACTTGTTTGACAAAGGAAGAGGAGCATAGATCTTCGCAAAAATCGACTTGCAATCCAGATACCACCAGATAAAGATTTGTGATGACGACATCAACAAGACCGTGTTTCGAACTTGTTATAGCCACTACGAATTCATAGTGATGCCCTTTGGGTTGACAAACGTACTGCTCAACTTTATGTGCATGATGAACAGTATCTTTAGTAACTACCTTGACAAGTTCATCTTAGTCTTTATTGACGACATTTTGATCTATTCCAAGAACGAAGTAGAACATGAGGAACACCTCTGTATTGTTTTACGTATATTACAGGAACACCAACTTTATGCCAAGTTTAGTAAGTGTGATTTCTACAAACCCCAGATCCAATACTTAGGACACATAATTTTTGAGAAGGGAATAGCCATCGACCCTAAAAAGGTCAAGGCCATTGAGGAATGGCCCACACCTACGTGTGTTTTCAACATAAGATCATTCTTAGGTCTATCCGATTACTATCAGAATTTCATTGAGAACTTCTCACGTATCGCATGTCCCATGACCACCTTACAGAAAAAGGAAAACACGTTTATTTGGATGGCTAAGTGCGAAGAAAGCTTTCAAGAGCTGAAGAAACTACTAGTTAGTGCACTGATTCTGCATATCACAGATCCCAATGGGGATTTCGTCGTTTGCACGGATGCAAGCAAGGAAGGACTCGGGGGAGTCCTTATGCAAGATAATTTTTCCATATGCTACGAATCAAGGAAACTGAAAGAGCATACGCAGAACTACCCTATTCATGACCTCGAACTAGCCACCATCATCCATGCTCTGAAGATGTGGCAACATTATCTCATGGGAAAGAAATTATTATTGATGACTGATAACATGAGCTTGAAATACCTTTTCGATCAACTCGATCTAAATGCCAGGCAGGCCAGGTGGTTATACTTCCTTAGTGAGTACCATTTGGAACTAAAGCATATAAAAGGCAAGGAAAACAAGATTGTGGATGCCTTAAGCCATCGAGCACATATGCTTTACGAGGTCACGGTGAGCCAAACCGACTCAGACTTACATGACAGAATTTGAATGGCATGTAAGAGTGACTGTTATTATGCGGAAATGCTCGCAAAGATTCAGGAAGAAAAAATCTTTCAACAACAGAAAGAGTATAAGATAGATGAATCAGGACTACTATGGTCTAAAGACAGACTTTACGTCCCAGAGAGTGGAGACATTAGACCAAACATTCTCACTGAATTTCACCAGAAACCCTATTCATGGCACCCTGGATATCAAAAGATGATATCGGACGTAAAGAAACATTACTTTTGGCCTAAACCGAAAGCTGACATTGCACTGTTCATCGCAAAATGTCAGGAATGCGAGTTGGTCGAAGCAAAACATCAACACCCCTCTGGATTACTTCAACCTTTATCCATTCAAGAATGGAAGTGGGAGGAAATAAGTATGGACTTCATTACAGGTTTACCTAAGAGTAAGAAACTAAATGACTCCATCTTTGTGGTTGTAGACAAGCTATCGAAAGCAACCCACTTTATACCGGTAAAATACACCTACAAAGCAGTTCACATCGCAGAAATATTCTTAAAGGAGATATTTCGATTGCACAGGATACCCAAAGCAATCATTTCCGATCGAGACACGAAGTTCACTAGCAACTTCTGGAGAGCATTATTCTCCGGTCTGGAAACCAAGTTACAATTCAGTACTGCGTACCACCACCAAACCGATGGACAGATGGAATGAGTAAACCAAATTCTTGAGGACATGCTGAGAATGTATGTCATGAACAATCCCACTAAGTGGGAAGATTATTTATACCTCGCAGAATTTGCACACAACAACGGTTATCAAACCTCGGCCAAAATGATCCCTTTCAAGGTTCTCTACGGTCGAAAGCGTCGAACCCCCGTGACTTGGGACAGTCTAGTGGACAAACTTATGTTAGGGCCTGACTTACTAAGAGAATTGGAACAACTAGTTTCCAAGGTGCAACTGAACTTAAAAGAAGCACAAGACCGCCAAAAGAGTTATGCGGACAAGAAAAGAAAGGATAAAGACTACCAAGTCAGTGAACATGTGTTTCTAAAAATAAAAGAAAAACGAAGCTCGTTGAGCTTAGGACGTTGCGGTAAACTAGCCCCAAGGTTTTGTGGACCTTTTGAAATACTGGCCAAGAAAGGCCCAGTAGCTTATGATTTAGCCTTACTAGCTCATATAAAAGTTCATAATGTTTTTCATGCTTCATTATTAAATAAATATGTATACGATAATAAACATGTTATTGATTGGTCCTTATTATAGGTGGATCTTGAAGGGGAGTTCATGCTAGAACCACTCCACATTCTAGAAAAGAGAGAGGTCCAACTTAGGAGGAGGACCATTACTCAGCTAAAAGTGCAATGGAGGCACTTTGGACCAAATGAGGCTACTTGGCAGAATAAGGCCACCATGAAAGAGGCATACCCTGCCTTGTTTCATGACTTCATTCCTAGTCCCTAGAAACATCGGGACGGTGTTGTTCTAAGCGGGGAGGGATGTAATATACCAAATTTTGGACAGACTATTTAATGATGTTATATTGGGCCATGACCCCAGCACCTTTGATTTATTCTGATTATTGGGCATAAGCCCTAGTACATATGATTTATTCTTTTGTAGACTGACATATTGGGCATGGACCCTGACTAAATTTCTTTATTTGTTTATACATTGGGCAAGAAAGCCCCAACGATTCTGATTATGTTTTGATGTGGGCACATAACCCTAATATACTGAAATGACCCTTTTTTTTACATACGGTGCAGTGATGTGAATGACATAATGGACTTATATAATGTGTTGAGCGTGGACTTAGAAACACACAAATTACTTACGTATTGGGTAAAAGCCCCGATGTGCCTAGAGAAAATATGATGTACTAGGAGTAAGCCCTGATGTACATTGAGTGTTGGGCATAAACCTTGGAGCACTCCAAGCTTGATAAAAGAATACCGGATCCGAGGAAACTTAAAGATTCTAGATGTGCTTCACAACCACATTCTAGCACTAGTGTTGAGCAGAGACTCTAGAATTGCCTTAGAGTAACGCCCATGTGGGAGTGTTGAGTTAAACGACTCTGAAGAGCACTCGGGGTTACTGAGTTTCAAAGTGTTGTGTCGGAAAGACTCTGAAGAGAACCTTCATCACAATTATTTAATTAACTAAATGATTCATTTTTCTATCCATCATCAAATACTGCGATAACTACTGTGTTGAACGAGGGAATCCGACATGCAAAAGAGAGAGAGACTAGAGGTACCTAACCAAGCTTACAGAGACCATCCTAAGAATTGGTCCTTGTCCTTAAAAGATTAAAAGCAGTATCATGCGAAGATACATAATCTAATAAAAGATAATTACCAATAGCTAAGGTCTTTTATGACTAGCATGCATAAAGGCCTCGAGGTTAATGTTATTATTAAAAGAGCCTTATTAATAATGTTGTCATTATTTAATATATTTATGACATATGCATTATGTAAAATATTAGTGAAGTTGTACCAATAGTAAGTGAAACATTATTATTATTATCATGATAATGATTATTAATATAGTTATTATTGAGAGCTGAAATCAATTTGACTTATGGTCAAACAATGGAGAAAGTCCTAATTCAAGAGGACTAAACATTTAATTAAATATAATCTTTTAATTATTAAATTATGGATTTTAAAGAAACTGTTTACTTCAACAGCTCTAATTCAAGATTTTCCTACTTAAGAGGGAAGACCCCAAGTTTTTTGGGGATCACCTATCTTTTTTATTATCATTTTCTTATGGTAATTAAAGAGAGTTCTTCTACTCCAAGAAACTGAAGCATTCTTCCCAAACATTCCAGAACTGAACTAGTTGTAGCTTAAGGACCTCTGCCTCTTTTGCATGTTGGAATCCAGCTCAGGGGGATCCATGCAGAACCAGGAATGGTTGTAGGATCATGGTTGGGAGGAACACGGTAACTGCAAAGTCATCCAGTCAGGGGCATTCATCCTCACATATTTTGCATTAATAATTGTTGAGTGTGCAGGTTGCTACAAGAAGGAGTCAAGGGCCAAGCAGCTAGGTTTTTCTGCAAGGAGAGGCCAAGTATTCAAGCTTCCAGGTATGAGTTATTTTATGGCCCACCTACATCACCCAACTCTGAGATCGTTGAGGAGTATGGTTACAGGTTTACCCGAGTTCAACACTGAGCAAAGTGATGTGTGCAGGGGGTGTGCTTTGGGAATGTACACCAAGACTGCATTTCCAAGCAATGACATGAGAGTAGTAAGAGTGCTTGAATTGATCCATTCTAATATTTGCGATCATATGTCATCGGTCTCTTTGACTGGTTTTAAGTAATACATCATCTTCATTGATGACTACTCCGGGAAGACCTGGATCTACTTCTTGAGGAGCAAGAAGTCACACCTAGTTTTGAGTGTCTTCCAAGGGTTCAAGGCCCTTGTGGAGAAGCAGGCATGGAGGAGGATTCAGATGTTGAGATCGGACAATGGGGGTGAGTATACCTCCAAGGAGTTCAATGCTTTTTGCAGACAGGAGGGTATACAGAGACAGATGGCAATTCCCTACACTCCTGAGAAAAATGGAGTAGCAGAGAGGAAGAACAGGACGATTGTGGGAGCAGCGAGAGCGATGCTTCATGATCAGGGGTTACCATTCTTTCTATGGGAAGAGGCATGTAGCACTTTAGTGTATCTGCAGAACAGTAGTCCTCACTGTGCTTTAGGAAGGAAGACTCCATAGGAGATGTAAACAGGCAAGAGGCCTGAGGTGAGCCACTTTCGTATATTTGGTTCTTTGACTTACTCTCATGTCCCTTCTGAGAAGAGGATGAAGTTTGAGCCCACTTCTAAGAGAGGCATATTTGTGGGATATGACGAGACTTCGAAGGCCTATCGGCTTTACCTTCCTGTCCAGAAGAGAGTTGTTGTTAGGCTGGAGGTGAAGTTTCATGAGGAGAGATCCTTCAGGAAGTGAAGAGAGATGGAGCAGTGGGAGCCACCAGCTCCCACACCTCAGTTGACATAGGCTTCTTCGATACAGGTTTCAGGTCCACAGGTTTCTAGAGTGACTAGATCACAAATAACATGCATAGCTTCTACAGGTTCAGTGGTTTAGGTGACGAGTACTTCAGGGATAGGTTCAGGGACAGGTTTAGGTACAAGTTCAGGTTCTGGTTCGCAGGTTACAGGTTCTTCAGGCATCGGTTCATCGATTACTTGTCCTTAGGGTGTTGGACCTTCTACTCTTGGAGTTCCTCAGATGAGGATAGACTAGTCTGGGAGGAGGCTTCAAGGAAGAGGAAACCTAAGTGGCTTTAAGATATATTGAAGGAAGCAGAGGCATTTGGTAAGCCCCAGGAGTAGATCAGGACAATTGTGATGCCAGATAGGTTGGGTATGGCTCTTGTTGCGAGTCCTCGTGACTCTGAGCCTTCCACATTTGAGGAGGCTTCTCAGCATCAGGTATGGAGAGATGCTATGATGGAAGAGTACCATTCCATCATGAAGAATGATGTTTAGGAGATAGTGCTAAGACCAAAGGGGAAGTCAGTTGTGACTTCCAAGTGGCTTTACAAGATAAAGCATGCTGTAGATGGTAGTGTGGAGAAGTACAAGGCTCAGTTTGTGGCTCGGGGGTTTTCACAGGTTGAGGGAGTTGACTACGATGAGACTCTTGCGCCAGTTGCTCAGTATTCCTCCATCAGAGCAATGATATCTATAACAGTAGATATGGGTTGGAAGATCCACCAGATGGATGTGAAAACTGCATTTCTCAATGGTCTTCTGTAGGAGGAGGTGTACTTAGAGCAGCCATAAGGATTCGAGATTCATGGAAGAGATTCTCATGTGTGCAGGCTGAGGAAAGCCTTTTACAGACTGAAGCAAGCTCCTAGATCTTGGTACTCGAGGATCGATGCATACTTGACTTCGGTGGGCTTTCAGAAGAGTGAGGTTGATCCAAACCTTTACTAGATTGTGGTTGGTGGAGATCCTCTCATTATTCTATTATATGTTGATGACTTGTTTATCACTAGAGAGGAGCGTCTCATTGCACATTGCAAGAGAGACCTTGTAGCTGAGTATGAGATGACTAATATTGGGCTGATGCATTACTATTTTGGGATGGAGGTTTGGCAGGAGCCTGGACATATTTTCCTGGGACAGGGGAAGTATGCAGTTGATATTATGAGGACATTTTGGATGGAGGACTGCAGGCCTATGTCTACACTGATGATCACCAACTGGAAGCAACTTCATGCTTCTGAGGGTAAGTTGGTGGATCCTACACTTTACCGTCAGCTCATTCGATCGTTGATGTATCTGGTCAACATTGGGCTAGACTTGTATTTTGCGGTGAACACTCTTAGCCAGTTCATGGTGGAACCTAGGAGTGTACATTGGACTACCACAAAACATGTGCTGAGATACCTAGAAGGTATGGTGGACTATTTTTTGGACTACAGGTGTTCGGGTGGAGTCAACCTGGTTGGTTTCACAGATTCATACTGGGCAGGTTTTGTGAGGGATCGGAAGAGCACTTCTGGTTGTTGTTTCAGTTTGGGCTCGGCAGCAGTGTCGTGGTTCAATTGGAAACAAAAGTCTGTTGCATTGATTTCTGTCGAGGCTGAGTATATGGCAGCCAGTCAGGCTACCTGCAAAGCACTGTGGCTTCGTAAGTTATTGGTAGATTTATTTGATCAAGATCTTAGACCTATAGTGATCTATTGTGACAATCAGAGTTGCATTCAGCTCTTTGAGAATCTGGTGTTCCATGACAGGTCAAAGCACATTGAGATCAGGTAGCATTTCATCCGAGACTACATCTAGAGAGGAGAAGTTGAGTTGCAGTATATTTCCACTAATGAGCAGGTTGCAGATATCCTAATGATATCTTTGGGGAGGGGCAAGTTTGTCTTCTTTAGAGACAAGTTGGTAGTGGTGCAGAACACCTTACTTTGTAAGAGGGAGTGTTAGTTTTTGTACCTAGGGAAGTGTTCCCCAAGTGACTTTTCCTATAGTCATTTCGAAAGGGGAAAAAGGTGACCCTCACATTAAATGCACTTAATCAGACTTTATAACATTAAAGTCACTTTTTGATAAATTTAAGTGGGTGAGTGAAATTAATTGTTTATGAGAAATAAATGGAGCATTTAATTTCAACCATTGATATAAGTCACTCTCATCCATTCGATTTAGGGAAACCCTAGGGTTTGATCAAAAAGCTTGAGGGAGGCTGTAATGTCTCCAAGATTTGTGAGTTAGTAAATTGGTGAAATTTAAAATTTCTTCCATTAGATATCCTTGCAATAACAGTATTTATGATCAAGTTCATTAAAATAGATAACATTTATTTAACCCTTATTCCTACACTGACATTCTTATAATAGTCAATTTGCTTATTTTATTAAGTGTTACCATTACAACTCCATGGATCTCTTTTGAGACCATTATATATAAAGGAACTATACAGTTGCATGGTATCATGACAAAATGCCTTCACAAAAATCATTTCCACACACATTCCAATGAATACTCACTTATTCCATGAATAAACACTTAGTTAAGACTTATTAACAAGATATAACCATTAAGACATGAACATGCAAAATAAGGATTACTCACAAGACATCAACAATAGAGTCATACACATGGAGAGACAAAATGTACATGGTTCACCCAATCACATTGGGCTATGTCCACCAAAGGAGAGTCCCATCTTGTATTAATTATCAAAATAGAGCTTACAACCAGCAACACCAATGTTACTATACTTACTTCCAGCTTCTCTCCATGCCTATTTTATCGAGCGCATTTTGAAGACTTGACCTTAATGTCCACATAAATATTGAGATCTATGATCTATGTCAGCATTCTTACCAATATCATATGATCCATGATAGCATTCTCATAAATATGATAGAACTTATAGAGATCTTAAAGAATCTATATAACTATAATTATAACTCACATATCGAAGGTATTTTCAATTCTAGTAATAACAATTGCGACAACCCACGGAATACCTACTCCAGTAAATACCATTTTAAAGTAGATACAACTACCGCCTAACATATTAAAATGGATTCACTCATTCGTTGGCAACATAAATATTTAAAAGCACAAAGGTTCGATTTCCAATCCGTCCTCAAGTGAAAAATAACTTATGTCAGTCAAACCCCATAAACTACGACTCTTTATTCCTTTCCCATGAAACGACTACCTAAAGCCACATGTACAAAATGATTGACGCGAGGATTGGTCGACTCATTAAAGTAGGCACATTCATATAATATTAATGGACACACAATTCAACACCAAACTAGGTATTAATACAACGCACAAATATTAGCCGTATCCCACAATATGAAACAATCTAAATCTTTGGGATCGAGCTTGCTGAAGCTGTCCCTTCCCTTAAATCTGCCAAGTTAGGTCATGAATTTGTCCAAATCACAAGAAGCAAACATAATATATATATATATATATATATATATATATATATATATTTCTGGCAATAATTAAATTATGTATCCCATCATTATTAAATAAAGCAAACATTATACAGGGCTCAAGCCATTCGACTATCTCGTCCCTCAGAACACAATGGCCAAGAAAACATATGCAAGCACAAAACATGGATCAACTATTCCCTCTAAACAAAGATCTATGAGAAAAAGACGACAGCCAAGAACTATCCCTCATATCTCATATAGGTGATGTACTAAAAAGAAAATTTGCAGAGAAACCTATTTCAAGCATTGTTGGTTATTCCAATGGATTAGAACAAGCATACTATTCTATTTGAATTGCTATGCAAAGAGGTACCTGTACGAAAATGCTAACATACAAGCGATACCAGATCACTCACCTCTGTATTGAAATCTGTCCAGCTAACCCTTAAACCGTCAGGCAGAGTTCTAGCATTTTGGGAATGGACAAGCGCACAGAAGACTCATGGATCTTAATCGACGACCTCCAGTCTCCTTGAGATCTGCCTCGGTCTACTATCATTCTTCCCTCACGCCACCAGCGACCACTTAGTCCGTTGCAACCCTTCACTCCTCATTGGAACACACATCAAATAAAAAATACAACAGGGAAATATGGCAGGGTTCGAGCTCCCCAACAATCCACCAGACTTCATCAATGAATCAATCAGGGAAAACGATCTTGATTTCGACATAAAGAATATAAGCAGAGAAATCATACACTATGATTTCAATCGAGGTCTTCTCCTCAACATTTCCAAACTCAGGCAACAATATATATAAATTTCCTTAAGCTAAATCGTAGCAGTGATTGAGGATCGGCAACCAAACAGATCCATGGAATAGGATGTGCATCTTGTATGTAGATCGTATTTAGTTGTAGAATTGCCCAGCTACTGTACAGCGAATCGGTAGTGAAAATTCACATCCAAATCGGATTAGCAGAACCCTTCTCCAGTCCTTTCTACTAATAATGAAAGTGACCGTCCTTCCAAAGCAAGCACCCCCCCGTGCTTCACCTACATTCAGTTTATTTCAGAAAACTCCGAAAGATTTAGTAGGTGGAAGGTTTAATAGCACCACCTCCTTCTTGAGATGACAAGTGGCGTCTGCTTCTCATGTTCTTATAGTGACATGTGGAAGCTTGCACCAAGTGGCACTATTTGCACCAAGTGGCACTATTCATTTAAGGAGACTTCACCTCTATTCCTCGACTGATATTCTACCTAACTCCTCTCTTCAACTTGTATGACCTATGAATATACTTGGTACGGGTAGTTAAGAGGCATCCGGTGGGAGGATGTTTCACACGGCGGTCATGGCCCAGTAATCAAAGCCAGTAGTGAATGATAGTGGTATAATTGTACTGGTGATACGATTCCGGCCAACACTACACGTGTATGGATTCACTTATCCAAGGGTGCCTACCGGGAATACAACTATGAATATACTTAATATATATATATATATATGAATTAAGGGATGGTAGTTAAAAAGGTCTAGTAACCTGAGAATGGAGTCGTGTTTCCACCAACTCCACTCCATATTAACTAAGGTTCTACCCAATGTCACTAATTAACCCCCGGTGAAATACCTTGGCTATAGCAATATACATATTATTGCCATTAGTAATATCTGTATAAAAGAATGTCCTTGAAAATAATACTCCCTTGTAGTGGAGGTTCTGTATTTAATATAACTAACAATGAATATATTTTTGGGTGATATATTCGTGTTATATAAGCTTCGACACTCATCTAGTATACTTATATTTATACATATCTAATACAATGCTTTTCGTAGATATATCTTAGATCACTAGAATAACAATCTAGATATAATTATCTCCACAATCCTATTCTTGTACACCAAGCTAAGTTACTATCTCATTCCATGTCCCACAATGCACAACATAATTCTGATTTAAAACATCCTAGCTTATGGATAAATATAATTCATCCTTATCCTTGTCCTCAAGTATAGAATTGAGGAAAGTTTTAGTCTCTTTTCGAATCTAGGATATATTAATAGAATGACCTCCTAATTTATTTAGGATCATTTATCATAGCTATCCTGACACAAGAAAGGTAAGCCCTCTAGTTGATTAGGGGCATTGCAACGAGTAACTGCTTCCTTAATTTATTACGACGACACTTATAACCTTAAGGTTTATTTGTAAATCAATTTACTCTTTTTTTTTTCAAGTGTCCTTGGCACTAAGGTATTACCCACGATCCTGGTGGTTACCCTACTTATCACTCCTCTTTCGTAGTGGGTTCCATCACCCGTTGTTAAGTTGCGTCATCTCTTTAGTCCCATAGATTTTCAATAATATTTGAAACTTAGACAGATATTGAAATGATAATTTTCAGGGTCCACTAGTGGGGCCTTGGCCTTGACCTCCTCAACAAGGCTCTTACATAACTCACAATATAAATTTATAAATTTGATAGGGATAGAGAGGGGGTATTACATCCTCCTCCCCTTAAAAGTAACACCGTCCTCGGTGTTCATACATTTCCACACTTCGACTTCTCTCTTGGAGTCATCTTGTGCTTGCTTCGTCATTTCTATTTGACCTTCTTTGTATTTTCATGATTTTTTTTTTTTTTCGAGATAGTTTCGATCATACCTGCATTTTTACCACAAAACCTGGATTTCAAGGATACCGAGATAAATTTATCATCGATTCCATAATCAAATCGAGGAACATATTAATGAGTCATTTGTTGCCATATAACATTTGCAATTCCATGAAATATCTTTTAGTCTTTGTTTGTGCTTTTATTATCACAAGCACACATAAATCTAGTGCTCTAAGAGTGTAGATTGTTAACTTAATTAATCACATCATTCATTTGATCCAGGAAATTCTTGCCTAACACCCTAGTGCTCACACAGCAATCCTTTTGGAAATTCTTGCCTAACACCTCAATGCTCACACAACAATTTTTTCGGAGATTTCTTGCCTAACACCATAGTGCTCACGCAGCAATACTTTCTCTCATGCATACTAAGCCGCGTCCTGCTTCCCGCATATGCATTTTCTTATAGCTTTCCTAGGTCTTACAGCCAACCAATTCTCCAAGAATCCTAGTGGCTGTTCAATCCCTCATTTTAGAGAGTATTTCAATGCCATTACAACACTCTTTACACAATTCCCCTCAAGCCTTCTCGCTTGAGTCCCGGAATTTATTTTCTCCAAGCCGCCTTGCTTGAGTCTAGAAAAATCTCTTTCAATTTAATCAATTTATTTCGTCATATTATATTTTGTAATCATATGATTACTCTGACCCATTTGAGCCTAGATCTTTATTCAATCAATAATTATCAAACTTAAAGAATAAATAACAGTTATGATGTGGATCTTAAATCCTCACCCCCTTATTTTACCATGCATAGTATTTATGCTCTTGTTTTTCCACAAGCTCCTCCAAATTTTGACCATCTGCCCAGTTCACCTGTTAGCAACCCTTTATAGAACAAAATCAAATATCGTAAGGTCCTTTTTGTATTCATAAAAAAAAATAGGATAATCATCCTTCATCATCATAATTGAAATACTTTTTTTTTTATCACTAAGCATATCTAGTTGAATAAAAGGGTTTACATAATGCCTTGAACATGATATAACATTCTTCCTATTACGGTCCATGCACATTATGATCACATAACCTCAGATGTTATCTTTCATCATTTCAACACAATTCTGGTTTTAGTTATACCACTTTTCTTTGTATAGCTTATCATCTTATACAATTAACCGATTGTGAAAAATAAAATATACTTGCGTACCTTATAAGATAACCCAATACTTTGTAAGGGCGACCACATATATCTCTATTATAAGGCCCTTGTATGTTGAGGTACCTATGTATCCCACATTGACTTGTTGACGGTTGTAAGGAAGTGATGTGCGGAATGTGAAGTTTGCTTGATCACAACATTCAAAGTGTTAGTCATATAAAGTAATTAAATCATAAGGACAATCTTACCTAGAACGTATGTCCAATCATCACCTTTAAAATCTTAGACATGATTTACTATTAAGATTACTTATGATCTAACACCATGGAAGTTCCATGACATTAATGGTTTCTTAACTCATAATGCTAATATAAAACAGCCATTCCCTGCAACCACATATGTCAGAAAATTTAAATTTAAAGTATCTTGCTAACTAGTAATCATTTTATGTCGTTTCTTCATTCATAATAAAGAACATACTCATTTGAAAGTTCTCCACCTCATTTGTATGATTATGATGTGGACAACAATATTAACCACCATAGCTTTTATCTTTTAACAAAATAATCCCAAAACACAAATCATCATAAATCATGATCACCCCAAGGTATAGCTTCTATTAACACTACTCATAGTATCCCCACATCCACCGTAAGGATCAATGAACTAATGAGATATATATGAGATCATGCATTCATAAATTTTAATAACCAATAACTAATAGAATCTAGTAGTGTCTAGCTTAGTTAGCTTACACTTCTTGTGGAAGGTTAGTTTATCATAAGTAACCAACCCACCATTTCTAGTTGCTACTTCTGTAATGAGATAGAATTTGTGCTAAGGAGAAAAATCTTAACTTCAATATAGTTATGCTTCCTTAGTGACTAAAGGAATATTTTTGAATATCTGACTTTCCTTCGTGTTTACTCCTCCGATAATATGCACTATTTACAGGATTTACTAGTTATGTCCACAACATCAACTTATCCTTTAGAATGACTTTATATATTGAAAGGAACTTGACAGTCCCTAATCATAGTCGGAATGCTAGACCATCTTATTTAGTCAAACATGAACGTATATAAAAGAAACTTTAATGGAACTTTAACCAATCTAAGTTTTTTTTTTATATTATCCATAAGAATCTCATATTTTGAATCACTGACGATTGGATCAATAAAACTCGATTAGTCATATATAGTCAACAAAACGTATCCTAGCGTACTTTGTCAAACAAAACTTTTGTTGGAACCGAAAGATATCCACTTTCAAGAATAACAATAAAATGCAGAGAAGGTAATAGGTATTAAAACCAATCATCAAATCAACAACTTTAGGAGAGTTCCTCCGCTTAGCATATCCACAACTAGGATGACTTTCGGCATACTCGAGACTCATTTTGAAAAACACTTGACTCTGTTAGTCTAAATACTCTAAGTGTACTTTCTCGCAATCTATTGTACTAAATATAGAATAAGAGGAAATATTCATCCATAATATTTTCTTAATAACCATTGGTTCAATTACCTACTGAACCATGTTCACAAATAGACAAAGCTATACTATTATAATGCTTCAGAAAATGCGACATACTTACTTGTAATTCGAGACGACTTGTCCGTTACCTCCTTCCAAGCTTTTAAACTTTGAAGGGCATTTTCCCCATTGCTTATTTCAAGTGGAATGGAATACCTTACTTGGTTCATCCAACTCATTTCATCATGCTAAGCCCACTATAGGCCCGAGTGTTGTAACTCGTGCTCTGATACCATATGTAACGTCTCCAAGATTTGTGAGTTAGTAAATTGGTGAAATTTAAAATTTCTTCCATTAGATATCCTTGCAATAACAGTATTTATGAGCAAGTTCATTAAAATAGATAACATTTATTTAACCCTTATTCCTACACTGACATTCTTATAATAGTCAATTTGCTTATTTTATTAAGTGTTACCATTACAACTCCATGGATCTCTTTTGAGACCATTATATATAAAGGAACTATACAGCTGCATGGTATCATGACAAAATGCCTTCACAAAAATCATTTCCACACACATTCCAATGAATAATCACTTATTCCATGAATAAACACTTAGTTAAGACTTATTGACAAGATATAACCATTAAGACATGAACATGCAAAATAAGGATTACTCACAAGACATCAACAATAGAGTCATACACATGGAGAGACAAAATGTACGTGGTTCACCCAATCACATTGGGCTACATCCACCAAAGGACAGTCGCATCTTGTATTAATTATCAAAATAGAGCTTACAACCAGCAACACCAATGTTACTATACTTACTTCCAGCTTCTCTCCATGCCTATTTTATCAAGCGCATTTTGAAGACTTGACCTTAATGTCCACATAAATATTGAGATCTATGATCTATGTCAGCATTCTTACCAATATCATATGATCCATGTCAGCATTCTTATAAATATCATAGAACTTATAGAGATCTTAAAGAATCTATATAAATATAATTATAACTCACATATCGAAGGTATTTTCAATTCTAGTAATAACAATCGCGACAACCCACGGAATACCTACTCCAGTAAATACCATTTTAAAGTAGATACAACTACCGCCTAACATATTAAAATGGATTCACTCATTCGTTAGCAACATAAATATTTAAAAGCACAAAGGTTCGATTTCCAATCCGTCCTCAAGTGAAAAATAACTTCTGTCAGTCAAACCCCATAAACTACGACTCTTTATTCCTTTCCCATGAAACGACTACCTAAAGCCACATGTACAAAATTATTGGTGTGAGGATTGGTTGACTCATTAAAGTAGGCACATTCATATAATATGAATGGACACACAATTCAACACCAAACTAGGTATTAATACAACGCACAAATATTAGCAGTATCCCACAATATCAAACAATCTAAATCTTTGGGATCGAGCTTGCTGAAGCCGTCCCTTCCCTTAAATCTGGCAAGTTAGGTCATGAATTTGCCCAAATCACAGGAAGCAAACATAATATATATATATATATATATTTCTGGCAATAATTAAATTATGTATCCCATCATTATTAAATAAAGCAAACATTATACAGGGTTCAAGCCATTCGGCTATCTCGTCCCTCAGAACACAATGGCCAAGAAAACATATGCAAGCACAAAACATGGATCAACTATTCCCTCTAAACACAGATCTATGAGAAAAATATGACAGCCATGAACTATCCCTCATATCTCATATAGGTGATGTACTAAAAAGAAAATTTGCAGAGAAACCTATTTCAGGCATTGTTGGTTATTCCAATGGATTAGAACAGGCATACTATTCTATTTGAATTGTTATGCAAAGAGGTACCTGTGCGAAAACGCTAACATACAAGGGATACCAGATCGCTCACCTCTGTATCGAAATCTGTCCAGCTAACCCTTAAACCGTCAGGCAGAGTTCTAGCATTTTGGGAATGGACAAGCGCACAGAAGACTCATGGATCTTAATCGACAACCTCCAGTCTCCTTGAGATCTGCCTCGGTCTACTATCATTCTGCCCTCACGCCACCAACGACCACCAAGTCCATTGCAACCCTTCACTCCTCATTGGAACACACATCAAATAAAAAATACAACAGGGAAATATGGCAAGGTTCGAGCTCCCCAACAATCCGCCAGACTTCATCAATGAGTCAATCAGGGAAAACGATCTCAATTTTGACATAAAGAATATAAGCAGAGAAATCATACACTATGATTTCAATCCAGGTCTTCTCCTCAACATTTCCAAACACAGGCAACAATATATATAAATTTCCTTAAGCTAAATCGTAGCAGTGATTGAGGATCGGCAACCAAACAGATCCGTGGAATAGGATGTGCATCCTGTATGTAGATCGTATTTAGTTGTAGAATTGCCCAGCTACTGTACAGTGAATTGATAGTGAAAATTCACATCCAAATCGGATTAGCAGAACCCTTCTCCAGTCCTTTCTACTAATAATGAAAGTGACCATCCTTCGAAAGCAAGCACCCCCCCGTGCTTCACCTACATGCGGTCTATTTCAAAAAACTTCGAAAGATTTAGTAGGTGGAAGGTTTAATAGCACCACCTCCTTCTTGAGATGACAAGTGGCATCTGCTTCTCGTCTTCAAATAGTGACATGTGGAAGCTTGCACCAAGTGGCACTATTTGCACCAAGTGGCACTATTTGCACCAAGTGGCACTATTCATTTAAGGAGACTTCACCTCTATTCCTCGACTGATATTCTACCTAACTCCTCTCTTCAACTTGTATGACCTATGAATATACTTGGTACAGGTAGTTAAGAGGCATCCAGTGGGAGGATGTTTCACACGGCGTTCATGGCCCAGTAATCAAAGCCAGTAGCCAATGATAGTGGTATAATTGTACTGGTGATACGATTCCGGCCAACACTACACGTGTATGGATTCACTTATGCAAGGGTGCCTACCGGGAATACAACTATGAATATACTTAATATATATATATGAATTAAGGGATGGTAGTTAAAAAGGTCTAGTAACCTGAGAATGGAGTCGTGTTTCCACCAACTCCACTCCATATTAACTAAGGTTCTACCCAATATCACTAATTAACCCCCGGTGAAATACCTTGGCTATAGCAATATACATATTATTGCCATTAGTAATATCTGTATAAAAGAATGTCCTTGAAAATAATACTCCCTTGTAGTGGAGGTTCTTTATTTAATATAACTAACAATGAATATATTTTTGGGTGATATATTTGTGTTATATAAGCTTCGACACTCATCTAGTATACTTATATTTATACATATCTAATACAATGCTTTTCGTAGATATATCTTAGATCACTAGAATAACAATCTAGATATAATTATCTCCACAATCCTATTCTTGTACACCAAGCTAAGTTACTATCTCATTCCATGTCCCATAATGCACAACATAATTCCGATTTAAAACATCCTAGCTTATGGATAAATATAATTCATCCTTCTCCTTGTCCTCAAGTATAGAATTGAGGAAAGTTTTAGTCTCTTTTCGAATCTAGGATATATTAATAGAATGACCTCCTAATTTATTTAGGATCATTTATCATAGCTATCCTCACACAAGAAAGGTAAGCCCTCTAGTTGATTAGGGGCATTGCGAAGAGTAACTGCTTCCTTAATTTATTACGACGACACTTATAACCTTAAGGTTTATTTGTAAATCAATTTACTCATTTTTTTTTTCAAGTGTCCTTGGCACTAAGGTATTACCCACGATCCTGGTGGTTACCCTACTTATCACTCCTCTTTCGTAGTGGGTTCCATCACCCATTGTTAAGTTGCGTCATCTCTTTAGTCCCATAGATTTTCAATAATATTTGAAACTTAGACAGATATTGAAATGATAATTTTCAGGGTCCACTAATGGGGCCTTGGCCTTGACCTCCTCAGCAAGGCTCTTACATAACTCACAATATAAATTTATAAATTTGATAGGGATAGAGAGGGGGTATTACAGAGGCATTTCACTTTCACTTTTTTGCTGATTGAACTAAGGAGAAAGAGGGCTAGAGAGAGCAGAGAACAGGGGCACAATTTTCGAGGCAAGGAAGTGGATATTTTTCCAGTTGCACACGAATTGAGATAGCTACATTTATTATTGTAACAAATCCCAAGAAGTGTGACCATACAACAACATTTATTTCTGTACTATATAGCACATTTTTCAATGCACGAGTTAGCAGCAACACACATTCCAATGCACCATACAATATGGTTTTTGGGAACAGTTTTCTAGATCATTTCTTGTGCACAAATTTCAAGGAATAGCACGGGTTTCAAGGCAGTTTCTCATGCACAGAAATTGAGGTGATCTTCTTCACGTTTCTCAAGGAAGTTTTAGGCACAGAAATTGAGGGTCATACAGTCCTATACGGACTGTACTTGATACAAAAAATTTGAGGTCTATTTTTCTGCACAGTATTCGAGGCAGTAACACAGATTTCGAGGTTGACATTTTGTGCACATAAATCGAGGTGACTTAGCATAGTTTTCGAGAAAGTGAGTTGGGTGCATCTATGGGTGAAGATAAGTTTTATTTTTCACTATAATGTTGTTCATGATTTTTGCTGAAGAAATAATAAATATCTCTCGCTCTCTTACTGGTTTTCCCATGGGGGTTTTTCCAGGGCACAGATGCAAAAATTTCTAAGTCTCTATCTTTTATGATGTGCGTGTTAAATATTTATTTTCTGTCTGTTGTATGAATTTTCAGCGTGTTTAATTGTCTCAGAAAAATTTCATAAGTAGTTTGCAGCATATGCAAAACCGGCTATAAATGAAAACCACTGAAATGTTGACATAAACCAGCAAGCAGAAAAGTCATAAAAATTTACAAGACTAAGTTTGTAAAACATGAGACCTGGAAGTTACTTGATGCTTTTAATTGTGGGTAATGCGTTGATTGTGTACTATCGTGGTAGTGGTTGAATAAATCGTTGGTAATGAAAGTTCTGGTCCATACTATAACTTGTTTCTTCTGCCTAGTACTGCACTTTGATGTTTGATAGTTTCAAATAGTAGTGTTGCTGAAAGTGTTGATGTCTACTTGTTTTATTTCTATTTGGTAATGGTTTTGAAATAGAAATACTAATAATGTAAACGAACTAGCATGCTTAAATGGGACCCTATTCTGTGAATAAGAAATACGATTTTGACAGCAAATAGCTACCTATAAGCAATAAATTATAAATATGATTTTGACAACAGATAGCTACCTATGAGCAATAAACTATAAATACCCTATCCTAGAAGATAATATACATTGTCTAGCAAAGGCTAGCTTGGCTGGCCCTACTAGACTCTCCACTGAGTTCTAGGCAGAACGTCGACTTCTGATGATGAAGACAATTTGGTAATGACACCAATGCTGTAATATCTAAATTTTTTAAAGCAATATTAACTGCTCCATACCTAGCTACTTGAGCACTTGGTCCCTTCCTGTAGAAGTCTAATTGCTTGGCACTTTAAATCTTCCCTATAGAAACCTGCACACTAAATCAATAATTAAAGTAGAACCCGTTGTATCTTGATGATCTGTTAGAATGTTTTCCTTGGGCTCGATGACTTTGCGGCTACCATGTTCCTCCCAACCTTGCACCCTAAACCGTTTCTGGTTCTATCTAGATCCCCCTGAGCTTGGTTCCAACATGCAATGAGAGGTAGAGGCCCTAGATCCACTTCTGGTTCAGTTCTATGAATTTTAGGTAAGGTTGCTTCAGCTTCTTGGAGCAGGATAGTTTTCTTGGACTACCATAAGAGACTGATAATAACCCCAAGAATGATAGGTGATCCCCAAAACTTGGGATCTTACCTCTTTAAATAGGGAAATCTTGTATTAGGACTATTAAAGTAATTAGTTTCTTTAAATTCAATATTTAATAATTTCAAAGATATTATTTAATTAAATAATTTTGTCGTCTTGAACTAGGACTTTTCCAACTGTTTCACTATAATTCATTTTTTATTTATCCTCTTAATAATAACAATAATTACACTAATAATTTTTCTTATATAAAATATATTTCACTTAACTTATTAATACATCATTTAAAATATTAAATAATGCATAGATCAGATATACTAATTATATCCCATAATTAAATAATAACACCTATTATTATTTAAAGCTCTTAATAATAATAATAATAATAATAATAATAATAATAACAACAACAACTTAGAGGACTTTAATTAGGTTAGTCATAAAAGACTACTGATAATTATCTTTTATTTAGTTATGTGTCATCACATGACACTCTTTTCTCTTTAACTTTTAGGGACACAATCCACTTCTTTTGGATAGTCATGGTCAGCTTGGTTAGGTACCTCTAGTCTCTCTCTTTGCATGTTGGATTCCCTCGTTTAACATGGTAGCTCCCGTAGTAGGTGATGATGGATAGAAAGATGAATCATTTACTCGATTAAATAAATGTGATAAAAGTGCTCTTCAGAGTCTTTCCGACTCAACACTTTGAAACTTTGTAACCCCAAGTGCTCTTTCAAGCCATTTAACTCAACACTCTCACATGGACATTACTCTACTGCAATTCCAGAGTCCCTGCTCAGCACTAGTGATAGAATGTGGTTGTGAGGCACATCTAGAATATTTAAGTTTCCTTGGATCCGATATTCATTTATCAAGCTTGTTGTGCTCCAGGGCGTATGCCCAACACTCAATGTACATTAGGACTTACTCCCAGTAGATCATATTTCCTCTAGGTACATCGGGGCTTTTTCCGAGTATGTAGGTAATTTGTGTGTTTCTGAGTTCACGCTCAACACATCATATAAGTCAATTATGTCATTCACATCACTGCAAAGTATGTAAGAAAAGGTCATCTCAGTATATTAGAGTTTTTGTACCCACATCAAAACATTATCAGAACATTGGGGCTTCATTGCCCTGTATATAATCAAATAATGAAATTCAGTCAGGGTCCATGCCCAATATGTCAGTCTACAAAAGAATAAATCATATGTACTAGGGCTCATGCCCAATAATCATAATAAATCACATGTGTTGGGGCTGCATCCCAATATAACATCATAAAATAGTCAGTCCAAAATTCGGGATATTACATCCCTCCCCGCTTAGAACAACACTGTCCTGGTGTTTCTAGGGACTAGGAATAAGGTTATGAAAGAAGGCGGGGTATGCCTCTTTCATGGTGGCCTCATTCTCCCAAGTAGCCTCATCTGATCCAAAGTGCCTCCATTGCACTTTCAGCTGAGTAATGGTCCTCCTCCTAAGCTAGAACTCTCTCTTGTGCAGAATGTGGAGTGATGTTGGCGTGAGCTCGCCTTCGGGCTCCACCTGTAATAAGGACCAATCAATAACATGTTTAGTATTGTAAACATATGTCTTTAATAATTAAGCATGAAAAACATTATGAATTTTTATATGCACTTGTAAGGCCAACTCATAAGCTACTGGGCCCTTCTTGGCTAGTATTTCCAAAAGGTCCACAAAATCTTGGGGCTAGTTTCTCGCAACGTCCCAAGCTCAATGAGCTGCATTTAGCTTTTATTTTTAGGAACACATGTTCACCAACTTGATAGTCCTTTCTTTTCTTCTTCGGATAACTTTTTTGGCGGTCTTGTGCTTCTTTCAAGTTTAGTTGTACCTTGGAGACTAACTGTTCCAAGTCCTTTAATAGGTCAGGTCCTAACATAAGTCTGTCTACTGGACTGTCCCAAGTCACGGGAGTCCGACATTTCCTGCCGTAGAGTACTTCAAAAGGACTCATTTTGGCCAAGGTTTGATAACCGTTGTTGTATGTGAACTCTGCTAGGTGCAACTAATCTTCCCACTTGGTGGGGTTATTCATGACATACATCCTCCACATGTCCTCGAGGATCTGGTTTACTCATTCTGTTTGTCCGTCGGTCTAGGGGTGGTACGCGGTATTGAATTGTAACTGGGTTTCCAGACCGGAGAATAATTCTCTCCAGAAGTTTCTAGTGAACTTCGTGTCTCGATCTGAAATGATTGCTTTGGGTATCCTATGCAATCAAAATATCTCTTTTAAGAATATTTTTGCGATGTGAACTGATTTGTAGGTAGATTTCACCGGTATAACGTCGGCTACTTTAGATAGCTTTTCTACCACTACGAAGATTGAGTCATTCAGTTTCTTACTCTTGGGTAAGCCTGTAATGAAGTCCATACTTATTACCTCCCATTTCCATTCTGGGATGGGTAAAGGTTGAAGTAATCCGTAGGGGTTTTGGTGTTCTACTTTGACCAATTGGCATTCCTAACATTCCGCGATGAACATTGCAATGTCAACTTTAAGCTTAGGTGAGAAGTAATGTTTCCTTATGGCCGATTTCATATTTTGATATCTGGGGTGTCCTAGATAGGGTTTCCGGTGAAACTTGGTGAGAATGTTGGATCTAATGTCTCCACTTTCTGGGACGTAAAGTCGATCTTTTGACCACAATAGTCCCGTTTCGTCTATCTTATATTCTTTCTGTTGTTGGAAATGTCTATCTTCCTAGATCCTTGCGAGCATTTCCATATAATAACGGTCACTCTTACATGTTGTTCGAATTCTATGGTGTAAGTCGGAGTCGGTTTGGCTTACCGTGACCTCGTAAAGCATATGTGCTCGACGGCTTCAGGCATCCGCAATCTTGTTTTCCTTTCCTTTTGTATGCTTAAGTTTGAAATGGTACTCACTAAGGAAGGCTAGCCACCTGGCCTTCCTGGCATTTAGGTTGGGTTGGTCGAAAAGGTATTTCAAGCTCATGTTATCAGTCATCAATAGGAATTTCTTTCCCATGAGATAATGCCACCACATCTTAAGAGAATGGATGATGGCGGCTAGTTCGAGGTCATGAGTGGGGTAGTTCTGCTCATGCTCTTTTAGTTTCCTCGATTTGTAGCATATGGAAAGATTGTCTTGCATAAGGAATCCCCTGAGTCCTTCCTTGCTTGCATCCATGCAAACGACAAAGTCCCCATTGGGATCCGCAATATGCAGAATCAGTGCACTAATAAGTAGTTGTTTTAGCTTTTGAAAGCTCTCTTCGCACTTATCCATCCAGATAAACTTGTTTTCCATTTTCTATTTGGTGGTCATGGGACATGCGATCCATGAAAGGTTTTCAATGAACTTTCGGTACTAGCCAGCTAATCCTAAGAACGACCTTATGTTGAATACACAAGTAGGTGTGGGCCATTCTTCGATAGATTTGACCTTTTCAGGGTTGACGGCTATTCCCTTCTCGGAAATGATATGTCCTAAGTATTGAATGTGAGGTCTGTAGAAATTGCACTTACTAAACTTGGCATAAAGCTTGTGTTCTCTTAGTATCCGTAAAACAATTCGGAGGTGTTCCTCATGTTCTATCTCGTTCTTGGAGTAGATCAGAATGTCATCAATAAAGACTAGAACGAATTTATCGAGGTATTTAGTAAAGATACTGTTTATCATGCACATAAAGTTGGATGGTGCATTCGTCAACCCAAAGGGCATCACTACGAACTAGTAGTGGCCATAATGGGTTTGAAATGCGGTCTTGTTGATATCCTCATCATGGATCCTTACCTGATGTTATCCGGATCGTAAGTCAATCCTCAAGAAAATCTTTTCCCCTTCGACTCGGTCAAACAAGTCGTCGATCCTAAGGAGTGGGTAACAGTTCTTAATTGTCATCTTGTTGAGTTGGTGGTAATCGATGCACATCTACATCGTGCTGTCTTTCTTTTTGACAAAGAGTATCGGTGCACCCTAAAGGGAAACACTAGGTCGGATGTACCCTTTGTCAATTAGTTCTTGTAACTGAAGTTTGAGATCCACCAATTCTGGTGTGCTCATGTGGTACGGGGCTTTAGAAGTTGGTGGATAGCGATTGTGAGATGAGTGGGAGGTCTCATCATGAAAATAAGAGATTGAAGAGGAAATTGTGGCTCGCGATAGGATTGTCTTCCAATCTCAACCTTAGATTGATGAGAGGAAGGTGTCCTCATAATTGGTCTCCCACAACACCACAACTATAAGCATAGGGATTATATTATGTCCCCTTTGTTGTTAACTTGTTCTAGATTTGAAGAATCAAAAAAGGTGTTTTGGGTTGTCTGGAATACTATTCAATCTTTGCTTGCACAAAAGTTTAAATGGCATATATGTATATGATAATTGATTCATGCAAGCAAAAGCATCTAGACTCTTTCTATCATTATCCAAATTTGCAATCCCTACAATTTAATGGGCTAGACAATATTATCAAACAAAAAGAATTCAGGGTGGATGTTTTGGAATTTGGTCAGAAATACTCTCTTTATAAATGAAAAGGAACAAATGGTGCCTTGCTTATGAGATATTGTTTAGTTGCTTCCTATATTATGCCATTCACTTTAGGTTCTTTTTTCTTTGATTTTCTTTTCTCCAGTCTATTATGTCCTTTCCTAGTTGACCTAAATTTGGGGGGCTGAAATCACATTCTCCCAAATTCGCTGAACTCCCATCACCCTCTGCCACTGAGCTTGTGTAAGCAGGTCCTTCACCTAGACTCATCCCATAAATTTCTGGACTATATTCAGCCGCACAAATCCCTAAAACAATTTTTTAGAATAAGCATCTGCTTGACTGCATGGAGCCCCTTGAGCAGAAGGATCATTTATTATTACATCATAAGAAACACTCACAGGCATATTGTGTTTCCCTTCAGATCCCCTTCTCATTTGATGGTCCCCCTGGTTGGATGGTTGACCACTGTCTATATCATTTAAACTAGACAGAACCTCAGTCTGCTGACATTCAGTTTCATTCTCACACTGGGTGCTGCATCTTACCTTCTCATAATCTCCAATACATGTTCCTCTCTTACTTGTGGTCACATCTTTTGTTTTCCTTGTATTCTGTAGTATTTGATGATGGGAGAAGTTTATCACAAAGGTGACAACTAGAAGAAGTGTCCCCTCTGCTTTGTTATGATCTTGTGTAAGAATCTTCATACTGTTTGCATTCACAATGTAAAGCAGTATGATGTTTGGGAACACATTGACTTCATACTTCTAACTCGAGCAAAAAAATTTGTCATTCCTTTTGAGAAAAATCAACATTTTTTGGGTGCTTTTCCTCATAGTATAGATGGTTAGTGTAATGCCTTCTCAAGGTTTACTCTGACATATGATCCAAATTTATCTGCAAGCAAGGCAGCACTTGAGCTTACTAGTTGGACTGACAAGGTACAATTTGAGGGGGGTGAAGATCTGGAATTACTTCCTTATGCGTATGCAACTAGAGATCAATTAGAAGAAAGAAAAAATGCATGGAATGAACGTCGTGCCTCAGAGTATCTGAGTGGTAGTCCACCATTGAAACAACAGTTTATAGCTAAGGCTAAAGTAGGGCTTGGTAAACTGAAGATTGACAGTTCTAATTCAGGATGTCTCACAGAATCTGTGAAATTAAAATCTGGGTATGACATTACTTTCTCTAATCATGAATCATGTCATCAAGTAACAAAGAGGTTAGGAAGTTATCTCAGTTGAGTTGTTTTTTACACTTACAGATGCACAAATGGAAATCAGACATATGGGCCTTCTTTGGAATCTTGTCACCCAACTCATCCTCCTGTTTGTTCCTCCACGTTCGTTCTAATGTTAACTGTGGAGTGGATTTATTGCAGACTGGTCACAAAACAAAGGAAGCATAGTTTATGCTTCCGTTGTGATGAAATGTTAATGAAGTTCAATGGAAACTAAACAAGCACTATAAATCAACACTATTGACAACAACAAAAGCACAAGATATTATTCAAAAAGCTATTCAAACAACTTTTTTGAACTCCAACAAAAAGCATGAACCATACCTCAGTCATTATTTCTACCAACTGCTTGACAGTGACCTCATTATTAGGATTGCCAACATTGAAAATGTGACTATTTTCCCTGGAAGGAATTTCGTGAAAAATGAAATAGGTAAGTACTATAAATATATAAGCACCATACAAGATCAGTATAAATCCACCAAGGATTGTTGTTACTTACCATCATCAAGAGAACAGGTCAACTAGCATATTGTGCCCCATATGTTTAAAGACTATTTATACAATTCCAAGCATGCAAAACCAACACAGAACACACTAATTTTTTTTTAAAGAAATATATTGTGGAATAAATCCAAGTTAATGATTTAAAAATTTAAAAAACAAATGCAAAACACAACAAAAAATACACCACTATAAAATGATATAATTCCATACCCAAGTTAACACATCTAGAAAGTCAATATGAAGCAATTACAACCACATAGCAGTCCACTTACTTTCCAAGAGCATAATCAAACATAGAGGACGGGCTGTAAATAATCCAATGGATAGTCCAACAACATCTTAATTCAGTCCAAGACAAAAGATCAAAACTAGCATTTATCAAGAACATCATTCATTCAATGTAAATCCAAACCATTAGTGACCCAATATGCAAAGTCTACAAATGTATAAACCATGTAAAGGTGAATATAGCAGAATCAATATGTTTTATTGTTTAATATTCAACCATATTCCTTCACAATCTGAACGGACATAATCCACGTTCACGTCAACATCGACATCGACTATATCTTCTTCATTTACACATTTTGCTTCTTGAAAGTCTGTAACCCTTGACAAATCTGCATACTCGGGTTCATATGATGTACTATTTCTCAATCCTTTTGGAGAACATTTTAACACTACATACCAGTCAGTCTCAACTGGATCTTGTACATAGAATACCTGTTTAGCTTGCGATGCCATATTAAATGGATCATCTTGCCAATGATTCTGACTTAAGCATTTCTTCATATTCACCATTATAAAACCCAAATCATCAGTTTTAATCCCTCTCTTATTGTATACATCGACCCAATTAAATTTGAACAATGTGTACTCCACACAAAAATAGTCCAATGTAATTATTTCTTCTATTACTCCATAAAATTTTGTTTTCTGAAGTATAGGGTTTGGATCTTTGGAACTTGACCTCATCATTGTTTCGGCTTCCAAACACACACCACTTTTTTGTGTGCTTCTCTCACTATCCATTCTTTTTGTATGGAATCTATAACCATTAGTTAGGTATCCCTTGTACTTATTCACAAATTTCCTTGGGCCCCGCGCTAGCCATTTAAGTGTATCAGACACATTTCCGTCTCCTTCCACCTACATATTTTCAGTTTTTTTAATGTAGTTAGAACACATACATCCAACCTATGACAAAATATTTAAATTTGTACATGACAATATTCAACATGTAATGGTTTGTAAGTACTTATAATATAAATCGTATAAAGTGACCTGTTTTTTTAGCCAACTAGAAAACTGTTGGGTGTGGAGTCTCTACAATAGAGCTTCATCTTTTTTGGTTTGGGTAAATGAGTTGAGAATCTCCATTTTCTGCATCCTAATTTGACAATTATGGACGGTAAAATTGGTTGTTAATGTGTTTTGATAAAATATGAATAAAAATAATTTGAAATGTCAAATACATTATTCCATCCATGGATCTGTGTTTTGTTAAACCACAAACAAACAAAATTTTGAAGGTCAAATATGTTACTTACTCTATCCATGGATCAAATTCATTTGTGTGAAATAGAACCCACCTATGGGCTTGTTCCCAACTAATGTTATCCATTTCTGATGGAATTGAAGCAAATAATGGCTTTCCATCAAGAATTACTTCTTCAACTTTATCATCCCACACTTCATTTCGACCATGTGTGGTTCCAATAGCTTCCATACCTTTCAAGTATCCTCCACAAAACTTTATTGCTTCCTCCACATCGTAGCTTTCAGCGATGCATCCTTCCGCCCTATTTTTGTTCTTAACATAACTCTTGTATACTTCCATACACCTACAAAAAGAGCATATTTTTAAAGTAATGTCAAAAGCTTTGAATAAATTATTCTTCTTGTGGTTCTTGATAGCAAGTAAAGTTCCATGTACCTCTCAAAGGGGTACATCCATCTATATGAAACAAGGCCACAAAATCGAAGCTCACGTATCAAATGCACATTCAAATGCATCATTATATTGAAAAATGAAGGAGGGAAGTACTTTTCAAGCGAGCACATTGTTTCCACGATATCATTTTCCAACTTGTCAAGGCTCTCTATTGAAACTGATTTTGCACAAATCTACCTATACAATTAACAGAGCTTACAAAGCATCTTTCAAATAGCAATTGGTAGCACATGGCGTAGAGCTATTGGGAGAAGTTGTTGCATTAGAACATGGCAATCATGTGCTTTCATTCCACAGAACTCAAGCTCTTCCATAGATATATGATATTTTGGATTAGAGCTATAATTATCTAGCACTTGTAATGTGAAAATAACATGACATAGGGTCTCTTTCTCTTTCTTCGAAAGAGTATGCGGTGCAGGTGGAAGGAATATTTTTTTTCCTTTAACTTCTGGCCATAGTGATTTTCCCAAACCAACTTTTTGCAAGTCATCTCATGATTTCTTTCCATCTTTGGACTTCCCTTTTATATCCAAGAGAGTTCCAAAAATGCTTTCACACACATTCTTCTCCACATGCGTTACATCTAAATTGTGACGTTGTAGGTGTTTCTGCATTCCAACACATTGAGAATATTGGAAAATTATTTAATATGGAGGAAATCACAAACAATGAATTCAGTGAAGACATCTAAGCACAGTGACGTCATATAAGCATGCAATGTATAATAATTAGGAATGGTTGATGTCTCCACATACCTCCCAATATGGCAGATTGAATAGGATTGATTGTTTCTTCCACACCACAACATTAGTTTTTTGACCTTTTTCCTTATTTATTTTCCTTGTCTTTGATTCACTCTTCCCCCAAACTGTTTTGTTTCCCCTTGTTTCCTTTAAAATATCTGACACTCTTACAACTGAAGGGGCATAACAAAGCTCCTCCTTCCCTTTAAATGGCCCCTTCTATGAGCAAAACTTATGATTTTGAGGAAGAAATCTCCTATGTCCCATGTACACACATTTCTTGCTACAATTGAGGTACTCTGATTTTGTGTTCTTTCCACATATGGGGCATGCATTATAGCCTTTTGTTGTGCAACCAGCCATATTCCCATAAGCTGGAAAGTCATGAATCACCCACATAAGAATTGCCTTCATGTTAAAGCATGTGTTATTGTAAGCATCATATGTCCATACTCCTTGGTCCCATAATTCCTTTAGTTCATCTACCAAGGGTTCCAAATACACATCAATGTCATTACCTGGTTGCTTGGGACCAGGTATTAACAATGTTAACATACAAAAATTCCTTTTTGTGCACAACCATGGTGGGAGGCTGTATCTAACCAACACTACAGGCCAAACACTATATGTACTACTCAAGTCTCCAATTGGGTTAAATCCATCTGTTGCCATTGCAAGTCGTACATTGTGGGGTTCGCCTGAAAAACCAGGCCATCTTTCATCAATAGTTTTCCAGGCTGGGCTATCAACAGGGTGGCGCATATGACCATCATTGCTTTCATTCTCATGATTCCACCTCATTTTTTGTGACATGTCCACAGAGCTAGAACAATAAAGAAAATCTTTCATTTATATATAATATTATCATATAATAACACTACGAAAAATTGTAAAGATAATACAAGAAGGTGAAAACTTGAATAAAATTATGGTGTTGAAAATCATACCTATACATTCTCCTTAGCCTCGGTGCTATGGGGAAATATATTAACACCTTTGCAGGAACACCTTGACGCACCTTTTGAGATTGAGCATCCACCTTCCATCGATATTTTCCACATGTTGGGCATTTGTCTTTACTTTCTTTACTTCCTTGATATAATATGCAATCACTAGGACATGCATGTGTTGGTGGGAAAAACTACCCTATAGTAAGGAAATAGATACTATCAACTGAAAGGGGATGACAGGTAAGCGTATTAACTGCGTTACAAAGATGTTCATGAAAGGAAATAGGTTATAGGCCTTAAGAACATACCTTTCAAATGACATTCGATCCTAGCTCTTATTCGATATTGCGCTCGATCTTCAAGTCCACTTTCCATTCACTAAACCTGCAATACAAATACCTTTCTCAGCGTATCTTGGATAATATATAATGATGGAAAAATACAAAGCAATTTAAACACCTAATATTAACCAAAACAGATCCAAACAAGTATATCACTTGAATGAACACTTAATTTGGGACAAGAAAGACGCTTCAACCTTTTATTGTCAAATGCAAATTGATGTTACAAAATATACCTGACTTTGTGACATACTCTTGCAACTTGATTCTGGGGTCTTGCTCTTCTCTGGCTTGGATATCTTCCAGCATAAACTCCTCCAACGCAAGCTTCTCTTTAAAAACCTCTTAATAACATTCATGTCTCTAACCCCTCTCTTTATTCTTCCCTGTATTTATAGGACAAGAGAAGCAGTTCAGGTTGAGAGATGGTTATGGAGGAAGTTGGGGAAGTTGGGAAACCAACTGCAACTAATCCTCTTCGTGAAATTAATTATTATTTAATCATCTTTTGAGATGTACACTACTATTGCTCAGTGAAGTAGCATTTAGGGCGCTACTATAGTGCTTGTAAACTAGCGCTCATCACTTTTTAAATATTGAGCACTACTCTACTAAAGAGGAGTAGCGCTCATGAGGTTTGAGTGCTACTATTACACACTGGAGTAGGGTACAGGCACTAGTCTATTGAAGTAGAGTAGCACTCATATCTCAGAATGACATTTTTAGGGTTTTTCCAGTCTTGTCAGGAAATGGAGTAAGTCAAAGTCTCATCTAGGGTCAACATGCTCCTCCATCCAAGTTATCCTTTTGTGTGATCAAAAACTCAAGGTGATCATAGATGGAGAGGTGCAAGTTTGACCTATAACAGATGCCCCCTAATGTGTGAGTTCATAGGGAAACGATGGCCAAAATACATTATAATCCAAAGCCAAAGGAGGAGCAAAGAACCGCAGAAATAAGTCACAAGAACACCTGAAACAAAGATCAAGGTCAGCAAGCAATTACATCTTTGACATCATATAGATATGTAGTGTGATACAACATGATCTATGATACATAACAAGGAGATGTATATATAGCATGGCCACTTGGAATGCAAGCGTGGATCCATGTCAAACCGAGAGATCATAGCCATAACAACAAACTGGATCTATGTCTCATGGAGAGCCGAATATAAGTGAGTCTCAGTCTTGTGTAACTTGGGTGATAACAAAATGAGGTAATGTCATCCAAAATCCCAAGGTCTTCATCCAAAACAACTCTAGGTACAAACCCTAACTATGTGAATAGATGAGCTAACAGTCGAACATGGGGGGTATCGTTTGATTACCGGTCATTGATGTATACCGTTAACAAACGCAAGGACTTCCATCGATAATGATGATGGGGCCCAAGGTACCAAGTACGGTCCGTCAAGTGTGAATAAATGGACTTGGAGTCGAACACTTGGGGATCCTGTCGAAGAAGAGACATTGATGTATTCTCAACATTCAACAACGAGGAAAATTGCCACTGGTGACTGCAATTTCCAAGGTACTAACCGAAACTCTAAACTTCATTCCCAGAGTAAAATGAGTTGATGTCGATGGGAAGAAGTTCGTTGGAAGGGAGGCCTTAAGACATCCTCCATCATCCAACTCGAGGAACACTCAACTGGTATGAGCTGATATGGAATATGTAGCAAGACTGACACTAGGATGGCTGACACATGAGGTCAAGGTAAACTGCAGAATGGTCGACATAGGGTATATCCTTGAACAGTGAGCACGACACAAAGTGACTCAGGCAGTTTCCGACATAGTGGGGTAAATTATAAGCCTGAAATGTAAGAGACATTATCAGACTCTCCATATGGTTGGAAGAATAACCAACCAGGGGAATAAACAACTCGAAGATCAGGTTCACCCTAAGGTCAAAAACTAAACCCAACCGTCAAGATAGACTCAAGTAGGTGCTGTGTTCAAGGATAGAACTGAATAAACTGCCTTTGACATTGAAGATATGACACATCTTTCCATCCCTTATTCTTTTTAGATAAAAGAATACCTTTCTTGTTGTTTTAATGAGTCCAAGAAAGAATGAAAACTCAATAGATCCAATCATGTAAAAAGTTTAACGAGGCCATGGGAGGAAGACTCAGGACCTTCTTCATTGTTTACAGGGTTCAAAGAAGAGATAGAAGATTACTGTATATTACTGATCTCTGGATTTTAATATCGAGCCGAGATCTGTTCTTGCTCGCCGGTGTTTTCAATTTTAAGGAGTTTGAAGAACTTAAACAATAACTCCATATATCTGCTTGTCGATTTTAGTATCGAGCCCAAGAAGATTAATGCTAAAAATGGTTCTTAAGCTTACAGCTGTCAGGGCACTAGCTCAACAATGACTTGTCCTACAGGTTTTTTGCAAAAGAAAAAGCCTCTATACTCAGAAACAAAGTGGGGAGAAAAAAATAGGAGAAAGATACTTAAAACTGGGAATCCAACAAAAGAGGACTAACCCAAAGCATCAAACCCTAACAAGACCACTACGCCAAGCAAGATACCAACCACCCTACTAATACAAGGACTGAGAAATGAATCAGCCTAAAACACTTTAAACAAACTTGAAACCAGAAAAGACAACAAGTCACAGAAGGTTGGAAATCAACAAGTTCGGAAGACACCCTAAAGACTCCAAAACAGACCAAACCCTACAACAAAGGATAAGATAGGTAAAGAGCAAACAAATGTTGCTACAAACAGTGAATGCAAAAGTATGCAGGTTTGTAAATCAACAACATACAATCAGGGCAAGAATAAGCGGAAGTGTTCACCAAAGAACAAAACCTAGTCTTCCAAAAGAGTTATAAATAGTCCAAACATTCCACAAGTAAGCAAGCGATCTAAATATGGTAAAAGACTCAAAGAAAGGCTCTACGACTTAAAGAAAAGTTTAAAACCTCAAAAACCAGTCAAGGAGATCTAGAAACAAAGTCAGAAGACCACCAAAAAGGCTAAAACTCAAACAGACCACTAACAGAAGGCTACAGGAAATATAGCCTACTGTGCAATAGGGAAACTCGCGCTCCTGAGGAGATGGGCGCTACTGTATGTATAGAAAAGTAGCATATGGGCACTACTGTATGTATAACAAAGTAGCACTCAGGTCTTAAAAGTTAAAAACTGACTTTGAAAAGATGCAAAAAGACTGATTAAGGCAGAGAAAAACAAGCAGGGGGTACCTACAAGGTTTCTCAGCACATAAAAGGAGTTGAAATAGTTCTGGGAAGACAAACAAGAAAAGGTTTCCTAGAGCAAAAACACAACTATCCCCAGCGAAGTCGCCAGTCTGTTGGCGGGAAAAACTACCCTATAGTAAGGAAATAGATACTATCAAGTGAAAGGGGATGACAGGTAAGCGTATTAACTGCGTTATAGAGATGTTCATGAAAGGAAATAGGTTATAGGCCTTAAGAACATACCTTTCAAATGACGTTTGATCCTAGCTCTTATTCGATCTTGCGCTCGATCTTCAAGTCCACTTTCTTTTCACTAAACCTGCAATACAAATACCTTTCTCAGCGTATCTTGGACAATATATAATGATGGAAAAAGACAATGTAATTTAAACACCTAATATTAACCAAAACATATCCAAACAAGTATATCACTTCAATGAATACTTAATTTGGGACAAGAAAGACGCTTCAACCTTTTATTGTCAAATGCAAATTGATGTTACAAAATATACCTGATTTTGTGACATGCTCCTGCAACTTGATTCTGGGGTCTTGCTCTTCTCTGGCTTGGATATCTTCCAGCATAAACTCCTCCAATGGAAGCTTCTCTTTAAAAACCTCTTAATAACATTCATGTCTCTAACCCCTCTCCTTATTCTTCCCTGTATTTATAGGACAAGAGAAGCAGTTCAGGTCGAGAGATGGTTATGGAGGAAGTTGGGGAAGTTGGGAAACCAACTACAACTAATCTTCTTCGTGAAATTAATTATTTTTTAATCATCTTTTGAGATGTACACTACTATTGCTCAGTGAAGTAGCGTTCAGGGCGCTACTATAGTGCTTGTAAACTAGCGCTCATCACTTCTTAAATGTTGAGCACTACTCTGCTGAAGAGGAGTAGCGCTCATGAGGTTTGAGCGCTACTATTACACACTGGAGTAGGGTACAAGCGCTAGTCTATTGAAGTAGAGTAGTGCTCATATCTCAGAATGACATTTTTAGGGTTTTTCCAGTCTTGTCAGGAAATGGAGTAAGTCAAAGTGTCATCTAGGGTCAACATGCTCCTACATCCAAGTTGTGCTTTTGTGTGATCAACAGCTCAAGGTGATCACGGATGGAGAGGTGCAAGTTTGACCTGTATCATATCATAGTTTAATCCCAATGATTTTATCGACTTTTTTGCAGCATATGCAGAATCTGGAAGTGTTTTATCTCTAGGAAGTGTATTTTTATGCAATTTTAACATTTGGCCACAACTTCTATCAGACCATCCACTATTCACTTTGAGATTGTAATATTCTACGATTGTTGATAGTTTTGTGAAATCAACAGAACCAGGGTACAATGGCATCTTTGCATCTTCGATTAACTTCCTATATTCATTAACTCCATTTAGTACATTTGTTGATTCCAAACCCACATTATCACAACCTTCATTTAGGTTTTGCTCAAGACATGGATAAGCATTATTCACCATATGAAGCTCTTGATCACCAACAATGGTTGTATCATCATCCTTTTCGAGTGGATCATTACCATTCTGAAACGATGTTCCAAGCTCATCAACCTGATTATCGTAATGGCATTCTACATGTCCATAACCCTATTAATAAGAAAATTAAAATTCATGTCAGTGATTTTATGGTTTTTATGAAAATTAGAATGAATAGATATTGGTCAAATAGGGGCCTTTACCAATGCTAATTATCTTACTAATTGAGATGATATATGCTCTATAACTTCATGTGGCTCATTTTCAAAGCGTTGCCTAGCCTCATCAATAACGAATGGAATCTAAAGGTGAGAGGAAAACATAATTAAGCACATATAAATGTAATTTATATCTTTATTGTAATACAACACATATAAATATAATTTATATCTTTATTGTAATACGAGTAAGTTTGAAACTAGATCAATTCATTTATTTCAAGATATCTGACTGTGAATGCTCTCTCCATGAAAATACCAAATTTTATATTGTTCTATTATTCCATCACAAATCAAGTGCTCGTGTATTTTATCAAATGTTTGTACTTTGACTATGCCACATTTATTTTATGGACATCTTATTCCTTGAATGCGCCTCAGCAAACTTTAAGAATTCCTCAACCCCATCTCTATATTATTGTAGTGTCCTACACATAACCAATTTTCATTAAGTCACATAAATTTAATTGAGAACAAGTTAGCACTAATACATTTTTTTGGTATATCACCATGAATAACCAAATATAGAAAGTATACCTATTTTTCAAGTTCATCTAGTTTCTTTTGTCCATTTGATAATATGCTCCAAGCTCCTTTGAAATTATGTCTACAATGAACTAAAAATGTTAGTTGATATTAAACCTCATATATATTGAAAACACACAACTTTGCACTAACAACTTGTGGTCAAACAACTGCATAAACCCACATTTCTTATTAAGAGGTATTCTGATATAAAAAACTCCCTAAACTGTTCAAATATTTGACTTAGACCTTCTAGAAATAATCATTGTGGCTTAATGCATTATTGTAATTGTCTCTTTAGATGTCAATTTGTAGAACCATTGAAATTCAAACCAATATGGCATCTAACTTCTAAGAAAGTAGAACCCATAAATATTCTACCTAGGCTCGAAACTAATTCATTCTAGGCAGCCCTTCAATGCAGAGTGTTCAACATCACTCCTCTTAATACTGAGCGCAATTCCAATGTAGTCAACACTCAACCTTAGATCTTAATTCAACCTTAAAATTAAAATGTAGCCCAACAGAGAGTAACACAATTAACTAATTCATTTCTTGGTTAGCTTGTATATTCACCAAAGTTCATCAATCACATAGACATATATGAAATCAACACATAGCATCATGGCAAATAATCCTTTTCCATTTATTACATGGAAATTTTCCTATCCTCATCAATCACACAGACATATATGAAATCAACACATATCATCATGGCTAATAAACAAACTCTGACCTATCCTCTATTTTTCTTGCCTTGATTCTTACATTGTATAGCTAACCCTCCTAACCATCATTTTTCAAGCCTCTCTCTCTAACCTCTAATGCTCGCAAGCATACAAGATATACTTGGAAACATAACTTGTAGCTAAATAACAAACCTCATACATTTATGGAACTAACTCCTAAATTTTTTGTAAAGTTCTTGTAATTGTAATTGTCACTATTATGTTAAAATAAATTTATTTTCATCCTTAAGACTATTTAATAACGTATATCTACAGGCTTGACCTAAGCCTGTAAGTTGAGTTGTTGTTTATACTTACATATGCAGAAATGGAAATCGGACACATGGGTCTTATTTGGAATCGTGTCACATAGCCCATCCTCTTGTTGGTTCCTCCGAGTTCATTCTGATGTTACCCAAGGAGCAGATTTATTGCATACTGGTCGCAGAATAAATGAATCACTTTTTCTGCCTAGATTAGAGGATCTGTCAATTCTTTGAATCTTGACAGATCCTCCCTGAGCCTAAAGGAAATCTTGTAAATGTTCAATAGTTAGCAAGGTTAAACTAGAAGTTTCCAAGTGTGATGAGGTGTCAGTGATGCATAATCCTTTAGGATAGAGCCGAACTCCTATTTAGGGAGGTAGTTACAGAAATATAGAAAGGTCATTAGGGTTAAACCGTTAAATTGATTCTTCATATATATGATTGTAATCCTATGGGCCACAACAGAGGTAGAGCGGAGGTGAGGCAGAGGCAAAGAGGATAGGAAAATAGAGAGGAGGGGACCAGGGTAGAATACTCCCATATTGTTTAATCAGGTCACGAAATTCTGAGTAATTGAATTTGATTAATGAAAGCATTTTATATCCATATGGACTTGTGAATATCTCTTTCTATGTATTTTTTATGAAGTTCATTGTCTCTGTTGAATGTGAATGGTGTCCTACTGAAAACATAAAGTCATTTACTCTAGAATTTGTATGCAATTCCTACAGCGAAAAATGAGTACATAGGCTTTGTTAATTGGCTGACTTCCTGACAGTAAGCAACTACAGGAATATGCGATTTTTGCGAAGTATTTGGGATTGGAAGGCCCTTTTGAAAACTGACTCGATGTGATTGTTTATCACTCGAGTGTCCTTATGTTATGAGATCTCAGGTTATGCAAATTGGAAGGAAGTGAAGCGATTGAAATTGGAACATCAAGTTACTTCAATTAGATTGTTTAAAGTACATTTTGCATAAAACCCTAACCCTAACCAAAATTTAATAGAATAAATAAATGTGTTCGATGTGAATCTACTGTCGCTGAAGGTAAAATATTGGAGATTTTAGCATTTGTTTAACATTTTTATACAGAGATCGAGTTACGAAATTGATATCTAGGTTCCATATTTCAGGGTTAGGGTTTGAATATTTGGAAGTGTGTTGAAGGGTAGTAGTTATTTTTTTCCACTTGTTCATGAAAAACTAAGTTTCTCAAATGTTGAAACAAACACTGAAGAAATGAACACTGGCCTGGAGGAAAAATCATGGCAAATTGTCATTGTGCACAAATTTGAATACCCAAGTATACTCTATTTGGGAATTGAACTCCATTTTAGATTCCATTTGTGTACGAGTAGCAGTAGATCATGGACCAATTGTAATCATATTATTAAAAGGAAAATGCCATTTCTGAACAAAGAAATTGAATTTATACTCAAGGTAAGAGTTCTAAAATTTGGGGAAGCGTTTTTCGTTGAAATTATAGGTGGTTCGTACATCAAAAATAAAAAGAAGAGCTGCATGGATAGCATTGGAACCCGATTTCCGCAGTTCGTCTCACTCCCTTTCCTTCCGATCGGCACCTATGTCTATCTCTCCATTCGCGGTTCAACCCAACAGCATTTCATTGTGATTTTTTGTCTATCTCTCCATGCGCATGGTTTAAGCCAGAGCAAATCATTCCCACCCTAATTTCATCCACACAAAAATTCAAAAATTGAATTTTTTAGTCTTTGAAAATGGTATCTTTTGAATCTTTGAAAATGGTATAAAATTGAATCTTTTTAATCGTTACAAATGGTATAAAATTGAACCTTTCGAATCTTAGAAAATGCAGGCATCGTTTCTTGATGTAATTTAATTTACGATATACAAAGTGAAAAAGTGTTACCATTATTGCAGTTTATTATTTAAATATTATTATCCGCAAAATCAAGAGTCATGCATGACTTCACAATGTCTCAGCTTGCCATAAACACTAGGCAAAGGCATACCTGGTGGGAGACCATGCGTCACACATCAAAGAATACCCGACTATAATTGATCTACTACAAAAGGATAGTGACCTATAGAATAACGAACCCCAATCATACATACAAGAGGAAGACCAAGTTGATATAACATGATGAGAACATGACTCTCTCATATATATTATAGAGGTATAGGGGTATAAAGCCTCCAATAAGTATATGATCCCACACACGACCGACTTAACCAACGAGTTAATTTCGGGGTCACACATCATGACCAATACTCCAATGTTAGGTGATCAGGGGCTTGCAACCGCATAACGACTTCTCTACACCTATGACACATGGAACACCCATCATGGAAACCAACTCAGTCCACCATCATTAAGTACTGCTACCACCATCAAGGGATAAAAATGGTGAGGGCCAACTATTTGCTGAGGGATCCATCCCCTAGCTCAATGGCATTGGGAAATGCTACTGTCTCTCTGACTAGTCCTCTCACTTTTGTTTCTAGTATTAAAACGCATATGCATTCTCATTTTCATCACAACCTTGCGATGGGTGGTCCACACCCTCCTGTGAATGTGTGTTCGGCTATAATGACAAACAACATTATAATATAGGTGGTTCTTTCAAAGCTATATTAATGCAAAACAAGATGCTTACGTTCCAACTTCATCCCTAGATATGATGGTAGCTATAGAAATAGTAAGCAAATTATAGGGTCACATGTTTATAGAAAATGCACAACTACACAACATGTATCATGGGAAGCACTCACGGGGGAGAAAACCCAGTTACAACCTTTCACTGTGATAGAATCCACAAAATCAAGACTCATGCATGACTTCACAATGTCTCAGCTTGCCATAAACAGTAGGCGAAAGCATACCTGGTGGGAGACCATCCGTCACACATCAAAGAATACCCTAGTATAATTGCTCTACTACAGAAGGATAGTGAGCTATAGAATAACGAACCCCAATCATACACACAAGAGGAAGACCAAGTTGATATAACATGATGAGAACATGACTCTTTGATATATATTATAGAGGTATAGGGGTATAAAGCCTCCAATAAGTATATGATCCCACACAAGACCGACTTAACCAACGAGTTAAGTTAGGGGTCACACATCATGACCAATACTCCAACGTTAGGTGATCAGGGGCTTGCAACCGCATAAGGACTTCTCTATACCTATGACACATGGAACACCCATCAAGGAAACCAACTCAGTCCACCATCATTAAGTACTGCTACCACCATCAAGGGATAAAAATAGTGAGGGCCAACTATTTGCTGAGGGATCCATCCCCTGGCTCAGTGGCGTTGGGAAATGCTACCGTCTCTCTGACTAGTCCTCTCACTTTTGTTTCTAGTATTAAAACGCATATGCATTCTCAGTTTGATGACAACCCTGTGATGGGTGGTCCAAACCCTCCTGTGAATGTGTATTCGACTATAATGACAAACAACATTATAATATAGGTGGTTCTTTCAAAGCTATATTAATGCAAAACAACATGCTTATGTTCCAACTTCATCCCTAGATATGATGGTAGCTATAGAAACAATAAGCAAATTATAGGATCACATGTTTATAGAAAATGCACAACTACACAAAATGTATCATGGGAAGCCCTCATGGGGCAGAAAACCCAGTTACAACCTTTCACTGTGATAGAATCCACAAAATCAAGAGTCATGCATGACTTCACAATGTCTCAGCTTGCCATAAACACTAGGCAAAAGCATACCTGGTGGGAGACCATGCGTCACACATCAAAGAATACCCGAGTATAATTGCTCTACTACAGAAGGATAGTGAGCTATAGAATAACGAACCCCAATCATACACACAAGAGGGAGACCAAGTTGATATAACATGATGAGAACATGACTCTCTGAGATATATTATAGAGGTCCAAGGGTATAAAGCCTCCAATAAGCATATGATCCCACACAAAACCAACTAAACCAACGAGTTAAGTTAGGGGTCACACATCATGGCCAATACTCCAACGTTAGGTGATCAGGGGCTTGCAACCGCATAAGGAATTCTCTATACCTATGACACATGGAACACCCATCAGGGAAACCAACTCAGTCCACCATCATTAAGTACTGCTACCACCATCATTTGTAAAGGTGTTAATTCCTCAACATGAAGTCATATTAATGGATAGGGTATTTTTAGAATAGTGATAATTGCAATCCATGAGAAGAACCTTGGATCACACATTTTGGTTTGATCTTATCTTAGGAATCACTCATGATGTTTGATCAAGGAAGCAAATCACTAAGAGGTTGCAGGGTGAGAATTTACTCAATAGACCTTTCGCATTACTAACCAAAAATTTGCACATATTTAGAGGAACGTTTGCATATTTGAAGGCATACCTCACCATTGAGGTTCATATATATGTTTTTAAATGTCTTTGCTTAGATAATATACTAGGTCTTGGCATCTCTTTTATCGTGTGAGAATGTGTTGTAGGCAATGAAGTTTAAGTAGGTGCATTTCAACTTTATGTAATTGTGGCATTAGTTTTTGTAGGAGAAGGGTTAACATTAATAGAAAACCAATGCATTACACTCACCATTACAAAAAAAATTTTCACACCATTAGTTTTATTGAGAAATTATATTGTTTGACTTATAATGATTTTACTCTTGTACATGTGAAGATGTTAACTTTATGTTCTTTCAAATCCATATGCGTTCCTTCTAGTTGTACATTTTTTAGTGGATTGTGTATCTTCTATAATCATGACTACCTCTTAAAATTTTAAGGATCCATACTTAAAAATGTATAAGTCTTGGCAAATCCAATCAATTCTTAAATTCTAACTATAAAATATTTGGTGATACTTTTTAATTTTTTTTTCTAATTTATAAGTATTTTATGTACTTTATATAATAATTTGGATAAAATAGTAACATCTGTAAATGGAAATACGAACATCTATTGTCAAGAAAAGAATGTTTGGATTTGTATTTCCCTCCATTTTTTTTGGTATTTAGATTTCCCTCCAATTTTTTTTTCATTTTGTAATATAAATAGGAATAAATCTCATATGTATTCAACGATATTTTAATTGAAAACATTTTTTGTTTGGCGTTGAAGTTAGAAAACTATGAAGACTGGCAGAAATGAGAAACAAACTTCTTACAATAGGCAATCTTAACCCATGGAAACAAAAAGAAGTACCATTGCCTTGTACTATTGTTTGTACTATATTGCTCATACTATTGTTTTGTCTTTATTGTCCCTGTGTACTATATTGCTCATACTATTGTTTTGTCCTTATTGTCCCTTTCAGTCAAGATGAATTAGGATGAGTATTTCAAAATTTAATAGTATTTTAAAATCCATATTTGCAAATGACATTTACCGTGGATAATTGGCCTTTTGCAAAGACATCTTTTGTTATCTTGTCAGTTGTTTTTGTCCATTCATGAACTAGATATTAAAATGCATTACATCATCATACTCTGGATTTGAAATAAGTAGGACAACATGTGGTGCCACCGACCGTTTCCACCCTTGCTCATGCAGGAGATGGGCAGACTTGCTCCATTCCCTAATCCCGTAGTATTAGAATATGGTGACCAGAATTTTTCAGATGTATCGTTGCTGGAAATCCACTTACTCACAAATCCAAACAAAAAATGCAAATTCGCTCTTTCCAAAAGTTATAGAGGTCTTGTAAACACCTGAGTCAGTCTCTCCAACATCTAGTTACAAAAAATCACAGAATTTCTTCAAGGGAAAATATTGGAATCTAAACCAGGAGTAAATGGTAAGATTTACAAATTCTAAACTAGTTAAGCAAATTTATATCAAAATTCTCAGAACCCCACCTCACATCTGCTCAGTATTTAGAGTTGTGTAGCATAATTTCCAAACACTCTTCATGATAAGATGTTTTGTGGTTTCAGCATTCTGCATACACAGACAACATCTGCTGGGACCAATCCAGCCTTTTTTTTTTAAATATTTTCCCATGTCTTGAGATGCCCTTGTTGGAAATATGGCAGTTATGTCCTCAGAATCGCAAACCCTGGAGTCACTCTTCGTTTTTGATGCGCATAACTTTGTGATCAAACAATAGAGGTGACCAAGTCCCGGTATCTGATCTTATGGGAAAGACAGTTGCTCTGTTTTCCTGTGACAAGTTTTTCTCCACCGTCACTGCAGATCTTATAAAGATGGAGATCTTAATAAGAAGAATCCAGAAGATTAAAAAATATCATGCCCAAGTTTTGGGAGAAAGGAAGCCCGTAGAAAAACCAAGCATGCAGTTTTGAAGGAAATGAAGCCTATAGGCTTGAAGTTAATTTATGAATTAATTTACTAGTTAATTAATTAATTAGTTCATTAAAACAGAGATTTGAAAGGGTGTGAAGCTCGCAAACCTAGAAGATGTCCATTGAGATTTTAATTGGTTAAATAATCAAAATCTGCAAAAGATAGAAATATGAATTAAAAGGTTTAATAATAGAAGATTCGATGAAGCATGTGAAGATTACACATCAAAGAATACCCGAAAAATCTAAATAGAAGAAAAGAGTGTGTCTTGGAGTCATAAGTTGCAGTAGCATCCTGAGCAGTCCAAAATGCAGTAGCATCCTGAACTAGTTAATAACATTAGATTTCATATATTTTTCCTGTAAAACTTTTGACCACAGATTATTCCCAAAAATCACCCTCTATATTTTAGTATACATTGTTAGACATTTTGTTATGAATGAGTAAAAGATATTTGTATAATGTTCATAAATACTATTTAATTTTCAGGATTGTGTTAGTTGGCTTGTTTCAATGATGTGTTAATAAAAATGTTTTTTTTTTATGCAGTTTATTTGCGTATGGCCATATCAAAGTAAGACATTATTTTTTGTTTGTTTGGGATTTCAGTAACTTCAATATTTTTTTAACAATTATTGTCCCCTCTTTTATACCTTAAAATTTGTCTAACTTTCTTTGAGCACGAGGTGCAATCCATATTTGTAGGGAGCTAACAAGATTAAACTAAGACATTGCAATACATCACTTTTAACAAAGTCAGGCCGCACTACCAAAAGAAATGACAATGTTATGTGCGGCACAACTTCAGGTAAATATTTTAAACATGATTGTAACTTATTATTTATTTTTTAATAAATAAACAATTATATTAAAAAAATTCATCATATAATTTACCATAGGCTCTAAGATGGGAAACAAATTCCAACAAAATATAGCATCGGGATCCACTATCCCATTACAAAGTGAATCTAATTTCTATAGTGTCAACAAAAATTCTAATGCACATACTCTTGAGAAAGATGTGAAAGAACTAGTACTGGAAGGTATGATCATTTCTAAACATTTTTTGTCCTATACAAGTATTTCAAGATTTCATATTAACAATTTCATATTGTCATTGTCTCAAGAGGGGTACTAGTTTGTTTTTCCAGAAAATTTTCAACAAGAACCACCACAACAAGATCATGTTTTGGAGGAGGATCCACCACAACAAGAGCATGTTTTGGATCAGGATCCATCACAATAAGAGCATGCTTTGGATAAGGATCCACCACAATAAGAGCATGGTTTAGAATATGCAAATGCATCTATTGAAGCTAGTACTGCAATAAATGTGAAAAGAAGGAGTAGAGGACCAACAAAATGTCTCTTTGGAACCACTATAGAGGGCATTGCATTGCCTGAAATTCAATTTAATTAGAGGGGCCAACCTATTGGTCCACATTCAGAGAAATTCTCCTCATTTTTAGGTGTTCTTGCAAGGGAAATTCTAGGCATCAAGCATATGGAATGGAAAAAAGTGTATGAAGTGCAAAAGAAAGACATGTGGAGTGCAATCAATGTGAGCATCAACTTATTCTAAACTTTATATATTGATGCATATTGAGCTTATGTGTGATAGGTTTAGTTTCAAATAACGCTTGTATCTAATAATGGATTTTTTATCTATTGTAGCGTACCTACCAAATAGATCCGTCAGCAGAGCAATGGTGTCATAAAGCAATATCTCAATGCTTGAGAACCTATAGATATAATTTGTATAAGAAATACTATTTGAAATACGAAACAGATGAGGACAAGATTGCAAACATTCCTATTGGAGTAAATGAAATTGATTGGATTGAATTTGTTAGATTACGATCTGACCCTAAATTCAAGCTAAAAATGAACGACAGATTTGAATGTTATCATCTTTGATTTTGAATCCTCTCATACAATCAACTATAATCTTAGCATCTATTTTTTTATTGAGTTCCAGGAGAGGTCAAGAACAAATAAGGAAAATAGGGAATTAGAACAAGAGACCCACACTTCTAGCCGTAGAGGTTACTTTAGGGTTGAAGATGACCTCATAAGTTGCAACAAATTCTATTATTTGTTCACAATTAACAACTTTAATTATAGTTAACTAGATTGTTGTATTTGTTGATACTAGAATCAATCTCGTGGTCCAAGTAATAAGCCTATAACTAGGACTGATGTGTGGATGAAATGCCATAAAAAGAAGGATGGCACACCAATGTCATCATTCATTGCGGAGAAAATAGTAAGTTCCGAACCTATTCTTGTATCATTTATGCTTTTTTTAGAGTTTATGATGTTTCTTATATCAGTTTGTTGAAATGTTGACATTGCTAGAATCAAATTGAATCGGCACAAAATGAGTCAGTGTCTCCTACATATGCTACAAAGAAAGATGCCCTTGCTATAGTTTTGGGGCTTGAGAGGAGGGGTCGTGTACGTGGGGTTGGATTCGGAGTCACTCCAACAGTATTATTTGGAAAAGAGCGTTCGTACAAGAAGGAATTTCATAATACTAAAGAGAAATTAAGAGAAAAAGATAAGGAACTCAGAAGATTGAAAAACGTTGTTGAAGAATTAATGGAATGGAAAGCTGCCATGGAGGTGGGGAAAGAAAGTGGTAGAGTTGTTCCAAAATCCAACAATGTAAGGATTGCATGTGTAGACTTTAATTTTTTATGTAGGCCATCTTTAAAGTTGGGGATTTCAAAATCATAATGCTAACATGAACATGATCGTATTGTTGTAGGGTGTGTAATATATGAATTATTGTTTTTGCATCCTAACCCTTTATCTTCTGATTTCATTATATCTAATGCAAACTATTATATTGGCAGAGTAATATTTCCATGTCAGATGGTGAATCAAATCGACGACCTCCGCAACTATCACCTCTTAATCCAATCACCCCAATCCATGTATTTTTTTAAACCAACTCTTATTTTTTCCATTTTTATTTTCCATTATTTGAAAATCGCTTACAAGTATTTTTTTTTTAGGAGAGTCTCCAGAATAATCCTAGTAAAGGTTCATTGGAAAAAAATACAATGGCTCCTAGACCATCTAATACATTTGATACTCTAAAGTCTAATACATTTCATACTCCAAAGTCGATGGTGAGTTTTGAAACTATTTAATATTTACTGCAATGTTATAATCATTATTTCACTATATCTTACAAGTATTTATTTACTAACAAGCTTCTCTGAGTCCTCATCATGCTTTCCCAAAACAAACTCCTTTGACTTTGGGAGAACATAATCGTGACCCAATTGGAAAATCAATACAACAGGTAAGTTCTAAGCCTCTTTATTTCTATTTTTAATATTCCATTCTTATTCTGAGGAATCTCACAAGAATTTGTTTATTGGCAGGTTCAACTGCAATTACCATCTTCAGATGCGGGATTGAATGGAAAAAAATGTTTACTGACATATTTTAATGGTCAATTGAAGGTTGCAAAGGGTTACATCAAAAGAATTGAACCAAACTTTGTCATGCCTAATGGGGAAATATTAGGTGATGGATATTATCTTGTGTGCCCACAATCAATTCTGGTTGATCGTGATTATGAAATCAAGCTTAAGCATAGAAGTAATCAATGCAAGTATTTAGCGGATGCAATTAACAGTTTTATACCTTGGAAAAGCAATGACATTGAATTGATCAAAGATTGAGAAGAATGTGAACTTGGAGTAAACAACAGGAGGATGGGCTAGGTGACATGATTCCAAATAAGACCCATGTGTCCGATTTCCATTTATGCATATGTAATTATAAACAACAACTCAACTTACAGGCTTAGGCCAAGCATGTAGACAAGCATGGACAAGCATGGCAAGCAAGCTGGAGGACAAATACATGGCAAAGCTTACATGGAGGATTGATGATAGATAATTCACTTTTGGAGAAGCCCAAGCAGTGTATGATTCTGATAATTCCACAAGTACTGGTATATCTCCCTCTCGCAAAATTCGTGGCTGATACAAATAACTATCTTCACAGAGATAGATTAAAAAGGGTAGTGACTGCAACTATAACCTTTTCAACATTATTTCAGGTTTATGGAAAAAAATGGATCTGTAAGAGGTTACAAGACTAATTACCTTGCAATCAATGCTAATAGTTTCATGTCCAGCACATAGTCCTAATGAACACGACCCTTCTATAGCTAGTTGTAACAAAACACGTATAGTTCAGTTCGTGCATTTACATGAAATAAAAGGTCGAAGTTTTTCCTAAAATCACCATAAAAATCCTCCACAACACCCCTATAATCCCCACAACTAGATGGTCATCTTGTTAAACCCATAATAATATCTAAAAATTATAAATAAATTTAAAACTCAAATATGAAAACATCAAAATTGCATTCATACATTTGTAATTTTTATCCCAACAAATACACCTTCAAAACCAAGCAAAAAAAATTGAAAACTTATCATGAAGATACCCACATCCCTCATACGAAATCCTATATGCATCAAAATATATCTTGGGCTTATCCATTTACATATAAATGTTGGTCTAAAAACACTAAACAAGACAGTCATCGGATCCCATGGGAAAGCAAATAAAAACAATCATGATATCCACAAACATGTATAGATTCTGCTTAAAACATGATTCAATGAACTAAATCAACAAAACGCAATGTAACTTACTGATTTTTTATATTGTTACCTGTGTTTAAACCAAGCCATATTCATGGCAATACAGATGTAGTGATGAACCCTATCACGCCTTAGAAAAAATGTGAAATGAAACAAAATGAGGGTTCCCAAAACCCATAAAATCTAAGATCAATGAAAGTGGTGGATATCTGGGTGGCGGTGGATATCAGTGCATTACAATTCAATGGCCACTAATGTATACTTGGACACCTATCAGAAGAGTCCCCTGATCTTATATTTATTGAATACATCATCAGTGCAAAGCCAATGAAAACAATAAAAAAAATCCAAAATTTTATTTCTAATGTCGAACATTGGGTGTTCCTTACGAGAAATCTTGAACAGACATATAATTGTGTCCCTGCAATCGCTATATTTCCCATAGGGACATAAAAATATCAGAGATAAATCCATGGTTCACTATATTTCTTCAATACATAGTTTTCTTATCCAGTTGGTTCACTGTAATAGTGAGGTGAATGCAAGGTTAAATCATGGGTTCCCTTCTCATGCTGGTATTCCCTACTTGTATGGCATTACTTTAAGAGGCGTAAGGATAAGTACAAGACCTAGACCAGGAACCTAGATAGAAGGAAGTCCAGTCTGTTGTGCATCCATGTTACTTAAGAACTTTAGGAGTTAGGAGTTAGTTCCATAAATGTAGGAGTTAGTTCCATTTTACTTGCAATGAGATAATTTTCTGTGTTCAAGGGAATAGAAATAATGAGACAAAGTGGACCTCTGGTATTGTTTGCAAGGAACCTACCAATGTACTCCAAGTGAAAGGTAAGCCCATATACAATTAGTTGTTGTAGCTTTTCATCTATTTGGTCATCCCCAAGTTCAGGTTTCAAGCTCCAAAACATCATATTCTCCTAAGTAATGGTATCCATAATATCCACCTTATACCACAAGCATGTTTTCAATAGCAATTGTAGTGTGGCTATCTATGGGAGCAATAAGATCCCATTCACATCAAGGGAAATCCATTTCATTAGCTTTAGGTCCAGAATATGAACATCAATCAAGTAATTTCTTCCCCCTCTCTCATGGGGATGGTGGAGTTCCTCGAATGCAAGCATGCCTCCATTCATTGGTCTACAAGTCTAAAGTGTGCAGATCATTTATCTTATTAGACCCGTTTGTTCCCCCAAACACTATGATATTGTGGTCTAAGAGAATGGCACTATGGATGTTTCTTGTAGCTAGCTCTTGCCTAGTTGATACTAATAGGATATAGTACACCATCCAATGCGGGCATTTGAAGCCCCTTGCATTTAAGGTCTCTAAAAGAACTTAGGTACTGATGAATATGGTCGTCTATGATTGTCATTGATGACAACATTAACGAAAAAGGTGTACATGGCATGAAGATATGCAAGCTAGATAACATTGACAAGCATGTATGATAAGCATGAATGACATGGCAAAAGGAATATGGGCATTGGATGACATACGTGGACATGATAGCTTGGGAAAACAAACCATGACATGACAAATAAGTGATAAATATTAATGACATGGCGTGATTGGGCTTTGGAACACCAAAGTGGGAAAATGACCCATTCTGTGGTCATTTGTGGGTTGATGGGGTCATGAAAACCTTGAATATGGTCATGGTGCATGTAAAGGTTTGGCACCCACATATATGGTGGCATGATGGCACTTCGATGATGACATGTCATAGCTAGATGATATGAAGCTCTTAAAATTTGATGGATGAAGTTCTTAATTGTGAAGTTGGTCTAGTATACCACTTGATGATAGCAGCTATAGTAAATAGTTTTTTTTTAACTCTGATTTTTGGTGTGACTGAGGAATTTTAGACTGATATATAGCAGCAGCAAAGGGTGGATAGGTGGAAAATCGCAGGAGCATGATAGGAGTCTAATTTTCTTGTCTATTATTTCTGATTTCGGGTATATAACTTCTGAGAGCTTTTGCGACTGTCCAGAATTTGTTTATAGCAGCAGAATGATGCCCTAACAAGTCTGCTAACCTTGTTCACACCTTCAACAATCTGAATGATGAAATCCCAAGATGTATGCTACCTTATGATGATTTTGCATACTACAGTATGGAGATAGGTGAAGTATGAACAATGATGTACACACAGTTGAATAGCAATGAGATGATGCAATATGCATGTTCAAACCTTGATGTATACAGACCTTGATGATGATCTACCATGCCATGATTTGATGAATACTTGATGTTTATGTTTCCTACATTGATGTTGATAATGATGATGCAAATAATTACACAATAGATACAGTGATGTATATACTGGTAATGGTGTATTAATATGATGATATCTCAGTGATATACATGCATAATGACCTTGGTATGAGCAGCAGTGACTGTGACATACATGACCAGCTTCACCATTGAGTATGAGCAGTATATGGATTAATTTGACATAACAGCCTTATATAGCAATGTAGGCCTTGGATTACTAGTAACAATATTGGACATCATTGTGGATGATGTGACAGTTCGATATGATAATTAACATGACAATGATGACAGTAACAACATGATGAGCAGCAGTTGGTTGGTTGAGGAAATGATGATAAGCAGAAGTTGAAGACATAAGCAGACCTTGAAGATATGGGAATACCTTGAAGATATGAGCACATTTAGTTTATGAGCAAACTTTATTAATATGACTGAATTGTTAGACTGATGATATTACTGAGGACAGACTGAAGACATGGTTCTGACAGGTTGATAAAGTGTGACATGATAGAGATGATGAAATTTGATAAGATATGCATATGTACATATAATACAAGCAGGGTCTTGTATCCAATTTTCTTGGCTAGGTCTAAGAAAGACTAGGTAGGGTCCTAGATAAACACATAACCTACAGCTGATGAAAGTAAGAAGTCTAGAGAGTTATGAGAACAAGAGGATGATCTCTATAGGAACTCTACAAACCTAAGAGCAGAATTGAAGAATTGTCTGAAGCATTTTTTTTGGCACAATAATTTGTGAATGCATTTGAGAACTATTCAAAGGCAGGTTTGAAGGCTTTGAAGCTAATTGGGAATGTTCAAGTAATTCCATAAACAGTGAAGAATTAGCTGCATGTGGATATACAAAAGTATTGACACTAGGTTGCTTGATTTCAAGCTTGCTCAAGGAAAATATACATCAGAATGAACTTGGAGCAACCAACATGAGGATGGGCTAGGTGACATGATTCCAAATAAGACTCATGTGTCCGATTTCCATTTGTGCATATGTAATTATAAACAACAACTCCACTTACAGGCTTAGGCCAAGCCTGTAGATATACGTTATTAAACTATCTAAAAAAACTAAACAATACAGTCATCAGATCCCATGGGAAAGCAACTAAAAACAATAATGATATCCACAAACATGTATAGATTCTACTTAAAACATGATTCGATGAACTAAATCAACGAAACACAATGTAACTTTCTGATTTTTTCTATTGTTACCTGTGCTTAAACCAATCCATATTCATGGCAATACAGATGCAGTAATGATGAACCCTATCATGCCTTAGAAAAAATGTGAAATGAAAACAAATGAGGGTTCCCAAAACCCATAAAATCTAAGATCAATGAAAGTTACGGATCTCTGGGTGGCGGTGGTTATTAGTGCATTAGAATTCAATGGTCACTGATGTCTACTTGGACACCTATCATAAGAGTCCCCTGAGCTTATATTTATTGAATAAATCATCAGTGAAAATCCAATGAAAACATGAAAAAATAATTATTTAAATAATGGAAAAAACCCAAAATTTTATTTCTAATGTCGAACATTGGCTGCGCCTTAAGAGAAATCTTGAACAAACATATAATTGTGTCCCTGCAATCGTTATATTTCCCATAGGGACATAAAAATATCAGAGATAAATCCATGGAATACAATAGGGTATGTAACCATGGTGTGGATACATCCCTAAACACCAAAGAGAACCAGACTAACATGAAACGTAGTCAAAATAGACAAACAAAATTTCGAGATGTGAAAACACCTCCAGAGATGGCTACAGGATAGTCCACATGATAATGAATATGGCTATGCCTTAAATACATTGTACAATCGCCCAGGAGGCAAGAGGAAGATGCAACACATTGATCAAAAGGATAATCATACTAATTGTATGCCAATCATATCGAAATTAAAAGGGGCAGTGACTGCAACTATAACATTTTCAACATTATTTCAGGCTTATGGAAAAAAATGGATTTGTAAGAGGTTGCAAGATTGATTACCTCCCCATCAATGCTAATAGTTTCATGTGAACATGGCCCTTCTATAACTACCTGTAACAAAACAAGTATAGTTCAGTTGGTTGATTTACTTGAAATAACAGGTCGAAGTTTTTCCTAAAATCACTATAAAATATCATATTATGGGATTTAGTAAGTTTCCAAGGAAAAATTTATACACTTCTTTTGATCAAGTTCAAATTCACATAAACATAAAAAGACATAGCAGGGTGAATCATTAGATTTGAAATATCATACTTTAAAGTCTAGATAAAAAAGAAGGATATTTCCACTATTGTGCATTGAATAAACCTGAAATCCTGACAAAACAATTACAGGTTTTTAAAATCCTCTAGTATATTATCAAGTAACAACACAATGGAGATCCAAGTGAAAACCTACCCTTTGGGTAACAATTCAAGCACCAAGCATCTGCCTTAGAAGGAAGTTTGTTGCATGTCCCTATGCAACTTATTACCCCCATCCTAAATGATGATCCACTTCCATCCATGAATAGTTCTCTACAAAATCATACCATTGCCCAACCACACTGTACTCAGTTTTGCTGCACTAGAGAAAAAGGAAATGGAACCTTAACCCAAGCCATTGAGTACCATTTCTTCGTAGAGAATTCACATACAAACTTGTTCTTGAAAAGGAAACCTGAAAAAATGGGTATCCCATGGGGTCCCATTGTTGGAGTACTAGAGGAAGCAAATTCCAATGGGTCTCTGAGGCCTGCAAAGAGGCCAAAGTCCCACAAGATATAAGTTCTTCAAAACTCTGTAACATTTATCTCTGATTCATTTTAATTGTTTCACCCTCATAGGATCCCTGAGGAATTGACTGTGACTAGAAAATGCCACTTCAGCATCTGGATTCTCTCCTCTGACGTGAAGTTCAGACTAGAATTCCAACTTATAAAAGAATTTCATCCCTATTTCCCACTTAATTTGATTATGAATAAAATATGAAAAGGCTTGTAACTGAATATCTCTTACTACAGGATTGGGATTCCATTCCAATTCATGTTCTAGAAAGAATTTAAACTGATAAAGCTCACACAACAAATCCTTTTCCCTTGTAGATGAGTTATTATATATATCCACAAAGTCATCAGCATTTCCCATCATGAACATTTTGTTATTATTCAATCTAATCATCCGAAGGCCTACCCATTGTTCATGCAGGTACATTGAATAAACTCTAGAAGGACTTCTACAAGAAATGGCTTGCTCAACAAATTTAAACATTTGTCTCTTTTCTTCTTCTTTAATCATTAATTGCTGCTGTCAAGACTATATCTTGGACTTCCACTTTTGTTCTTGAACCAAGTAAGCAGAAAACCAAGTTTCCTGCATACACTGTACTTCAAATTTATATCGTTGTTGATAAATAAGGCCCAAGTCATATAATTCATCATTTCTTCCAATCCATTTAACAGTATTTACTTCCGCTGATGCTAAAGCCAGGGTATTAGTCCAGACACCATCAAGAATTTGATTAAAAAATTCATAGAGAACATCTGTGACTTTTTCTTTATCTTCAGAACTTTTAGAGGTACTAGGAAGAATGTTTTCTGCAGCTGCTGTAGCCAATAATTCAAAACTTGTATTATCCTCAGCCAGTGGTACTAATTCCTTTAGTACTAATATATCTCTAAGAAATTTATTTTGTTTCCTCAACCTTTTGTGTTGTAAATTCCATCGGTAAGCCTTATTTCTAAAAAAATTTAGTCTTTTCTTAAGAACACCATTCTTTCTTTGTAACTATCTACTCCTCTGTTTTAACTTTTCATTTTCATTCTTAACATGTATATCCAAAACTTGAAATTCACGAACTTGCTTTTGAAGTTTCTTAATCCTCTTCTGTAACTTACTTGAAATTAAACCAGGAGAATCAGACCTTACCACTTGATTAGATTCGTCTTCTTCCCTTTGAGCTTGGTCTTGAGACTAAGTAGCTTCCAATTCTGGCAGGGGCGTTGACTCTAAATTCTGACTCTGTGTGTAACGGGTTCTTGTACATTTGGGTATTGTCGAAAACATATCTTCAGATGTTCTAGATTTTTCAATAACTTCATCAGAAATTCCTTCTAGCCTTGCAAATCTTCTTCTCACCGTAACAGAAATTTTATTAACCTCTTCATCATCTCTATGCCTCTTTGGAGATGGTTGGGATTGAATTGGTTCAGAAAATGTTGGTGCTAGATCAAATTCTGTCTGAATTGTTGGAGAGGGCGATACGGAATCTTATGGATCATCATTAACCTACTTCTGAAAACCTTTTTCCACTAAAAATTGTTCCCACGTTAGGTTTCTCTTTTGTAATTCCTCCACAATCAACAACTTAATTAAACCATGATGATACAAGTTATTACCAAGTCGCTGATCAAGCCGCTTTTGGGCAGCTAAAGCCATTTTAGACAAGCTCTTCCACAAAAAGTATGGAATTTTCATTAATTCTTCTCCTTTAATGTGAAGGAGAAGCCGAATATCATAAAGAAAGACAACGCTATATCGTCCTTCACAAGTAAAATATTTCTTCAAAAAGAAAATGACATTACCCCATTCAGCAGTGAAACAGTTGCGTTCAGCTCCCTTCTTCCAATGAATACTAGAATTAGCCACCTCCACAAACTGTTTCCAAGAGTCAGGGTTTTTCAAACAACCAGATTTAAACCATATTTCCCCTGTTTGTGGTAAGCTTGCAGCGAGAGCAATGGACATTTCTGAAACTGGAAGCAGAAACATCGGAATGTTAGAACAAGCTCCATCGAAATTGAGAGCAAATTCCTTGGTCACATCTTCATTGTGCCCTCTGAATTTAATAAAAAATGCATACAATCCAATTTGTTGAAAAATCCTCTTACTAGAGGGATCTTCATCCAACAGTTCAATGGAATATGGCTCCTCCCTACATGCAACACCAACCATACCAACTAAAACTTTCTCTGTTGAAAGGAAGTTAGGTGATCAAACCGGTATCCTTTAACCCAAATTGGTATTTACAAGCTTGACATATGCATAACAAAGAAATCCAACTTTAAAATTGGGTGTACATATAATTGTTCAGACATGCAGGGACAAAAGGATAGAGCTAATTACGACAATTGATGGGGTCAAATCAGCATATACCCATTCGTCCAAAAAGCAATGAGTTAACGATCACTCCATTTATGGAAATTATTTGAACAAAAATACTTGGTCTCACATGTCACGATATATAATAAGCCATGAAATGACCTTGAAAATCTAATTGAAATGTATAAAAATCATTCTTATATGCTAGAATTTATACACATTATTAGGAAAAATATATTGAATTTAACCCTACAGGAACAATACTTGTCCAAAATTAAGAGAAGACTTTGAATAGCATACCACATAGGTAGGAGATAAAACCGAGATCCAACCCTTCCAATCATGCAAATACAGATCCTCCATGGATTTTAAAGATATAACTTTGTTGGAAGAAATCATTACATCTGGAACTTGAAAAGAATAATTCCAAATAGAACTGAAAGTTTACTTGTACTTGGAGGGATGAATCCAAGAGAGTATCAAGGTTCTATTCATTTTCAGGATTCCCTTCCCCATACACAAGACATTCCATTTTACCAACAATCTGGTCATCTTCAGTATTTTATTGAAATATTTAAAATACACAGAAACTGGAGATTCTACAGGCTTGAGTCAAGCCTATAATTGCCTGCTAAAACATGATGAAATGCAAATTCTTAAACCAAACCATTCATCATGCAATCCAAACCATCTGAATTAAGGTGTTGGAGTAGAACATGGATGAGTAGACATCCCTCCATTAATGTAAATGGATTTCAAAGCTTGGAAGTACAATCTAACAAGATATATGAATCAATTTTGTTGATGTCAAATACCCAAAAGATCAGATTGCTTATGGATCCATTTTGGAATGGTACTTATAAACTGCTAGTGGTTTCTTATGGAAAACCACTAGATATTGCTTATAGAACTTATGAGTGGGTATTGTGAATAGTATGACCTTGGAAACATATTAATTACAAAGAATCCATAACAATACTAGTTGTCTTAAACCATTATATTCTTTTGTCGAAAAATATAGCAACGCTCACATAGTGTCGCCAAGAACCAATTATAATGATAATTGGTGACAAACATTTACTACACTCACCAAAAGTAAAATAAACATGTATTAGTGAGGGCTACTAAAATATTGTCACCAGAAGTGTCACCAAAGAGAGAATCAATAATGGTCCTTTAACAACCCTCACCAAAACTGTCCCTGAAAAAGGATTTGGTGATGAACCTTAAAGGACCATCTCAAAAGGAACTTATAATGACGATGTTTTAAGGACCATCATCATATATGACACTGGTGACAACCCTTAAAGGTCTGTCACAGGCATGACCCTCACCAATGAATTTTTTTCTTGTAGTGACATAAGCGATAATACACTTGTCGAAAACGTGTGTTGAAATCCCGAATTGATTCTCCATCAAGTACTTGCATTTGAATCAGATTTTGATGAATTTCAACCACATCATAATCTTCAAAAGAATCTCTAAAAACATTCTTAAATTCTAACCAACTAGAAATTGAATTCAAAGGTAAAAAATAAAACCAAAGAGAAGCCTCACCTTCGAAGGTAAATGGGAATAATCTACAAGCAACATCTTCATGTATGATATTAAATAAACGCAAAATAGATTCATACCTTCTAATATGCTCGGTGACAGAAACATTACCTTCTCCATCAAATTTTGGCAAGATCTTAACTGCCTTTTTAGGGAGTTCATGTAAAGGCCTTGGTAGGCTCAATGCGGTATCAGACTCCCATGCAAGGATTTGGGAAAGAGCCATGAAATCATAATAACTGGAAGTTAGCTCTTATTGTGGGAAATGTGCCAGTTCATGCCCTCCTTCTAGTGCCATTTGTTGATGCCTCGGGGGTGCAGGGTAAGTGTAAAGTGCTGGAATGGGTTCCAAGGCACACAACAGGGGATGAAAACCTAGCCAAAGGCTTCGAAAGACCCTACGCAAGGGCAATTCTATCCTCGATCTATTTGGTGTGGTAATCACCCATGGATATTTGGCCTCCGCTGGCACTCTATGAGTAAAATATTTGATCAATAAGATCAGCTTCCCAATTTAGGGAAACAAATGTATGGAAAAACTGTTAGCAATTCTAACTTAGCCTATTTGGGAAAAGAACCTAATATTAAGTTAGATCTATCCTAAAATGAAAAGCTTGGTGTTTATGCAAATCAACCTTGAAATGTAAGAGAACAAACAGTCTATCACCCTTAACAGAAATGCCTTTAGATGAAATATTTGCTGACTTAGATTATGATTTACTTAATGAAAATTAAACAAAATAATCTAACCTTAAAGACCATCAAGATATAACATTTTATCCTTTTGTTGATTGAAAAATCAGCAATGATAGAATGTATATATATGTGATCAATTGCAGAAATCGATAAAGAAAGTATTTAATCAAATATTTTCATATACACATCAGTTATACAAAAAAACCAATACAACATATCTATGTATTCATTATATATTCAACAAGAGATCATGTGCATAACGGATGACAATCTGGAACATAAAATCAGAAATCCTTAAAGAAATTTAAGTGATAATCAGAAGATGGATCCGAAGATAACATTACTATATTAAGATGCCCTGTACCAAAATTACAATGACTCTGACCACAGAGTATATTCAGTCTTATCTCCTGCTAAATTACAATTCCAAAAATTACAACCCCTTACTAAGAGAAACACTCCCCTTCAAATACTAATTAACATAGGAGTCCAAAAGGAGAAGTTCTACAAAATAGGGATTACAAAATCAGATCTAATTAAAGATCCAGGAATTCCTTCCATTTTTCATAAATATCTAACAATTCATCTACATTTGGGAAAATGATAGATTCCAAGGATAATTGAGCATTGCATGCACTGTTCTCCATATCATGCTTCGCTAGCTTGTTTCAAATACGTAGGTACATACGAATCCTCCCTTCCATGATGACCGGTTCTTTAATCAAGCGATCTACATCTTGAATGCTGACTTGTTCCAAATCCCGAATCTTCTCTGCAAATTCTTCACATATGCTCTTGAGTTCTTCAAGTCTGCATTTTGGTGGTAGAGCTTCCAAAATAGGATTCATGAGTGGAAAACCTAGGGCATCCATGATATCGTCAACTGGATACCATCATCTAGTGCAGGTGTCCTGTGATTTATTAATGATTTTCTCAGCTGATTCATTCAAATCTAGCCAGGTGTTCAAAGATGCCTTGACTTTCTTTATCTGGAAAGTATTAAGGATTGGGATGTTCTCTGAAACATTCTTGATATACAATTTCCATTGACTGATTTCTTCTTCATATTTAGAAGCTTGGAGTCTCTTTGCCTTCTGTTCTTCAAGTGTAGAAGACATCTTAGAAAAACTGATGAAATTTTCCCTGATCTCATCTAAGGTGATATATAACCTCTTTAGTTCTTCATGATGACTTTGATTCACTTCAAGCGCTAAATTTTTGAAGTCACATGATGTGAACTTGAGAACATTGGAGGAATCTGCACTTGTAGTTGCATCTTCAACCTGCTTTTCCAAAGAGGCTATCTTTATGAGATCAGTAGAATGTTGAGACTGCAAAAGGTTTAATTCAGTAAGAAGAGTAGCATTCTTTTGTTCTAGGTCTTGTACTTTGTCTTCCCAAGTTTTCCTGAGGTCAGCCACATCCACATAATGTTGATCCTTTGTTTTAGCCAACTCTTCTTTCAGGTTTCTGATTTCTTCCTCCCTAAGGTCAACTTCTTTGTCCAAGACCTGGACCGGATCCCAGTTAGCAGTGGCAAAAGCCCCTAAGGCTGCTGCTATTTCAACCGCTTCAATTCTTGGGTTATTAGTTCTGGGGGCCCATATCACCTGATCTGGTTCATGTGCTTCCAAACCACCTTGGCCTTGACCCCTCTTCCTACTTCTTTTAACAACTGCTTTGTCATCCTTACGATAGAAAATATTCCCAAGAGGAACCACATCTCTATCTGTATACTCAGCAATGGACTGTGTATGAACAAAAGTGACACTAACTGTAGAAATCAAAGAAGGTGTCTGTGTGATAGTAGACGTAGGGATAGGTAGAGTGACTTGAGTGGTAGCTAGAGGTGTACTAATGACTTCGGGGGTTGACACACCTTTATCTGGGGAGGGAACCTTCATATACAGTTGATTTATTAGCTAGGGGTGTACTAATGACTTCAGAAAGAGGAACCTGAACATGACTATTGACTTGTGGGAAAGGAAGTGGACTCTGATCTTTACTAGGTGAGTGTGTAGGAGAAACCTTGGAAGATGCATCGATGGAGGTTATTAATAAATCAACTGTAGATGATTGCGGAGGGATAACCAAAGGCTACGCTTCTGCAATAACAGATGGTGAAATGGAAAAAGGGACTGAATGTTCTGGTAACGAAGTAATGGTGTTGTTGAGGGTATTCAACAGGTGGGATAATGAGAATGGAAGTGTTCCTCCTATAGGCATAGAATAATTTGGCTCAACAGATGGCAACATAATTGCTGATGATGTGATACGAGGGGCAGCATTAAACTCCAACATTGACTGTTCAGGGAAAGACTGATCCATATCAATGTTGTCTAGTAATTCAATATTAGTCTTAGTATCTCTAGTGACTTCTTCAACTACTGGTACTAGGGAAGGTGAAACTGTCTCTTCATCACAGTCAATTATATCTACAGTAGAAATTTTCGATGAGGAAGGCATGACCTTTTGTCTTTTAGCTGGGCTAGGCTTGGTTATGACCAAGTCATCATCTTTTGGAGTATTTGGAGTAGAGACCTAATCATCTAGTGTACCTAGTGGCTGAATTTTGTCTACATGCCTTGGGGGTTCTAGCAACTAAGTCTGTAACATTGATGACAACTACGCCATTTGTTGTTTGGATTCACGGGATGTCTGCAGCATGAGCTTAGCTTCTAATTAGCTTTCTCTTTGAATGGTTCCCCTTGAATAGTTTTACCTTTGTCTCCATCACGACTCGTGGCCAAAGGAGGAGAATTAGATTTCTGAGCTTCTTTTTCTTCCCTGTCCTTTCTTGCTTGTTCAACAAGATTCAACTACATGGTTCTGTAACTTAGGATTCTATCCTTTAATTGTTTCTGATACTGTAGAATGTCATGTTGTTCTTGAAAGTCTTTTGCTTTGGCCAAGACTTGAGAAAATATGTCTACCCCCTGATATATGGAGTCATCGGGGATTGACTCATGTGTATAGTCTATCTTCATGTGAACTTGCTTTAGGTGTGCATCCAAGAACTTCTTAGGATCATGTTTCCTTTTCAGGCCAACACCTAATCTCAGAGCAGCTATATGATCACCCAGAACTGCAGCCCAGGTTGAAGTTGGGATGACCAATTGACCCAGATTCAAAGCAAACTTTGGCCAATTTTTCTTCTTGGGTCCTATGAGTCTCTTATACATACCATCAATGATAGTTTGAAAAGAAACCTCTTGTATTACCATCCTGTCTGGAACTATTCTGGGCAAGAAATGAACTGTTTCACTTTCCCAGATTTTGATGTATGAAAAGTACTCACCTACATACCAGTCACCAATTGTGTTGATAAAAGCCTTCGCATCCTTTGAGAATGCAGGTGGCTGCTGCTGGAAGATCTTAAAATAGATGGTACCCACAAAACAGTCAAGATGTCAAATATCATAGGTGCAAAATTCCCTTCCCACAATGCTGAATGGTAGATGTGGACAGGTGGATCTGAAGGGGTCTAATGCAAACCCAAATTAGGGTACTGGAACTCTGAGTAGAAAACATCAAGAACATATGCAGATAGGAAGAAGGGTGGCTTCTTATGAGCTGTTGCCTTCTAATATTCATGGATGGCATTTTTTAGTTCCACTGATAAGATAGAGGCCCACGGAAAAGACTCACCTGTAAGTAACACAAGATGTGCTATGGGCGCCCACTCTGCTTTAAAATGGGAACAATTGGGTTGAACGAAAAGTTGGTAGAGCATGGCTGCAAGTAGAGAAAAGGGTTCATTAAACCAGATAATGGGATGCAGGTTATCCAACTTAGGTACAAAGGAATTAGGCTTGAGCATCCAAGACTTAATCATTTGATCGAAATTATACTGGGTTTTGGACGATTCTATGAACTCAGTAGAGAGGGTCTATGCATGGGGTTTCAGAGCAAAAGATCAAACAAAAACCTCTAGGAGAAAACTTGTCAATTGAAAACCTGTACTGTCATTAAAAGAATAGTCTTTAACATTAGCATTCTCAATTATCCACTTAACTGCATCTGCGTAGGGTAAGACAACAATGCGTGCAGCGATGGTGTGAATTTGGGAAGCCCTAATTTTCTCGTAGACTGATCTATCATTCTTGATATGGAAAAGGTCGTCATTATAAAAATGGTGTATATCCTAGACCAATCCATCTGGTACGTTTCAGTAACTCATTCACTGGTGTCAGAGAGAAACCAAAATTCGGGTCTTTGATCAGGGGGTCTTTGTATGATGTTTTAGACAGTGTATTTCTTGACATGGTGGAAGAACTTTGCAATATCTGATTAATACAGAAAATCAAATGAAATTCAACCCAAAAATAGTAGAATTGTAGGATAGTACCGTAAGGATAACAATGGACTTACCTGAAATAGCCAACAAACTGAAAAACGATACCAGACACGCAATCCACAGTAAAAAGATAATGCGACAACGTAATTTCTTCAATAGTTAAAATGTAAAACTAAAAGGTAAAAAAACCCTATTAAATACATTCACCAAAATAAAACCAACCGTGTAATTATAACAAATGAATGACTGAGATTCACCGCAGCAGGATGTGGAGTCGAGTTCAAGTATGTTGACGAAACTCTTATTCAAAGGTCCCGCAAGCAAAATCCCGAAAGTATATATTTGTGGGTTGCAGGTTCACAAAGAAAAAAGTAGGAGAAAAGATTTCTGAAAGTCAAAAACCGACCATGCGGGTGGCGGGTTTCGGGAATGTGAAACTATGAGGAGAGATAACCATCCCGAAAGCTGCATCCCAAAATTACAAGTTGCGGGTTTCGGGAGTACACACCAAATAAACGAAAAAACCACAATCCCGAAAGCTGAATGCCGCCATTGCGGGGTTCTGGTTTCGGGGTAATTATTTCTCAATCTTAGTAAAGAATGATTCTACAACCCATAGCCGTCGAGTTGCGGGTTTTGGGTTCTCCAAATGTCGGATTTTGGGATGATGATAATAGTCAACAAAATACTAAAAAATCTTGGCTTTTCCGAAACCAAAACACTTTGGAAGAAATAATCAAACACTTGCAAACAAGCAAACCAAAAGCATGGGTGAAGAATTTTAGAGGTAAAATCAGAATTGAATTTTCAAGGTGACTCACCCAAACACCTTTGCATTTATTAAAATTGGGGGGGATTCCGTGCTTAGCTAAGCATGGGATCTGTTGTGCCCACAATAGGCCCTTGGCATTTCTAGCAAGAAATGGTGGGTGGGACTGCTTTGGTCCCTTTGTTGAATGCTAGCCTATTGACAGGTGGTGGGGGTGCACTTGGCCGTGTTTGAGGTCAGTTGAAGCCTCTGTTAGGTGGAAAACTGTTGTTGTGTTTTCGGATGGGTGGGGGCCTAAAACCCGGTCTACGGTTGTCTGAGAAGGTCCTGAACATATCTCTATTTCTGTTGATGTTGTCAATCCTTGGATTTTTGTGTTCATAACACATTCTTTCTTTATGTAAGGTTATATCAAGGGTTTTGGGCATGTCGAACTCAATCTTTTCTCTAGAGTTTGGTGGCATCCCTCCCAAGAACTGCTGAATCTTTACCTTCTCATCTTTAATATATGGCGCATACTACAGCAAGTCTAAGAATCGGTTTATGAATGCTTCCAAAGGCTAGCTTGGATAGCCCTGCTAGACTCTCCACTAAGTTCTGGGCATAACATCGACTTCTGATAATGAACACAATTTGGTAATGACAACAATGTTGTAATATCTAAATTTTCAAAAGAAATATTAACTGATCCATACCTGGGTGCTTGAGCACTTGGTCCCTTCCTATAGAAGTCTAACCGCTTGGCACTTTAAATCTTCCCTATAGCAACTTGCACACTAAATCAATAGTTAAAGTAAAACCTTGCTCTGTATGGGAGGCCCACACTCCCCATTTTTGTATTAGTTTCATTATATCGGGTTTTAATGTACTAGAGATAATATTAGATTAGATATATTATTAAAATAGTGAATAGCATTTAATATGCTCGCCCTTTGTAATCTATAAAAAGGCACCCTGCCTCATAATACAACCAGTCTTGTTCGTGCCAAGCTTGTCTCTCTTTCCTTTCTATTGTGTTAGTAGCTAGTTAGAGTTATGTGTTCTTATTGTGCTTCTTAGTTTGAGAGGTGAGGCTCTCCTAGCCTCACCCTCCATATTTGTATTTAGCTTGTCTTAGTTTTTAGATTTGTCTTTCAGTTCCTTCTCTACATTGCAGATCAAACCTGTTGTATCTTGCTGATTTGTTAGAATGTTTGCCTTGGGCTGGATGACTTTGGGGCTACCATGTTCCTCCCAACCTTGACCCCTGAACTGTTTCCGGTTCTATCTGGATCCCCCCGAGCTTGGTTCCAACATGCAATGAGAGGTAGAGGCCCTAGATCCACTTCTGGTTCAGTTAGGAGAATTTTTAGGTAAGGATGCTTTAGCTTCTTGGAGCAGGATAGTTTTCTTAGACTACCATAAGAGAATGATAATAACCCCTAGAATGATAGGTGATCCCCAAAACTTGGGATCTGCCCTCTTTAAATAGGGAAATCTTGTATTAGGACTATTGAAGTAATTAGTTTCTTTAAATTCAATATTTAATAATTTAAAAGATATTATTTAATTAAATAACTTTGTCCGCTTGAACTAGGACTTTTCCAACTGTTTAACTATAAGTCATTTTTTATTTATGCTCTTAATAATAAAAATAATTACACTAATAATTATTCTTATATTAAATATATTTCACCTAACTTGTTAATACATCATTTAAAATATTAAATAATGCATAAATCAGATATAATAATTCTATCCCATAATTAAATAATAACACCTATTATTATTTAAATCTCTTAATAATAATAATAATAATAACAACTTGGAGGCCTTTAATTAGGTTAGTCATAAAAGACTACTGATAATTATCTTTTATTTAGTTATGTGTCATCACATGACACTCTTTTCTCTTTAACTTTTAGGGACATGGTCCACTTCCTTTGGATGGTCGTGGTCAGCTTGGTTAGGTACCTCTAGTCTCTCTCTTTGCATGTTGGATTCCCTCGTTTAATATGCTAGCTCCCATAGTAGGGGATGATGGATAGAAAGATGAATCATTTAGTCAATTAAATAAATGTGATAAAAGTGTTCTTCAGATTCTTTCCAACTGAACACTTTGAAACTCTGTAACCCCGAGTGCTCTTCAGAGCCATTTAACTCAACACTCTCACATGGGCGTTACTCTAGTGCAATTCTAGAGTCCCTACTCAACACTAGTGCTAGAATGTGGTTGTGAGGCACATCTAGAATATTTAAGTTGCCTCGGATCGAGTATTCGTTTATCAAGCTTGGAGTGCTCCAGGGCTTATGCCCAACACTCAATGTATATCAGGGCTTACTCCCAGTACATCATATTTCCGCTAGGTACATCGAGGCTTTTTCCCAGTACTGATCCGGATCTTGGGAGTTGAGAACCGGAAGGCTTGAATGCCGAGAGAGGAGGAGATTAAGCATGCCAATCTATCATAAAATTCACATGAAAACCCTAATATTGCATAAGAATAAGCATGAACAAAAACACATGAAGTGAATGGGAGGTGAGGCTCAAAGAATAGCCCCACCTCTAAAACTAATTACCAATAACTCACTCATATCTAAATAATCTCACAGTGAACAATAGAAAATAGGAGAGAAATCAAATGAGTAACTTGTTATCATGAGAAGGCTTGCTAGGCCTTTATATAGCATTATTACAATGTGTTTTGAGGCTATACCATGGGCCAAAACTATGTGCTACTAAATACCATGGATGAGAGAGGGTGGCCTCTCTATTTGATACTTTTATGGCTTATACATCCGAATTTAGACCATATGCCCCCTAAAATTTGGATCATTCCTCCGCCCTTAGAAAATGATGGTCCCCATCATTTCATGCTAAAAAGAGACCCATGATTACACTGTGCTAGCTACCAATGAAGAGAAGGGTTTTGTGTGGTTGACCCATAACCGTGGGTTTTGTGAGGTTGACCCATAACCGTGGGTTTTGCAAGGGTGACCCATAACCATGATGGCAATGACAAGCTTGATTCCAATGAAGAGAAGAGTTTTGTGTGGTTGACTCAAAACCATGGGTTTTGTGTGGTTGACCCATAACCGTGGGTTTTATGTGGTTGACCCATAACCATGGTGGCAATGACAAGCTTGTTTCCACTGAAGAGAAGGGTTTTGTGTGGTTAACCCATAACCGTGGGTTTTGTGTGGTTTACCCACAACCATGATTACAATACATAACTATGGGTTTTGTGTGGTTGACCCATAACCATAGGTTTTGTGTGGTTAACCCATAACCATGGGTTTTGTGTGGTTGACCCATAACCATGATTACATTAAGATTTTTAAAAAATCAAAAATTCATGATCTTTGGTGCAGTTGATGTCTTGTTGCAAATCTATTCATAGATTCTGATGCATGTACTGAAATTGAATTCCATTGAAGACCCATTTGAGATCTCGAAAAGACCTTTCCATCCATATAACATACTTTCTTTGGGGTGGCCCAGAGATTGAGAAAATGTTTGTTGAAGCTCAAGAGACGCGCGCACACTATTTTGCAGACATCTGTTGCTTCAATCGATGATATCTCTCAAACCAGAAAGCCAAATAAAAAACCGTGAAATACCCATTTTAGCTGACCGAAAGAGCTTTCCAATGAGCTATGGTAGAGCCTCTGAAACGTTATATGGAGTCTGTAGCACTTGTTTAAAGTGTTTGTACGTCCGGCCGCATTGTGTACAAACATGTGTTACTTCAAACAAGCATATCTCACAAACTAGGAAAATAAGCATATCTCACAAACCGGGAAACAAAATGAAATTCCGTGAAATACCCATTTGAGCTGACAGAAATACCTTTCCGATGAGCTATGGTAGAGCCTCTAAAACCTCCTGTGCAGTCCATGGAACCTGTTCAAAGTTTACTGAATGTGAGAGTGTTGAGTATAGAGATGCCAAGGGTTTGTAGAGAATCATGGGTTGTTGTAGAGGTTGTGGAACTTCCGTTGAACCCGCATAATTCTTCAAAATATTGTCCCAATGGAGAGCGTACCCACTCTGATACCACTGATCCGGATCTTGGGAGTTGAGAACCGGAAGGCTTGAATGCCGAGAGAGGAGGAGATTAAGCATGCCAATCTATCATAAAATTCACATGAAAACCCTAATAGTGCATAAGAATAAGCATGAACAAAAACACATGAAGTGAATGGGAGGTGAGGCTCAAAGAAGAGCCCCACCTCTAAAACTAATTACCAATAACTCACTCAGATCTAAATAATCTCACAATGAACAATAGAAAATAGGAGAGAAATCAAATGAGTAACTTGTTATCATGAGAAGGCTTGCTAGGCCTTTATATAGCATTATTACAATGTGTTTTGAGGCTATACCATGGGCCAAAACTATGTGCTACTAAATACCATGGATGAGAGAGGGTGGCCTCTCTATTTGATACTTTTATGGCTTATACATCCGAATTTAGACCATATGCCCCCTAAAATTCGGATCAAGTACGTAGGTAATTTGTGTGTTTTTGAGTCCACGCTCAACACACCATATAAGTCAATTATGTCATTCACATCACTGCACAGTATGTAAGAAAAGGTCATCACAGTATATTAGAGTTTTGTACCCACTATCAAAACATTATCAGAACATTGAGGCTTCCTTGCCCAGTATATAATCAAATAATGAAATTCAGTCAGGGTCCATGCCCAATATGTCAATATACAAAAGAATAAATCATATGTACTAGAGCTCATGCCCAATAATAAGAATAAATCACATGTGTTGGGGTCATGGCCCAATATAACATCATAAAATTGTCAGTCCAAAATTCGGGATATTACATTACATCCTCACAATAAACTTAAGGTTTCTTCCACGATTTTCTTCAGGTGAACAATGATTTTGACTTCTTTCTAACAGATTATGTTTGCATAAAATTGCAGCTGTCACTGTCTTCGCAATAACTTTACGTCTTCTCCATTTGCATTCCAATTGATATGCAGATCCTTTTCTGCTCGTCTTCGCTGGAAGCAAGTGTTCAACAAACTTCAACAACAGATTTTACTCTGCATTGAGTAGCAGCTTCAACAAACCTCACTATAGAGGAGACTTTCCTCTGCATGTGCAGCAACGCTCAACAAAACCTCTAAGGGCTCAACAAAACCTAACGGCTCAACAAAACCTCAAATCAAGAAGAGGCTCCTAAATCCATCTTGGATTGACCAATGGATTAACCAAACGCTCTGATACCATGTTCAAAATATGGGCAAAGACATAAACAAAAGAGTTACAAGCACGAATGGCTGAACTACATATCGCATATTATACATTCGTATATATATGTTACATAGCTTGACGATTTAAGGTAACACTGACTAACTGATCGTTGAATTGAATACCGGAATGTAACTAACACACTTAACTAACTAGATTACTATTTCTAGTTCACAAAGAACTCAATCTCTAGCCATTTTTCAAATCCTTCAAATCCAATTGCTGTCGTCGGAGCAACTGGTTCCTGACTAGCCACCAACATTTTCAATTGTAGAAAGGGGGAGAAGTTAACTTCTTAATTGACTTCTGGATTGAGAAAGTAGTAGAATAAATTGGAGTTTAAAATAGGCAGTTTTTCAATGCGTCTAAGCAGAAATTGCCACTCTACTCGAGGGGAGATTCGATCGGACAGCAGTGAAGTGGAGCTACACACCGGTTCCTAGAGATCTATATTTAACTTTTAAGCCTAGGAAACCCACAAGAAAATAATATAGTAGTATGGCTTTCAGACGCACGGAAATTAGACAAACATTTGCATAGTATGATTGGATTTGGATCACGGGCATTGTAAGGCACTATACATATAGACACCAGGATAGTTTGGGTCGACGTGGGAAATAAGAGTGACCCAGCCCGGCTTCTAAAGAAGCCAACAGTTGGTTCTTATTTTTTTTTTTTCTACTCAAGTTTGTCTCACATGTTTAATATATAGCTGAAGTATATTTAATTCATAATTTACACTCATTTAAAATTAATGTTAATTAATGTATGGTTTATAGTAATTAAAAGAAACAATATGTTTAACTTAAAAAGTTTGAATTAACACCATCACAATTGTACAATTGTATAGTGCTGTAATCCAAATTTATTTGGGCTTGTATTTAGGTTTGTGGAGTTCCGTGCAATTATTATTATTTCAAAGAAAAAAAAATAGATGTTGGTATTGTCCCTTCACGGTTAGGTCTTCACCCTTAGGTGATATTATTAAAAAAATTTAATTTGTCCCATGTATCATTGTATAAATGTAATATCTCGTTATTTGCAATAATTTATTTAAACTCACGCATAAGAGGAAGAATTATTCATAATTCTGGAATACATCTCCATTGTATGTATATTGTTAGTTATTTTTCATATGTATTAATTATTTGTATGATATCTTTGTTATTATTCTCTATCTTTTTTTTCTTTAAATTTTGCAAGATGTTGATGATGATGTTCAGTTAAAGATATAACAAATAATTGATAAACTTAAAGTACAAATATTAAACATATACCAATATTCATTATAAATTTTATTATAGATCAAATAAACGAAATTATGAAGAAGATAATGGAGCCTTTTCAAACTAAAAATAAAGTGCTTAGATTTGTATATTGATTTTTGTTCGGATATCCACATCATCTATTTCAGGATACATATCTATTTCAGGATCATCTATTTCAGGATACATATCTACTTCAGGATCTTGCATGATCTATTTCAGGATATGCAGCTGCATGCACTTGCATGCATCCCAGTCACCAGTTTGATGCCCCCAGCACCTTATCCACCTTCTTCTAGCACCCGGGAGCCACTTACCACAGATTTTTAGCCCTCCTAAGCTGAAAGGCGCCCTCTTCTCACCTACTGCCAGAGAAGGGCGCACTTGTTCACCTACCACTGCAGATTCACTTCAGTTACATTCAGTTAGCTCCGATTCTCCCTGATTTGAGGCTAGTTTCACTCCCGACTGACTGTATCACTTCCGTTTGACCTCCAGTTTGATTAGGTGACTTGTTCTGACTTCAGTTAGCCTCCCATGCGCCCCCACTGAGCCTCCAGATCCTATATCAGTGCTACACACTCCAGTTACATTTATTACACTCAGTTAGACTCAGATTGACACCTGGATGACTGGTTGTTGTGATTGATGAGCAACACCGATGATTGATGAGGACTCCTAGATAGAGTCAAGCTACTCCATTCTGTGATTCGAATGACCTCCTTAGGCAATTCGAATTGCTCAGTCATTGTGACAGTTTGTATTGTAATTCATTCACCCTTTCTGGGATAGAGAGCACTGCTGCATGTTTTGCACAGTTTTGCACCATATTTTCTATGTTCATCTGTTGTGATTGATTTACTTGTTCATTAGATCTGCTGTGACTAATTTTACATGGTATCAGAGCCATTGCAGGGACAAGATCTCTTTTCTACAGGTGTTTATACAAGAAGATTTGACTGAATTGCTAAAAATTGCAAAAAGTTTGGCATGAGATATCTCAAGGGCATTCGCTGCTGTGCATGCAAAGCTTGAAAAATATTCCAATACCACTCCAGAAGCTTGAGTTACCACATAATTCCTGGATCTGATACATTGGACCTATTCAACATTGCTTGAAATCCAATCCCAGGTGTGATGCAACTCTCAAAGGGTGGATTGTTCGACCTTATTGTGGTTGTTTTGATGTGATTTGCAGGTTTATTGTCTCCTTCAAGTGCACTCGCTATTTTCTGCATGCAAGGTTTCCTCCTTCAATTGCATTCGCTATAGTCTGCATGCAAGCTTCCTCTTCATCAGTTGACTCAATCCTTGCAATGGAATACTCTTCTTCAAAGCCTATCCTCACCCCATTCAATTATTTTGATTGGAAAGATGATATGGAGATCATATTACGTTCAAAAGGTTACTACTGAGTCACTCTTGGTCTTGAATTGGAGCCAAACAATGTAGCAGAAAGAACCAAACACTACAACAAGCTTGATGAAGCTTACGGTCTTCTTTGTCTCTCCATCTCCAAGGATCTTCACTTCCATCTCAGCGGATTGAAGACTCCAAAAGCCATATGGGAGCAACTTGAAACACTATTCGGCAAGCAGGATGAGCTTAGGGCTTTTCAATTAGAGAATGAATTGATTGGCCTTAATCCTGAGAATTTCGAGACCATCAATGAATTCTTCACAAAATTCAAGAACTTGAACTTGCAATTGAAGAACAGTGGTGTTATCAAAGAGGATAAACAGTTGATCCTCTCCATTCTAAGCAAGCTTGGGAAAGATTATTCGGTATTTGTCTCCACTTTCAATTCCGGTCGGCTAACTACCCCGAATTGGAAGATGCCTACCTTGAATGCCTTCATTGAGTCCGTTACGAAAGAGCATGACAAGTTGATTCAAATGGGGTCCATAAGCTCCAAAGATTCAGCCCTATTTGTTCAAGGACCCAAGATCTCGAATGGTAAAGGAAAGCTAAAGAAGGAGAAGCCCAAATTCGAGCCTCACAAGCAAAAAGACAAAGGCAAGCAAACGGATGCACCATCCAGTTCGAAATCCAAGCAAAAGGGCAAAGAAGGTAACCAAAAATCTAAATGTACTTATTGTAACCGTGGCTTTCATCCCGAAAGTTCATGTATGAAGAAGACTATAGATCAAATGGCCCTCCTTTTGGAAAAGAACAACATAACCCTTCCTGAGGGTGCAAGGAAGAAGGATCGGAATGACGATCATGAAAGAGGACAAGCACTCATGGCAACGGTTTCGAAGCCCACTCTCTTGATAGATTCGGGTGCATCAAATCATATGGCTGCAAATATTGATTATTTTTCCTCATTCGATCCAAACAGCTCCATCCCCATCCATTTGGGAGATGACTCAAAAATTTCTTCAAAGGGCAAAGGTACGATTCATGTAGAACATGGATGCTTTCAGAATGTTCTCTATGTGCCTTCCTTAGCTTCGAATCTCCTTTCTGTGTATCAAATGACACATACTGATGATCCAAAGAAAGTCACATTCAGCCCTAATACAGTTGAAATTTCTGATATCAAAAGTGGAAGACTAGTTGCGGTTGGGAAGGCAAACCACACTGCAAAATGTTATGAGTTTTCGCACTTTATATAGCTTGCAAAGCCCACCGCTCTTCGCACACATGGTAATGAGGTTAGTAGGCTTTGGCATGAAAGATTTGGACATCTAAATTATAAGTATTTGCTGCTGCTATCAAATAAATCCATGGTAGATGGGCTTCCACAACTCCGTTCCTCGAAGGGAATATGCACCGGTTGCATTATTGGGAAGCACCCCGAGCACAGATTCGACCGCGGCAAGGCTAGCAGAGCCTCTACTATTTTGGGATTGATCCATTCTTATATCAGTGGTCCGCTGCCCCATATGTCATTAAATGGTTCAAGGTATGTTTTGACATTTATTGACGATTTTTCCGGCTTTACATGGGTATTCTTTCTCAAAAACAAGTCAGAAGTGCTTGGAAAATTCAAGGATTTTAAGGCTTCTGTTGAGACCACCACTGAGAGCAAGATCAAAGCTCTTAGATCTGATAATGGTGGGGAATATATCAAGTCCGAGTTGCTGCAACTTTGTGCCCAAAGCGGAATCAAGATCCAACATACAGTTCCCTACACACCCCAGCAGAACGGTGTAGCGGAAATGAAAAACCGGTCACTGAAAGAGATGGCTACATGCATGATTGAATCGAAAGGTTTGGCTGCAAATATTTGGGCTGAAGCAATCAATGTTGCTGCATATATACAGAACCGTGTTCCACATTCATCCGTGAAAGGTATGACTCCTTTCGAATCATTCTTTGGTCACAAACCGGATGTGTCAAATTTGAGAGTTTTTGGCTCTACTGCATGGGCTAGAATTCCTTCTGAGAAGAGACGAGCTTTGGATCCACAAAGTATCGAGTGCATATTGATAGGATATGGGGAAGAATCAAAAGCATATAAACTCATGGATATCAGATCTAAAAAGATATTCATAGAGCGCAGTGTGCAGTTTGAAGAACCGCTTCAAGAATTGCAACTAGTTGAGGAGAAAACTGTCGATTCACCGCCTTCACCAGAAGAAGATTCGAGAAGCGATAATGAAGGTATGAGTTCTGATATTTCTGATATTGTAGCAGCATATGATGATCATGACATATCAGGTTTGGAATACGACCATGCAGATCCCCCTCAGTTACCAAAGTGGGCCCAAAACACTCTACAATCTGCTGGTTCTAGTCTTGGAAATCCTGCTGATCCGAGACGAACAAGAGGAGACTTTCAAAGGGCAGGTATGGCTCTTTCTATTGCTGATCCATTTCTTCCTGAGATTTGTTATTTGATGGCTGGTTCAGATCCCCAATCATACTATTCAGCCCATCGAGATCCGAGATGGAAAAGTGCCATGGATGAAGAGTACAGTTCTCTTCAAAAGAACAATACATGGGAGCTAGTTTCTCTTCCACCTGGAAGAAAATTAGTGAAGTGTAAATGGGTCTACCGTACTAAAGTTGCTGCTGATGGCACTATCAGCAAATATAAAGCAAGGTTGGTGGCAAAAGGTTTTTCCCAAGTCCAAGGAGTGGACTACACAGAGACCTTTGCACCGGTTGCAAAGATGGATTCCATCCGCCTTGTTTTAGATATTGCCGCATCCAAGCACTGGGAAGTGCACCATATGGATGTGAAGAGTGCATTTTTACATGGAGACCTTGCTGAAGAGGTCTATATGCAGCAGCCAGAGGGTTATACATCAGATCCATCATTGGTTTGTAGATTGAAGAAGTCTTTGTACGGGTTAAAACAGGCCCCAAGAGCTTGGTACGCAAAGATGGACTCCTTCCTTCTTTCTCAGAATTTCCAAAGATGCAAATCTGATCCGAATGTCTATCTTCAGCGAGTTAAAGGTAATTTGTTGGTTATTGTACTTTATGTTGATGATCTGCTTATTACTGGTAGCACACTTACTTCAATAAACAAGCTAAAATCTGCCTTAAATCTAGCTTTTGACATGAGCGATTTGGGCTTGCTGAGTCACTTTTTGGGCTTGGAGATAGCTCAAAATTTTGATGGGATCACTATATCTCAGCAAAAATATGCTTCCGACCTGTTATTGAAGTTTAATATGGCTGAATGTAAGGCAGCCCCGTTCCCATTCCTCTCAGGAATCAGTCTTGAGGAGGGAGATTCCACACCGCTTGCAGATTGCAGTATGTATCGACAGTTGATTGGTTCACTACTTTATTTGACACATTCACGGCCTGATATCTCATATGCCGTGAGTGCCGTGTCAAGATATATGCAGCAGCCACATGAGCTTCATTGGCGAGCAGCCAAGCGGATCTTGCAGTATGTGCAAGGTACGAGACAGTTTGGCATACACTATGCTGCAGATTCTGAGCTAGATTTCATTGCTTTTACTGATTCAGATTGGGCAGGTGATAGCATTGATCGGAAGTCCACTTCCGGTTATGTTTTCATGATTGGTCATGGTGCTATTTGCTGGTCCAGCAAAAAGCAAGCAGCCATTGCACTTTCTTCAGCAGAGGCAGAGTATCGAGGGGCAGTCAATGCCTGCATTCAGGCAGTTTGGTTGCAGGGTATTCTTTCCGAGTTTGGTTTTGGTGGCACTACTTCGACTGTCCTATTTTGTGACAATCAAAGTGCTATCAAGATCTCCACAGATCCAGTTCAGCGGCAGAGGACCAAACACATTGAGATTCATATGCATTACATTCGACAGTTGGTGCATGACCGCACCATCATTCTGCAATATTGCCCTACTGATGAGCAAATTGCAGACATCTTCACCAAGAGCTTCACTGAGAAGAAGTTCTCTTACCTCTGTTCACTGTTGGGGGTGAGTTCCATCATGGTGGAGACAGATTGATTCATTATTATGCTTTAGCTTGAGGGGGGGCTTTCTTCCCACTGGGTTTTCCCTCTTTCCTCACTTAGTTTATTTTCAGCATTTTTTGGATTATTGTATTGGGGTGACCTTTGGTCTTAGTTACCAGGGCCCCACATTATTTTAGTTGGCACATCATAGTCTAGCTTGAAGGGGGGTGTTCGGATATCCACATCATCTATTTCAGGATACATATCTATTTCAGGATCATCTATTTCAGGATACATATCTACTTCAGGATCTTGCATGATCTATTTCAGGATATGCAGCTGCATGCACTTGCATGCATCCCAGTCACCAGTTTGATGCCTCCAGCACCTTATCCACCTTCTTCTAGCACCCGGGAGCCACTTACCACAGAGTTTTATCCCTCCTAAGCTGAAAGGCGCCCTCTTCTCACCTACTGCCAGAGAAGGGTGCACTTGTTCACCTACCACTGCAGATTCACTTCAGTTACATTCAGTTAGCTCCGATTCTCCCTGATTTGAGGCTAGTTTCACTCCCGACTGACTGTATCACTTCCGTTTGACCTCCAGTTTGATTAGGTGACTTGTTCTGACTTCAGTTAGCCTCCCATGCGCCCCCACTGAGCCTCAAGATCCTATATCAGTGCTACACACTTCAGTTACATTTATTACACTCAGTTAGACTCAGATTGACACCTGGATGACTGGTTGTTGTGATTGATGAGCAACACCGATGATTGATGAGGACTCCTAGATAGAGTCAAGCTACTCCATTCTGTGATTCGAATGACCTCCTTAGGCAATTCGAATTGCTCAGTCATTGTGACAGTTTGTATTGTAATTCATTCACCCTTTCTGGGATAGAGAGCACTGCTGCATGTTTTGCACAGTTTTGCACCATATTTTCTATGTTCATCTGTTGTGATTGATTTACTTGTTCATTAGATCTGCTGTGACTAATTTTACAATTTTCACACACATGTGCAATGGGAGAATCTTTCATGGAATGTATTGTACACCTAATATATCATGGTTTGTTTGGTTGGGGACTTGAAGGTTAAATTTATAATCCAAAGTAGGGTAAATTATGTTAAACTTTGTAAACAAAGCAACTAAAGTGGATGATTATGTTTTGTCCCACAAGCATAGAAGAAAACATGTTTCCTCCTGAAATGTCATAGGAAATTTTCTGTATATAATATACTTGTAAAGGAAATGTATATACATTGATAACTCCTTGGTGCTCAATGTACGTGGTAGGATAACTTGGATAAGAAGTGATGCCTATACAATTATGGTATTGTTGGCACCACCTTAATGTTGCTAGTCACAATGAGAATCAAAACTAGAAGAGTAAACATATACATAAATGATATCAACCTAGCATTAAAATGTGAATCTATAAATTGCCCAAAATGAAATAGTGTCTAGGTTCAATAATGACGGGAACACAATTCACCATTTAATTTATTTACCCAAAACTGCAAAGATTACTACAAGTAAGCTATGTCATATAGTATACCATAATTTCAAACAGGAATAGGTTGCACTATGGTATAAACAATAATATTATTTATAAATAAAAATGTCGATAGCCTTAATCAATTTGGAACGACGTATTTTTAGTTTGATTGTATAGTTTGTTTAACTATGCATTGCATCATAGTCTATATTTATGTATAGGGCTCATATTTTACAATGGTTTAACCATTGGAATTATAGGCAAGACTATTTAGTTTGCGTTGAGTAAAGGAGGAATGATACAATCAATCTAATTCATACTCATTTGCGCTAGAGATTGTATGTTGGTATCCTCGAGTCTTTTTTGCTGCAGAATTACATCGATCCCTGTAAAATAGAGAAGCCTGCTTGCGGTCGAGTTGGGTCATGCACATCTCCAGTGTAAAAATTGGTTCAGTCGCAACCTTAGATGTAAAATCATCAGTCGAGTCCAAGTAGATATGCCAGTTATAATACGTTACAGAATTTCCCATAACATAAGCCATGCCACCGGATCCAAGAGTTCCAAAGTACTTGTCCAGATATGACACTTCCTCGGAGAAGATGCGGTGAGGAAATGATTGGGCTCCAAGAAACATGAATGTTCCTCAACTGTATTTAACATTTTTTACTGAGAGAGACAAGCTGCTTGCATTGCTTAATATTATAGGGATGGAAAGGATCAGTTTGGTAGTCGCACAGGTTTTGAGAATGATCTTGAATGGATAAACAAACAGACTTGACTCTGACGGCACATATGAATCAAAATTCTCACTATAGCACTCATCAATGATGGTGCATTTAGCTGCTTTGAACATTTCGTCCAACTGCGTTCGGCTGAGTGACCGCAGGCCCCTTCTTTTTGAGTGAGTAAAAAATGAGTCTGCAAAGTGTTCAAAATATGGGCAGAGACACAAACAAAAGAGTTACAAGCACGAATGGCTAAACTACATATCTCATATTATACATTAGTATATATATGTTACATAGCTTGACGGTTTAAGGAAATACCGGTAGAACTGAATAGCGGAATGTAACTAACACACTTAACTAATGAGATTACTATTTCTAACACTCCCTCTTAATATAAAGGGTTACATTCTTACTAACACTCCCTCTTAATTTTGATACTCTAAAACATCTAAAATGCAAATCTCACAAATGCAAATGCTTGCTGGTCTATGTCTCAGCCAACCTTACAAATATTTAACAAAAATTTCAAAAACTAAATCGTGTTCAGATTAGGTTGCTTAGGCCTAGTTCTTTCATCTTCATCTTCAAAGATAGAATGTTCGCTTGGATCCCAAATCTGATGTTGTTGTCGTCCTCTTTCCTTGCTTTAAATTGTATCTTCAATTGATTGATCTTTGTGGTTTCCTATATTCTTTGTCTCATTGTGTCTCCACCCAAAACTCTTCCACAAACACTTCCATAATTCTTCTATCTCAATGTTCAGTTCTATTCCTTGCAAGTGCGCATTACTTAACTTCATTTCCTGTGAAATTTCTGCAATGCTAATTTCAAATTTTTGAAAGTTAATGTTTTCATATTCTTCATCTGCTACAATCTTCTTGTTCACGTCTTTACAAATCCTTGTATTTTTTATCGACTCTTCTAGCATTCTCAACTCTTCATCATAATCTATTAACACATCCAAATGATGTTCTTCTTTCATAGTACCTGCATAATCTGCAAACACACACAAATTTTCAGTTCCAAAAACATGAGATTCTTTGGTCTCGGTTGATGCTTCAAGCATACTTTTTTGCGTAGGAATGGAGTCTCCAAACACTCTACAAAATCTTCATCTTGTTTCTCATCAAATACTGCTACATGGGCAGTTTTATCTGCAACCAAATTGTCATCATCAAACTTTGTTCGCTTCACTAATTTAATGTCATCGGCAATATCTATTGTTGGATTCACCAAAGTTTCTTCATCATCACAGGCTGCTACAATGGAAGCTTTATCATCCACTTCATCATCCACCAAAGATTCTTCATCATCAAAGGCTGCTACAATGGCAGCTTTACCAACAACTTCAACATCTGTTGGTGTATCTACACACTGGGATTCACCTTCCTCTTCATGCTCTTCTTTACAAACAGTGACTTCAATCTTCTCCTCTACTTTATCAAGGACTTCTTCCACTTTCTTTTCTTCATATCCTTTCTTTGCTTCAGACACAAAAGCTTCTTCTAACGTACCAATATGCTGCAAAGTATTAATGTTTCTTCTCTTTTTACTGTATCTCATCTCTAAAGTATCCCAAAAAGATTTTGCACTAACAACTTGATGAAGTTTATAGAAAACACAATAAAAAACATTTTCATCCATTGTTGACAAAATAAGAAATCTTGCTATTGCATTTTTTTCTGTCACGAGGATCTTCAAAATCTTTTTGAACAAAACGCCATAGATTTACTGTACAAAGCAAATCTTCCATTTTATTTGCCCAAATTTCATAAGCCATACCTGAGAAAAAAGGGGAAATCGGCATTGATCTTCTCAATATTTCATCTATCTCTTCATCTTCATTCAATTTACTATGCTCTTGAACTTCGTGATCCATAGATAGAAATACTCTATATTTCTCTTCAAAATTTTCTAAAAAATAATAGCAATTCTTTACATCAAACAAATTATTTTCTTTCTCAACTTCTCGATTATTGTAATCTGTTTATTTTCTCAACATAGTTAGGTTTCTTCCACACAAACTTCGATATTCAAATATTCAAACTTGTTTTTTCTAAAACCTTTTCTTCAAAAAACTTTCATGACTTCAAAAAATTCGTTTTAACCAATATATATAAATATATCAAGAAAACTTTTCAAAACTTCTTTATAACTATGCTGCCGCTGGCTTTTCTTTATATAAGTATAAAATCTTTGTCACCAATCCGCATAATATTATTTTAATAATTTAAACAACCTTTTGTCAAATAACAAACATATACACTCTTACTCATTCCAAGATTTGTTATCACGTGGATGGGATTTTGCCATGCAGATTTTGTCTTCTTCGCGAGCTTCTTCAAACAGACACGAAGATGAATTTAGTACATGAACTTTCCTCCTCAGGGTCTTTTCTCGTTCACGTTCGCTCAACAACTTAACATCTTGCAGCGTGCTTCTCTTCTTCTGTAATATCCCGAATTGTGGACTAACTATTTTGTTGTTATATTGGGCCACAGCCCCAACACCTATGTTTATTTTGAGTATTGGGCATGATCCCTAGCACCAATGATTTATTTTTTTATATGTATATCAACATATTAGGCATGGATCCTGACTGACTTCTTTATTTGAGTATATACTGGGCAAGAAGGCCCAAATGTTTTAATTATGTTCTTCAACTTTGATAAGGGTACAAACCCTAATATACTGAGATGATCTTTTGTTACTTACTGTGCAGAGCTATGATTTTACATGATTGGACTTATGAGTGTGTTGAGTGTGGACTCGGAAACACACATGTAACCTATGTACTGGGCATAATCCCTGATGTACCTAGAAGAATGTTTATGTACTGGGAGTAAGCCTTGAGGTACATTGAGTACTGGGCCTAAGCCATGGAGCACTCCAAGCTTGATAAATGAATACCGGATCCGAGGCAACTTAAATATTCTAGATGTGCCTCACAACCACATTCTAGCACTAGTGTTGAGCAGAGGCTCTGGAATTGCACTAGCGTAACACCCATGTGAGAGTGTTGAGTTAAAAGGCTCTGAAGAGCACTCGGGGTTACTAAATATCAAAGTGTTGAGTCGAAAGGACTCTGAATTTCACTTTTACTTTCATCACACTTATTTTATTTGATTAAATGATTCATTTTTATCTATCATCAAGTACTGCGGGAACTACCATGTTAAACAAGGGAATCTGACATGCAAGAGAGAGACTAGAGGTGCCTATCTAAGCCTACCGAAAGACCGTCCAAAGAAGTTGACCTTAACCCTAATTTGTTAAACCAAAGTATGATACATGATTAAATATTGGTATTAAGTATTGTAATAAATAATGATGTGACTATTTATTTATAAAATACATTTATTACATATAGGTTATGCATAGTGGGATGCCACATTATTTAATAATATTAATAAAAGTATTAATATTTAGTGGACAACCATGATTGTAAATAATAGTTATAGTGTATTAATACATAGGTTAGAATTACTATTATTATAATTATTGTTACCATAATTATTATGAAGAGCTTAAATGAGAAATCACTTATAGATTAAGCCATTGAAAAAGTCTTAGTGCAAAAAGGCTAAATACTTATTAAATGATATATCTTTTAAATACTATTTATTAATTTAAAGAAACAAATTATTCCAACAGTCATAATTAAAGAATACCCTACTTAAAGAGGGAAAATCCCAAGTTGGGGATTATCTATCTTTTCATTATCCTTCTGTGATGGTAATTAAAGGAAAAACTTATGCTCCAAGAAACTCAACCAGCAGTAACCTTTGGTCCTCTATCTCTTTTGCATGTTGGAATCCAGCTCGCGAGGATCCATACAAAACCAGGAATGGTTGTAGGATCATGGTTGGGAGGAACACGGTAACCCCAAAGTTATCCAGCTAAAGGAAATCACCCTAAGAGGTTAGCTAGACACAATAGGATCTGCATTAACCATTGTTGACTGTGTAGGTCACTACATGAAGGATTCAAGTGCCAAGCAGCTAGGTTTCCACAGGAAGGGACCAAGTACTCAAGCAGCTAGGTATGGAGTATTTAATGTTTCAAATTTCCAGTTATAATAAAGTTAAGTTTCTACAATTAGAATAGATAGTGCAGCATTGTTCATTACCAATATTATCAACTTCGAGGTTCATCCCAGAACCCAGTGGAGGGTCTAGTAGGTATAGCCGAGCTAGCCTTAGCTAGACAACTTATATTGTCTTCTAGGTTAGGGTTATTATTATTTCTTGTTTATAGATATATGTTTTTGGTTTGAATTGTATTTCCCTATTCATAAGGCAGGGTTTCATCTATGACTGTTAGTTCTTTTAAATTATTATCTTGCCTACTGGGAACAACACCAAATAGAAATAAAAACCAGACATCAAAACTTTCAGCCACACTACACTTTTCATTTATCAAACACCTCTACGATTCAACCATTTGTCAAACTTTACATCAAAAAGAAACTCATCAAGTATTACAAGAGAATCGTATTCCAAAACATAAATTCCCATACAACTCAAATAGTATTCTGCATTTTTAATATCGGTTCTAATCCCAAGTTTCATGGATTGAACCCCGTCCCCAATCAAAGGGCGCATCACATCAAAGCAAATTTACGGAATACACAACAACCATAAAACTTGTTCTACGATTAGCTAAATATTCATCCTTGCAAATAGTAAGTTAGAATCCATAGGAAGAGATGGGGTTTTTCCCATTATTTAAAAGTTGCCAAAAGTCAAAACACGATTCAATACATCTAGCAGGATGTAGCAAAACCACGAATTACTCCTTAGAAATCATGATCAAACATGCAACAGTCAAAACGAAAGCTACTATTTCATATAAATATAAACGCAGACCTTTTTAAGTACTCTGATGGCAATGACCCCCAAATCTAAGATAGAATCTTTGAGCCTAACTGTAGGAAGTCTATTTCGTAGTAAATTTAATAAACACAAGTCTAAGTATCAAATCCCCAAAGAGCACACATTGCCTAGCAACCTTCCCTATAAAATAGTCAATTAATAGAAGTACCATAAGAACCAACATTTACCGATTTCTACATAGAAATACGAAACAACTAGCTACAGGATAGAATCACAAATACATCTTGATAGATTCTTTTACGCCATAGGAAAGAAAAATGCAGGACAAAGCAAAGTTAAGATGCATTTAGTTAGCATGGATTCCATTAATTAAGACCCCGACTTTCCATCAACATTTGTAGACTGAAAAACCACAAATAAAAAGAAATACAGTGGCCATATTATCTTCATAAGGCTATTCAAACTTCATAGAAGAGAAATCACAGAAGCCCTCTTATCCATTATAAAACCTTAAAGACGAGTTCCATACAGATAAATCTATTTCTTCCAAATCCTATATTTACATAGGCACGGTTAAGTTGAAAGCAACCAAGGCCAAAACCCTTAGTAGATTCACCAATCACATTATTATTAAAACAGTCGCAAACATTGCGTCAAGCCAAAGGGAACCTCTCTGGGGATTTCAAGTCTGAGTGAGCCAAAGGAATCACGAATCTCCCCATTACCAACTTATTAAACCATTCTCCAAACCACCAAGAAAAATAAGGTTAAAGGGGTGAAAGAACCCAGGACTTACCAGTCCAAATATGTGGTGAGTTGTATTGCCTCTCCTTCTGGCCACACAGAGAGTCATCATACCTATCAGTAAGTGAAAGCGTAACCGATTTAGGGTCAAATGCAGTTCTTAAAATTAGAAACGAGAGGAGAAGTATTACAGTATCAGCATGGACATCATTTACCTGTGAGATGACCTCTGCATTGTAGTCGTGTTATCCAAACCCTGCCTTGGCCATGAGCGTAGCTCAGGCCAGGCATTATCACATTACATAGAGCTAAAAATCCTTGCATCCAACAGACCAAATAAAGTCACGATTTGGAAAAACATGGAAGTAACTCTCATTCAAGCCTTAATCCAGCTGGCCAAAGCCACATGACTATCGCGTGTGGTATTAACACTTACAACTACCACGATAACACTTACAAATTTGAATTCTTTATCAAACTATGTATATAGTTGTGTGGGTGCAATACCCTTAAAATTTTAATACAAGGACAAGGTTCTCAACTCCTGCACGATTGCATAAGGGGTGGTTCCACTTTTAGAGTTTTACATAGGATAGTTGCTAGCCATAAGGCCATCAAGGGACACCTGCATAGAAGAAAACAATTAAATAGGCATTATCATACTCGATAAGTAAGTGTTTTGGAGAAAACTCACTATGGCTTGGGGTGTACCACAACAGACAGATGACTTCCAGAAATCAACTCAATTCTCATAACTATGCTATATAAATGACAATGCTAAGATAAGGAAGAAGATAAGCAACCTCGATCCAAACCTTTGATGTAGATCCCTGTTGGAGATCTTCAATCCATGCACTTCAATTTGCAAATTAGTCTTGACAGCCAATATACAACAAGTACATATAATATATAAATGGCATTAACATCATCAATAGCAATGGCCCATGATATAACAAGTAAATGCAACTCAATGTAAGATAAACAACATTTAGAACATTAATGGACGAAAATATGAGTATTTCTATTAATAAACAAGAAGAAGTACAAAGTGATACAACCTCTTGCCAGAAACCAATATGAACCAACATCTAGATAATTCCACTTGTACCTCCACCACTTCAATCCTCCATGAATGGCAAACTCAAACTAGATAGGAGTTTGGAAGGTGAACATAAAGGGTTCACAACTACAAGGATTAATGAGGGTAGACTCAAGATAGAGAAAAAATCCACTAGAGTTCTCTTGCTCTTCTTTCTCCTCCCGTCCATAAGCCATATGTGCTCAATATATAGTCCTTTCAAAGGTAAGTGAAAGGACACATCGAGACATTACTTGGGTAGATGGAGAGCCAAAGGTCACCTAATGACCACTTTTTGGGAGTACAAAGTAATAAACTAGTGATTTTTACCATTTTACTTGATACCCGTGGGCTATAGTGATGCAACTCGCGGGTACGCATGCTATAATGATGCAACATGCTGGTAGGAATAAAAATAGGGCAAAATAGTATCTCTGAAGGATACAAGTGGATCCGAGTCAGTGAAATGCATCCTACAGGCTAAAGAATGTTGATGCTCACAGGGTGGAGGATTACGTTGTAACAGATGCCCCCTAATGTGTGAGGTCGGAGATTGATGCTACGATGGCCAAAATACATTATAAAACTCAGAAGTGGAGTGATGGAGACACAAGTGGAAAGAGATGCTCACTCATCATAATACAATAGTATCCCTGAATACATGTCGGGAGTACAACAATCTGATACAATGGCCATGAATAGGCAGTACATAGTGAATACATGTCATAAGTGATCATAGCAATGATCCCTCTACAGTAAGATATGGTCTCCTGCTAAAAAGGAAACAACTAGTGCAAACTGGAGGTACAAACTGCTGATATCTGAGAGGTGATATCTTAGATGTAAAGTCAAAGTCATAAGTAGCATACTGAATGCCACTATCGCCTATGCTCTTCTACACAAGTCTTTGATGGTGCAATTCCCATCAAATGAATAAAGGAGTTGGGGTCGAACCTGATGTGACATTGTCTGATTACCAGTCAAAGATGTATACTGTTAACAGATGCGAGATAACCCACCAATAATAAAAATGGGCATCAAGGCATAGAGTACAATCATCGGAGTGTGAATAAATGAGTTGAAGTCGAACACTAGGATGAATCTATCGATCAGGGGACATTGATGTATTTCCAAATCTCTCGATGGTGAGAGAATTTGCCACTAATGACTACAAGCCTCAAGGTACTCAACGAAACTCTAAGCCTCAAGTCCCAGAATAAATGGGTTGAAGTCGATGGAACGAGACTTGCTGGAAGGAGGGCATTAAGGCATCCCCCATCAACCAACATGAGGTAGCAGCTACGCTGAAAGATTTGGAAGAACTCAGGTGGAACGGACTGACTCAATAAGGATGGCTGACATGAAATAGTCAAGAGATCTGCGGAGTGGCCGACACTGGTTTCAGGACTTCCTTTAAACAAGAGCATGAGAAGATGGATAGACTCAGGAAGCATAGACTTGACATAAATTGTACAATGCAGGAGGCATTACAGAGGGCTCCATAATGACTGGAAGATTAACCAATCGGTGGAGAGAACTGAGAAACAAGTACAACTCCTAAGGTCCAATTATAGTCCCAACTCATAATGTACGGAGTGGAATGAATGCTCTGTTCAAAGGCGACATAACAACTGTCAACAAGAAGTAGTAACCATAATTCCATCCGGCTTTTTGGAATATTTGATTTTTTTGGTCTTTTTCATATTTTGGAAAAGCTTGAAAAAGAATAAAATTGCTTATAGGACAACAAGTGAGGGAACGAGTGTCAAATAGCGAGCAGACTAGTTCCAAGAAGTAGAACATACCTATGATCAATGCAAGGAAGTGCATGCAGGATGTGGACAATCGGGGGGGATGTTCCCTCAAGGTCAAAAGGTGATCAAATTGTGAAGGGAAAATATATAAGCTCTGCAGGGCTCGACAGGGAAAAGTGCTCAGGCACTAAGCTAACAACTGAGTAAGCGGGAGCCGTCACAAAGCTCAAGTGGCAAGCAGGATGATGCAATGCATTAATCACAACATGATATAACTGAGGGGAGTCCTTAAGGGAGATGGCCATCATAAGACAAAGTAGAGTATGAGTCTTTATCGCAATGTCATGGCGTAACTACAAAGGACTCCCAATCTTCAGGACAAACAACGTCATGGGCACCATAATGCACAAGGGGTTCTAACTAGGGTACCCATGTTCAGAAAATCCCTATTGCCACATAACGACACTTCTATAGCAGTGTGAAGGTTCCGTGTTAGTTACGAAGCGGGGTCGCACCTAGGGTTTATGAAAATGGTCAATAAGTCAAATGCATAATGCACATGGAAATGGCATCTAACCTATATGCCAGGTGTGAAACGTACCTTCCGTAGGTGTGAAATGGTCCATAACAGCTTTTGTCAAAGAAATCTGATTAAAAAATACTACTCTAAGACATTATATTAGTCCATAACGACACAAAACGGTAAAAACTATACACAAGTGGGTCCTGAAAATTATAAATAGTAATAAAAAATTACAATTTACAATTCATTTTTACTATTCACCCATTTGGAGCTTTGTGGTTAGTTTTCACCTGAAAGTTCAGTTGTCGATTCTGGGAACTATGAGCGACCGTTTATCGAACCGTTTGGAGCAGGTTGGTAGTCTTATCCATGCCTTTCATTTCAATGCTTTTATTTTAGTTTTTAGCGGTGGGATTTTCTGTTTGGCCAAGCCCTAAATGGCTTCGGTGCTACCCATGGGCTGTAGCTATGTGGGTCGTAGGTAGGGAACGAAACACGCAGTCAACTGAAAGGTTGACCACGGGTACCCGCATCTGTATACAAGTTAGCCCGCGGGTACGACCATGTAGTTAGTTTTTTACAAGAATTTGACTAAAATGCTTGTTTTTCTTCACTCCAGAATGGTTCTAAAGTGGAGGGAGAGGAATCATGACCAAGTTGATGAGGCCAGGCACAATGATGTGCAAGCATAGCAGTCATTGCAAGCATGTGGGTTGTACAAATTTTGGAGTATAGGGGATTTGAGGGCCCAAAACCTATTACTCTGGAACTTGATCGACTATTGGATGTTGCTACACAAAACTTCAATCTCAAAGGGAAAATCCTCACACTGGAAGTGGACGACATCTACTTCATTACCAGTTTGTCCCATCGAGGTGAGGATGCTAGTCTTTGGTCTTGGTCTGTGGGTGGTGGGATCACCATCCTTGACTATGTAGTGCGGTATTGCCCCGCAAACACATGCACGGTGGGAAGTCAAGTGCCCATCAATGCCATAGTGAATCTGAGCATGAAGATCATTGTGGCTACCTTAGTGCGGATTACTGGATCCAAAGCTCTGCACCAGGCATCCAGGTCGATGATGTTCTATGCATTGCAATGCATGCAGCCTATAGTGTTTGACTGGTGTACCACACTGCTGGGGCCTATGAAGACCCAACTGATAGAATGCAAAGAAGGGAAGGCTAAAAACTTTGGGTATGGTAGTATCCTACGTAGCTTCTTCTTTGAGAGGGTTCCATGGCTTAGTCTGAGGGTGGAAGTCCCTCCTCATAGTCTCCGGGATCCAACCTTGACCCGGTGATCTGAGATCTTGACACGGCAGGGTGGTGGCCGTCTGGCATCACCATATACTGAGGAGTTCTTCTGCTGGTGGGACCGGCAGGTCATTTCCATAGAGGACTACTCCTATGTAGGGATAGACTTCCGCCAATATAGGGACATGCCACTTCCACTAGACGCTGCGTTCAGAGACATTGGTGAGTACTCTTTCTAGTTTTCGTGTATTCAATTTTTATGGACTTTTTATTATAGATGCAAATGCAAAAATCTTTTTGGTGGTAGTGTCATATGCTAATGGTTGACTGTTTTCTCCCAAACAAAGGCCCAGTGAGACCTGATGGCTTCCTGAGACATGGTCATCGGGGCAGGGGTGAGGAGGTAGGCAATGCTGCAACACGACGCACACTACAGACCTTGCAACGCAACCTCACATGGATGGTTGCTATGGTTCTACAGATAGAGGTTGCGAGACTACTTGAGGCCATCCAGTGCCAAGTAGTGGGGGTTCTGGGTGACTGGGTGCGGCTACTACAACAGGTAGCCAATGCAGTACAGTATTTCTACGAGACACATCCTGTCGAGGTGGCAGCTAGGCCTCCTCGTAGAGATTAGATATCTCAGGATCTCATTTTGTATCGATATGTATATTTTTGAGGGCTACAGGCTCCAGTTTTGTATGACATTACCATTTTGGACATATTTATATATATAAAACTTTGGTTCTCCAGTTATACTATATGTGTATGTACAAATGTATGAATGTCTTCTTATATTTGTGTGCTTCATGGTGAATGTGACAAATGCCAATCTAATACATTGTTAGCTTATGCATCAGATATGTGATTAACACTTCTCGGAACATGTATGTATGTAATTGAAACAAAATATTGTTCCAAGAGTCTTACCCTTAGGAATTTCCGTAATAGCATAGGATCTCGCACATGGTACTGCCCATTCAGCTGAGACACAACTAGTTGTGAATCCATGCGGACTTCTAAAGACTGGACACCATGGGAAATGGCATCCCGAAGTAGCTCAATGATGACACTATTCTCAACCACATTGTTAGATGTAGGACCAAGACAAGCACCTCCTGAGGACACAACTAGGTGGTCAGATGAGAAAATAACGCATGCAATAGAAGCAAGCTACTGCGTATGACAGCTAGCACCATCTGAGAGTCTTAAGAAGATCGGAAACTCTGTTGACATCTGTCAATCAAACGGAAGCTAATCAACAAACCCAAAAATCGAAAGAAATCTAAACTATGTACAGAAGCAACTATACAATAGTATACAAAAGTATCAACCTGAACCAGAGGTTCAAGCGCAATACCACTTGAGGTAGAGCCCATTTTTAGGCTCCTTCAAGATAGTCACCTCATAGTCTTCTAACTCATAGGCTCCTTTTTCTAGGACATGCCTCACGATGTAAGGACTGTGCCACATGGGGTTGAACTTGCCTACCCCTAGGGGTTCTTTAGCTTGGTCATATAAGAGGACCAAGTCACCTTCAGCATATTACCGGGGATAGACAGACCTATCATATTAAACCTTAATACGACGTTTGTTAGCATCTATAACCATAGTGGCATATCGACATTGATTGTCAAGTTGCTCAAGGTGGATTAAACGTTGCTCAAGACCCATCGTATCAAGGAGGAGTTCTATTGCCAGTTTAAGCAAAGGGATCTCGCATTCAATTGGTAAAAGTGACCCCACACCGTGAACTAGATAAAATGGTCAAAACCCGGTGGCAGTCTTGATTGCGGTTCGATACGCCCACAAAGCAGGATATAACATGATGTGCCAATTGGTCTTGCTTTGTTGGATGGTACGTTGGATAATGGTCTCAAAGACTTATTGACTGCTTCTACTTGACCATTTACTTAGGGATAATAAGAAGATGAGTGCTCTTGATGAAACCCAAGCTTGAGGGACAAATCCTTCATCATCTTGTTTTGAAAGTGACTACCATGGTCAGTGACAATCTCTTTCGGAATACCGAACCGAGTTATAATTTGATTAAATATGAAGTGGGATGTTGTAGCACCATCGGCTTTAATGGTAGGCATGGCCTCAGCCCAATTGGAAAAATAGTCCACGGCCACTATGATATGGTGATGCCCCCCAGCCAAAGCTGGTTTGCAATCGATGAAATCCACCCCCCACTTGGTGAAGGGACCGACGGTGACGACTGGATGAATGGGCACTAGATGCGAGCGTATGTTCCGAGAAAACAACTGGAAAGGGTGACATCTCTTCACAGCATCAACACAATCCTTAAGGATGGAAAGCCAAAAATAACCAGCTCGCATAATACATTGGGCTGTAGCAAGCCCAGATAAGTGACCGCCACATGCCCCAGCATGGAAATCATTAAGCACCCGCTCCGCTTCTTCATGATTTAAGCAACGACAGAGAATGGAATCCTTTCCTCGGCGATACAAAGTGTCACCGACGATAGTAAAATCTTTAGCGTGATGTTTTACACATCGTCGCTCATCTCATGAATAACGTAGAGGAAACTTCAAAGTTTGGAGATATACAATGACATCCCCATACCAAGGGTCCTCGGACGAGATAAGAAATAAGTGCTCATCCACAAAGGAATCTTCATTAATGACTTCCTCATCAAGTCTTGGAAGGTTCGACAAAAGCTTAGCAAATACCAATGATTCCATCGACTTTGCTGAAGCAAAATCAAGATCAAATTCTTGAAGGATAACAATCCATTTATTATACTTCCCCTTGATAAGGTGTCGTGATAGTGCGAACTGAAACAGATTGATATGTGCGACAACTATGGTGGTTCTAAGCAAAATGTAATGTCGTAACCGTTGGACTGAATGAACAGTCACAAGTGCCAGCTTGTCCACATGAGTATATCTTAGCTCAATGTCTACTAGATTTCGACTAAGGTAATAGATGACATGCTTGACAACCGCATCATCCACCTGAACCAAGACCATGCCAATCGTCTCTTGAGACGCGGCCACATAAAGGATAAAATATTGTGCGAAGTCTAGTGAACTAACCACAGGGGCCGATACCAAAGCTTTCTTGAGGGCATCGAAAGATTGCTGGGCTCACTCATCCTAGATAGAAGGTGTGTCCTTCTTCAATAAGTGCACGAAACCTTTGGTAAGATTAGCATAATTTACTACGAAATGATGTATAAAAGTGGCTCTCTCTTGGAGGCTCTGAAGTTGTAATAGATTATGCGGAAGAGGCGACTGAAGTATTGCCTCAACTTTGAGAGGATCGACTCTAATACCCTCTTTCGAAACTATGAAGCCCAGCAAGTGACCCGTCCTTACAGTAAAGATGCATTTGTTAGGATTCAATGGAATCTTGTATCATATACATCATTCGAGAATCATACGGAGGTGCTTGGGGTGGTCCATTGTCTTGCGGGAATGGTCAATAAGATCATCCAAGAAAATCTCCATAATCTTTTGAATATTGTGAAAGGCATAGGTCATGGCGCGCTGAAATGTAGCTCCGACGTTTTTAAGGCCGAAGGGAATTTTCTGATATACAAACATTCCCTAAGGACAAATAAAAGCTGTCTTATTTTGATTCTCTGGTTTTATTTGAATCTGGTTATATTTGGAAAATCCATCGATGAAAGAAAAAATCTCACTCCTGACACAAGCATCCAAGATTTGATCTATGAATGGTGTGAGAAAGTTGTCTTTCGGACATGCATGGTTCAAATCCATAAATTTAGTGCATACACGGATCATTTCCTGCTTCTTATCCATAGGAACGGGGTTTGACACCCATTCAGTAAGGGGAATGGGGTAGATGAAACCAGCCTTGAGTAGTTTCTCCACCTCTGCCTTGATAGCGGCTGCTTTTCTAGGGTTCACAGCATGTAAGCATTGTCAAACCGGTTTAGTGTTGGGATACGTTCTAATCTCATGTTCAACAATGCGGGGGTCTATTCCTGGCATCTCTTCATATGACTAGGTGAAAGCTTCCCGGAGTTCTGTAAACAATTCAGTGTAAATAGCAATCTCCTCATGTAACGCCCCGTTTTGACATTTCTACCTAAACTATTATTATATGTTGTGTTTACTTGATTATGAGACTTCGTCGGTTTGGTGACACTATGGACATGTGGTTCTATAATTTTCCCGACATATATATGTGTGTGTGTGATGTTAGTATTAGGATATGTAGTCATGTTAGATATGTATCATGTGTTAGTTATGTCTCATAAATGCAAGTTAATGAACGATGGGTACGTGGGTACCATTAAGTTATTGTTGAAAGAAAGAATGTTATAATACCGAGTGCATGGTGAAAATAATAAATTGATTATTGTTGTTATCTTATGACGAAATGTATGTGTACATGCACGATATTCGAGATTGTATGTCGAGGACTGACTTACAGGTTAAAAAGGCTAAGTGATTGCTGGGTCCTACGAGGTGGGAGAGCCTCGGGGACATGGACTCCGAAAGATAAATGGTATGCAGGTGATGCATTATTTACTTTCGCATGATTATTATGCTGTTTATTATGATGTAAGGGTGGGGTAGGGTTTCATGAAACTCAACCGCCTAGATTGGTTATACGATGACAAACCGAGTACAAGTGCAACACGGTTATTATGTCGGGTAGACATAGTCCCTTGTTCCATTAGGGGGGTGGAGGCTTTACCCACCGTTTATCCCCGAAACCCAGAGTCATGGGAGGGCTGTGCTATGGCGCACTCCCCAAGGTGTGTGATGATGACTGGTGGTTTCCTGCTGGGGAAGTTTGGTCGATGTAGTCGACACTTCCGCTTACGGGTTCTAACTGGAGCCGGCCATGACTTGGCACTTCAGGGTAGTCCAGCAGAGGAAGGATAGGATGTGGAAGTTAGTTGTGAACTAGATAGATGGAGTAGGTAGGTAGGTGTACCATGATGTTAGGAGGGAAGACTTGATCAATTGTATATGTTGAGGACCTTGCAGAGTCGTGTGTCTTAAATCAGTAACTGGTATTATTGTTCGTTACTTAATGTTACTTAATTAAGCGAATGACCCAATAGTCAAATTATGTTAGGAATGCGTCAATAAACATTAACTTAATTAATTAAGAATGTTGTGTGGTTTAGTACTATTAGTGTACCTACATGAGGTATGTAAGTCGTAGCTACGCTTACATAACTCGTCTACATATGTTTCAATTGCGTGAAATAATACTGAACTATAATTATTAGGCATTAATTACATTATTACTACTTATCTAACCAGGAGATTAAATTTATACATTGAGTTAGTAATTTATGATTAAGATAATGGAATAGGTTGAATGAGTGACTTAGGTGGTAATGCATGATGATCAAGATCTAATGTTGATTAGTGTTAATTATTGTTATTAATGTTGATTATTGTTGATTAATAAACATGTTATGGTTAACTTAGGTAGTAATTAATGCAATTGGTTAATAATGCATGATTTAATATTAACGAATTTAATTAGTCAAGACTAAGGGTTAACATGTTAAATCGCTATTGTAATGTTAATTAAAGTAATATTAATTTGATAGGTTAATATTAATTACAAGGTAGTTAATTAATTAAAACATATGGATAAGAATTAATTTATTACTATTAACTTAATTATTGTCATGTCTAAGTTAATTAGAAAATACGGTAAATTATAAATAGATATATTATGCAATTGATGAACAGGTGTCGAAATGTACATTGGGAGATGTTTAATATAAATTATAAATTAAATTATGATACATTTAATTATAAGGTCATCGAGAGATGACTAGTAATTAATGGGGTAAAACATGTGAGTGTGAAACACTTATGGTTGATGTAAAATTTTAAATAACATTTTATTAATTATTAATTAAAATTTTGGAAAAGGAAAGAATGCTATAATATTGCCGAAAGATTGTCGGTTGAGGTTGGAAGATGAACCAACCCAAACTTAAATTTAATAATAAAATAATACAATCTTGTTTTGTGAGTCAAATGTTGGGGCTTGAGGAGGAATAGGGAGTTGGGAAAAATTAATGATGAGGATAGGGGTAGTTATGATAGGAGGAGTTGGTGGAAGGAGGAAGGAAGGGAATAAGGTCGAGAGGAGAAGGAGGAGAAGGGGTCTTCTTCACCTTGCATATTTTGGATAGGGGAGGGAGCAGAGATAGCAGGAGAGAGCAGCAAAGAAAGGGGGTTCTTGTTGGAGAGTTTGCATAAGGGAAACATAGGTTGGCTTGTACTCGGTTTGGGCTCGGGGGTCCAAAGGGGTACCTTTGGAACTGGGTGGTCGGCGAGACCTCGCCAGTTGGAAGGGTGGAAAAACTGTTTGGGCAGGTTGAGTTTCAGGGTTGTGGAAAGAGTTTGATTGCAGGTCTATAACAGGGCAAAGGAAGCAGCGAAACAGGGCAAAGGAAGCAGCAAAACAGAAGGGATCTACTAGCTATTTGCAGGTATTTTCCTTGCAGGTATAATGACCCCTTTCTAACTCTGTCAATATTCATTACTTCATGTTATAACAGAAATTAAATTGAATGAGAAAATGCATTTATATATATACTGTACACCTGCACAAGGGTAGTAAATGTTAGAAATAAATTTGACCTGCAAATGAAAATGTGTTATATTTTTTTTAAGACATGAAATTTAACCAAATTAGAAAAAACGGAAACAAAACAGAGATATGAAACACTATGTCAACAATGTTAGAAGGATCTTTATTTATGAACTTATATTATCTAGGACCGGGGTCCTACACCTCAGGAGTGCAATCGTCACCGATGTAAATATTCTCAACTATTTCGGGAGTATGAGAGATATTGATTGACATAGTTTGGGAAATGTTACCCATATTCCCTTCCGTGAAAACGTCATGTGACTCTAAAAGAGCCACAGGGTGACCAACCATCTCTGCTAGAGTCGTCCGAAACTCTTCTCATTCGGCGAGTTTGAGTTTGGGAAAGAAACAAGAGCGATGGTGCATATCTTCCCAAGGTCTCTCACTACCACACATGGCCTCCATAATAGCTTCATCGAAAGGCAAAGTATCGTCGAGGAAATCATGGGAACAAGACGAGTTGGGTGCCCAAACTGGCACCATAACAGGATCTTCCTCAACTGTCTAGGAAGAAGAGAGATTCGGTTCTGCAGTGGCTTGTTGAATATGCTAGTAAGCAAGCTCAGCTATAGACAGTGGCATAGACATCCCGATATGCGAAATGTTTCCAGACATGGGACTCGTGGATGGTAAAGTCCATGGATCATCAAAATAAGAAGTCTGGAATGACATATTGCATGAAGGAGGAGACGCATCTTCGGTAATGGTTCCATTAAAATTCATAGGTGTGGCAAAATCATAAGTTCCCATAAATGAAGGGTACATGCTGACACCCATGTTCCCAGTTGCCGACTGAGAATGAGTAACCTGCGGGACTATGGATCCCGTGGATAGTATGGAAGAGGAGTTAACGTAATCCAGCTGATCGATGGTCATGATCTTGCCTTCGTGAGGAAAGCAAATAACTTTGAATATAGTGGACGCAACAGCGTTCATGGCATACATCCAATTCGGACCCAGTAAAAGGTTGTAGTTGATGGGTGCATCAACCACCTCAACTTCAATAGGCACAGACTTACCTCCCAAGGAGACAAAAAGGGAAGGGATAATTACATGCGGCTTAAATGAATGACCGTCGAAGGCAGTGAGCGTGGTTCTAGACACGAGTAGGGGAGGAGAGCCAAGAGCTTTCCAACAAGCTAACGACATTACTGATGTAGAAGCACCTTCGTCAACCATAGTACAAAACTCTGAAGGAACACCACCTGGATTTGAAAAGCCACATGGTAGGGTAAGCGAGGTTGAACATCAGTAGTATCGAACATGATAATAGTGGGACTTCCCCCATCCTAAACTTCTAACGCACTCAAAAGAGCATGCTTTTGAGAAGGATAGGGTTGCAAAACTTCAAGAGCCGACATGGCACACGAAGTTTGGCTCAAATATTCTATGATGGAGTATTTGTGGGCGGCTCGAGCATTAGGATTATGCGTAGAGCGCTTAAGAACACCTTTTGGTATCCACAGCATAATAGAGGGCTTCTCGATATGCAAGGAATTGTTAGGACGAGGAGGAGGCTCACTCCCCAAATTGGGTTGTGGTGCATCATAATCGCGCTGACGAGTGGCAACACCAACCTCTGACTGAACCATGTTCACACATCCATAACCACTAGTATTGGAAGAAGACGTTGCCATCTTAGTAGGTCCATAACCGGTGGTGGGATCATGCAAAGCCATGTTTTGGTGATGAGGGAGGGGATCCTTCAACATAGCTGGGCTCTGTGCCAAGTGCTTCGATGCTTCTTCAATATGAGGACATAAGTGAGTAAGAGGGTCTTCCCCACAGAGATTGCAAGGAAACTTCACCTTATGCCTATGTTTACGGTCCTCACCAGCATTTTCGCCTTCCTGACTAGGGTTTCCATTATCCTTACGGGGGGTATTACGATTGCTATTGTTATTCCCATTGTTTCCACCCTTACAATTATTTCTCCCCTTTTGCTTACCACCATGTTGCTGGTTACTTGACTGGTTCATCGTTTGCACACCATGTACATCGGACGATGGGGTGGAAGTGGACAAGGTATGATCCTGTCCGGGAGTAGACTGGTTTAGCGACAAATTCTGCATTTGATTTGCTACCAAATCTATGGGGCGAGTGCTTGCAGATCCAACGATGCCATTGGCATGTGGTCCAGGAACTGACATGGGCTCATGACATGTACGCGGTGCATCAGGGATGATGTCATACAAAATGCCAGACTGAGAGTATAATAAGTCTAATTGCTGGACTTTCAAGATAGCTTGTTCCTCAGTCACAATGTCGGACATCAAAACATCCTTAGCAATGTATGGGAGTAGATACTTGAGGAACCTTTCCAACAGGAACTCTGGAGGAATGTTGTCTTTCACTAACCTCTTCAGCCGATGCCACTCTTGAACATGGTCAGAAATATGTGTGGCCTTGTTCTTACGGAAGGTAGATAAAAGTTCAGTGCCAGTTCAGTGCCAGTATCATAGCGAACCAGTAACTAGAAATGATCTAAGAAAACCAAAGTGATCTCGTTAAAACCCCTATAGGTGTTTCTAGGTAGCTCGACGTACCACTTCGTGGCTGCCCCCATGAGGGTGCGTTGAAATAGTCGCAATCTAACGAAATTGTGATTCAACGAGTTGGAGGAGCACCACTAGTGAAATGTTGTGACATGATCTCCCGGGTCCTCACCACCTTTCCTCTCAAAATTAGGAATGTCCGAATGGAGCTTGGTAGGGATCGGGGGCCAAGTAGGGTCGTGACACACCTGGTCATTTGTGAGCTTTGAAAGATCGAGAAGATTCAAGCGTGCAAGGAACGGGAGCTGAGGCTAGAAAGCTTGATTATAATCTCCCATAAAAGGTTGGTTAAACGGAACCGTGTTATAAGATGGACCAAAAGCTTGACCATGAGGGTTAAACTGCTGATAATAGGGACCTGACGGATCGTAAGCTTTCCCATGGCCATAGGATTGATAACCTCCTCCTGCCTGGCCCATTTGAGAGTAAGCAGGTATGTGCATGTTTTGGGCACCATATTCGGGTGGTGGGTTATACTGGTGGCTAGCACCGACTGTGTGGTAGTAAGGGTTGCCACCATGAGTATGGGGCATATATGTACTATTCATAGAGGGAACCATGTTGTAATGACCATAATGGTATGATATGTTCCCACCCCCAGCATTAGGATTTGCTTGAGCAGTCGTATGGTGACCAGAAGCATGAGATATGTTCCCAGCCCCAATATTGGTGTGACTAGTAGCAGGGATGGTGGCGTGATGTCCATGTGGATAAGAGATATTCCCAGCCCCTGCATTAGCATTACTAGTGGCGGCAGTGGACACAAAAGTATGCGGTATATTTCCACCCTCGTGGTTGGTAGGAGCATTAACATCTGTAAAAGTAGTTCTGGGTTGACAAGTAGTGGCATGTGTATTAGGTGGTGGATGGAAAGTCGTGTTTCGAACAACATTCCTATTAGGTTGGGAAATCCTAGGAGGTGGTCATCTTCCAACATTAGCATTGTTAGGAGGAACATGACCAGTCCCCATACTATGTGTGTGGGTGGACAACGTCGTGCCCCCAGCGAGGGTAGTGCCCCCAGTGGGTATAGTATGGCTAACACCATGACTAGTGTCAGCGTGACTACCAAACATGGTGGACGTTTCAACGGTACTATGACTAGGCATACCAAAAGTGAGTGTTGTCGAGTTGATCGTAGGGCCAGTGTCATCATGTAACTCTGGCATCCCATGTCTATAACTACGTGGAAATGAAGGAATGAACATGTCATCATGTTCTTCGTCCTTGCGTAAGGTTGGAATTCCGTAAAGATAATTATCCGGATTCGAAGGATCAAACAGATCTCGTTCAAGTGGATTAGGCCAAATAGAACCAGGTTGAGTCTCAAGTGGATCACCTCCCCACTCCTCATGAGGAGTATGGGGATCGGAAGTGTGGTGAACTCTACCCGATGGAGTTGAAGGTTTTTCCTCATTATCGGAATGTGTGGCAGTCATGATGTCTTGGATGTAAGCATCATAACAATCTGAAGACTCAGAGGGAGCCCTCCCGTGTCCTGTAGCAATATGGCGTGTAACCTCAGCCGGCTTTAAACTAGCCAACTGATGGGATCGGCGGAGAGTAGGGCTTTGCGCCATGATATCTCAAGAGAGAATATATAATCAAAACATCCCCTAAAGGCCAACTATCGATAAAAAACAATAAATCAAAAGCACACACCTAGAGAAACTACAGCCAAGAGTAGACAAACAGAGTGGCTAAATGAGCTCCCGACACTAGAGCTGGTATGTCTCGCCTAGGAGAGGCTTGAGACTCCAAAACTATAGCCAGAGGTAACATAATCAGTTATAGAGACACCCAGGCTTCACTGTGTGTACAGGGTCAAGTCCACTGCACAAACACAACTATGTTGTCCAATCCCTATCTGACTCAGGACATGAACAGTATAACCACTCCAAGTACCCTGTGTGATACCTAGGTAAGGAAACTATGGTCACCGTAATATAACCAATGCTCAGGGGGAGAGTCACGGGTGGGATCCATCATATGGGAAAGGTAGCTAAGCCCAAAAATCAATGAGAGTCAAATCCCCTAAGAGTCCCCAGATACGAACAAATCCTGGAAATATCTCCCATGTTCAGTCAGTATCAGAGGGATATCCCTTCAACCAACCTCCCATGACCTCGTGCTTAACTCTGGCTTGAGTAGAGCTTCGTGAGAACACCGATCTATACCATGGATTCCTCCAGTCCCTAGTCAGAAACCTAATGTTTCGTCTAGTAATATTGGATTGTTAACTCACATTTATCTATTCCAAGACTCTAAGCCTATGCTAGTTGGTGTACCCTATAAATAAAATCGGTCTAATCAATTTTAATATTAAGTGTTAATTTTAATGGTTTTGATTATTGAAAGGATATGATCGTGAAACTAGGGATGTGTAAGATCCAATGGTATGCAAAATCGTCAAATCCTAGACTCATCTATTCAATGAAAACAATGCCCCTAATATGCACAATCAAACCAATGATTTCAAAATAAATATGCAATCCTTTTATATTTATTTCAATGCACAATTAGAATCTAAATGAAGGCAGAAAGCACTCAATGCAAGATGTAATACATAAAAGCAATTTTTTTTTTTTTGTATTTTCTCTTATAAACGAAAGGAAAATGCAAAAACTTTGTGTATTTTTTTGTATTTTTCAATATATGGAAATGAAAAATGCAAGCAAAATCCTACTATCTAGTCACTGATATGCCAAGGAGATCACTAAGACAACCAGGCAGATATCAAATAGTAAGACTCAGCCAAAGGAATGAGCTCAAAAGGAAAAAACCAACAAGGATAAATCCAAAGATGGGTAAAAAACCAACAAGGCTCAACCAAGAGAAACGAAGAGTTCTAGTCACAACCAAGGCATGGAACAGTCAAGAAATAGGCCAACAAAGACTTAGGATCAACCAAAACCAACCCAGCAACAACCAAAGGTCATTAATCAACCAAAGCCGGAGTTGTACGCTACTGTCGAAGGAATACCTACGGGTACCCGCGAGCAGTAGAGTAAACAGAAGCGGGTGTACGTGGGCAGAGCTAAGCTAGCTCGTGGGTGAGGGAAGGTAAAATGGAAAATAAAGAGTCCAATGACTTAGAAAAAGCAAGTTTTCTATAGTGTATCTCAACGACAGATAAGTGACATAGAGCTTCGAAAACAGCAACTCTAGTTATGGACTAATGCTCAAAAAATCCCCAAGATGGATGTCTTCCCGAGCGGAGTCACCATTTTTGTTTTGGAGAAAACTCACTATGGCTTGGGGTGTACCACAACAGACAGATGACTACCATAAATCAACTCAATTCTCAGAACTATGTTATATAAATGACAATGCTAAGATAAGGAAGAAGATAACAACCCTCGATCCAAACTTTTGATGTAGATCCCCATTGGAGCTTTTCAATCCATGCACTTGAATCTGTAAATTAGTCTTGACAGCCAATATAAAACAAGTACATATAATATATAAATGGCATTAACATCATCAATAGAAATGGCCCATGATATAACAAGTAAATGCAACCCAATGTAAGATAAGCAACATTTACAACATTAATGGAAGAGAATATGAGTATTTCTATTAATAAACAAGAAGAACTACAAAGTGATATGACCTCTTGCCGGCAACCAATCTAAAACAAGATTTGGATCAATCCACTTGTGCCTCCACCACTTCAATCCTCCATGAATGGCAAACTCAAACTAGATAGGAGTTTGGAAGGTGAGCATAAAGGGTTCACAACTACAAGGATCAATGAGTGTAGACTCAAGAGAGGGAAAAAATGCACTAGAGTTCTCTTGCTCTTCTTTTTCCTCTTGTCCATAAGCCATATGTGCTCAATATATAGTCCTCTCAAAGGTAAGTGAAAGGACACATTGAGACATTACTTGGGAAGATGGAGAGCCAAATGTCACCCAATGACTGCTTTTTGGGAGTAAAAAGTAATAAACTAGTGATTTTTACCACTTTACTTGATACTCGCAGGCTATAGTAATGCAACTCATGGGTACGCATGCTATATTGATGCAACATGCGGGTAGGAATAAAAATAGGGAAAAATAGTATCTCTAAAGGATATAAGTGGATCTGAGTTAGTGAAATGGATCCTACAGGCTAAATAATGTTGATTCTCACAGGGTGGAAGATTACATTGTAATAGTAAGTCCATAGGTATTCCCCTATTCACACCTTACCTCTCGGTGATTCCGCCAGGAGTGTTTAATCAAACCCCAAAGATTGAGGGCATTTCAACTTCCCTCATTAGATGCATCATCCCTCAGAATTGACATTAGACAATTGACATTTCAAACATACATTTAGATCAAGTATGAAGAATAGAGACAGCTAGTAGTATGTCATGGCAAAATCTTACACCCATATGTTCATCCTAAATTATTTATGCACAAGAGTTTGAAAGATAAAAGTTACCTTGATAGAAGTTTTCTTAACACATTGAAATGGCAAATGCAAGTACTGATACTTTTCACATCAATGTAGGAAAATCTCATAAATGTATAATCTATGTTAGGCAATTTAGGAAGAAGAGGAAATTTTTTTTTATCTTACGTTTTTAGGGACATTACATCCTCACAATAAACTTAAGGTTTCTTCCACGATTTTATTCAGGTGAACAATGATTTTGACTTCTTTCTAATAGATTATTTCTGCACAAAATTGCAGCTGTCACTTTCTTCGCAATAACTTTACGCCTTCTCCAATTGCATTCCAATTGATATGCATATCCTTTTCTACTCGTATTCGCTGGTAGCGAGTTTTCAACAAAATTCAACAACAGATTTTACTTTGCATTGAGTAGAGGCTTCAACAAACCTCACTAGAGAGGAGACTTTCCTCTGCGTGTGCAGCAATGCTCAACAAAACCTCGAAGGGATCAACAAAACCTAATGGCTCAACAAAACCTCAAATCAAGAAGTGGATCCTAAATCCATCTTGGATTGACCAATGGAATAACCAAACGCTCTGATACCATGTTCAAAATATGGGCAGAGACATAAACAAAAGAGTTACAAGCATGAATAAATGAAGTACATATCTCATATTATATATTTGTATATATATATGTTACATAGCTTGACGGTTTATGGTAGCACCGGCTAACCGATCGTAGAACTAAATACTGGAATGTAACTAACACACTTAACTAATGAGATTAATATTTCTAACACAAAGAACTCAATCTCTAGCAACTTTTCAAATCCTTCAAATCCAATTGCTGTCATCGAAGCAACTAGTTCCTGACCAGCCACCAACATTTTCAATTGTAGAAAGGGGGAGACGTTAACTTCTTGATTGACTTCTGGATTGAGAAAGTAGCAGAAGAAATTGGAGTTTAATATAGGCAGTTTTTCAAAGCGTCTAAGCAAAAATTGCCACTCTACTCGAGGGGAGAGCTGATCGGACAGCAGTGAAGTGGAGCTACACACTGGTTCCTAGCGTTCTAGATTTAACTTTTCAGCCTAGGAAACCCACAAGAAAATACTATAGTAGTATGGCTTTCGGACGCACGGAAATTACAGAAACATTTGCACAATACGATTGGATTTGGATCACGGGCATTGTAAAGCGCTATACATATCGATGCCAGGATAGTTTGGGCCGACGTGGGAAACAAGAGTGACCCAGCCCGGCTTCTAAAGAAGCCAAGAGTTGGTTCTTATTTTATTTTTTTCTACTCAAGTCTATGTCACATGTTTAATATATAGCTCAAATATATTTAATTTATAATTTACACTCATTTAAAATTAATGTTAATTAATTTATTTTTTATAGTAATTAAAAGAAACAAGATGTTTAATTTAAAAAGTTTGAATTAATACCATCACAATTGTACACTATTGTAATCCAAATTTATCTCATCATAATTGGGCTTGTATTTAAGTTTGTGGAGTTCCCTGCAATTATTATTATTTCAAAGAAAAAAAATTAGATGTGGGTATTGTCCCTTCAGGGTTAGGTCTTCACGGTTAGGTGATATTATTAAAAAAAAGAAAATTGTCTCATGTATCATTGTATAAATATAATATCTCCTTATTTGCAATAATTAATTTATTTAAACTCATGCACAAGAAGAAGAATTATTCATAATTCTGGAATACATCTCCATTGTATGTATATTGTTAGTTATTTTCCATATGTATTAATTATTTGTATGATATCTTTGTTATTATTCACTATATTTTTTTCTTTAAATTTTGCAAAATGTTGATGATGATGTTGAATTAAAGATATAACAAATAATTGATAAACTTAAAGTACAAATATTAAACATATAACAATATTTATTATCAATTTTGTTATAGATCAAATAAATGAAATTATGAAGAAGATAATGGAGCCTTTTCAAACTAAAAATAAAGTTCTTGGATTTGTATATTGATTTTCACACACATGTGTGCAATGGGAGAAACTTTCATGGAATGTATTGTAAACCTAATATATAATGGTTTGTTTGGTTGGGGACTTGAAGGTTCAATTTTATAATTGAAAGGAGGGTAAATTATGTTAAACTTTGTAAACAAAGCAACTAAAGTGGATGATTATGTTTTGTCCCACAAGCATAGAAGAAAACATGTTTCCTCCTGAAATGTCATAGGAAATTTTATGTATATAATATACTTGTAAAGGAAATGTATATACATTGATAACTCCTTGGTGCTCAATGTACATGGTAGGATAACTTGGATAATAAGTGATGCCTATACAATTATGGTATTGTTGGCACCACCTTAATGTTGCTAGTCACAATGAGAATCAAAACTAGAAGAGTAAACAGCTACATAAATGATATCATCCTAGCATTAAGATGTGAATCTATAAATTGCCCAAAAAAGAAATAGTGTCGAGGTTCAATAATGAAGGGAACACAATTCACCATTTAATTTATTTACCCAAAATTGCAAAGATTACTACAGCTAAGCTATGTCATATAGTATACCATAATTTCAAACACAAATAGGTTACACTATGGTATAAACAATAATATTATTTATAAATAAAAATGTCGATAGCCTTAATCAATTTTGTAATGATGTAATTTTAGTTTTGATTGTATAGTTTTTTGAAATATGCATTTCATCACGCTCTATATTTACATATAGGGTTCATATTTTACAATGGTTTAACCATTGGAAATATAGGCAAGACTATTTAGGAGGAGTGTCGCACTACTATACTTCGATGATTATGAACTTATACAATCAATCTAATTCATACTCATTTGAGCTAGAGATTATACGTGGGTATCCTCAATCCCTTCAACTCATGTGCTCGAGAATTTTTAATTGTACGAATGGAGTTAATTCCATTTAGTTACCTTGAGGTATGGACTTCCAAGCATGGTAGATATTTTCATGAGTTTTCTTGAGATGGATAGTTTTGGGAACACGAGGCCTTGCGACATAGATTAGTAGGCACCAAGAATACTTTATGGATTAGTTATGCTTTTTCTTTGAGTGTTTTATGTTCAATATATCTTCTTCAAGAACATAAAATTGGGGTTTCCCATTGAGGGTTTCAAGCTTCATTTCAGCATTTTAACAAATGATAACTCTAGATGGAGTGTTTATGATATATCTACATTCTTTTGTAAAATTTGTGTTCACAAGAATACCAATTTTAACTTGACCATTCAACTAGATTTCTTCTAGTTATTGGATTTTTCTCACTTCAATTCTTGCATTTTGTTTTCTACAAGTTGATGGATAAGTTCTAAGACTATACATTCTTTATATTCATAGTGTTTGCAAAATTCTTCGATGCTAATCCTTTCCGAGGTAAATATTTCAACAATTTCATTTCACATTATTGAGATATATATATATATATATAAAGAGAGAGAGATATAGAGAGAGTTAAAGAGAGAAAATATCCACTTTTTAGTACTACTGTACATGTTTTTAATCTAGGTTGGTGTAATTATCTATTTCAAGTGTGTTATTTACTCTAGGGAATGAATGGTTGGTAGGGGACTTTAGGTACATCGCCAAAGTAAATATTATTATTTTCTCATAGTTATAAATATATGTAGTAAAATCTATATTATTTTGTTTTATCTAAATTAATATGATTTATTTAAGTTTAGATTACATTATTTAATAGCACGTTTAAGTTGCTAAAAAATAGAACATGAATAATTCGATATCGTAAATCAGATTTCATTTACTATTATGTATAAATAAAAGAACAACATTTTTTCTTTTTCTTTTTCATATAAGTAGAAGAAATATAAATATTGTGGACCCAATGTTCAGCTCACCATACAAAAGGAAAGATAAATTGATGTTTCTACTTTGTAAACTATTTAAACATGGTTTCTCTCCTAGAGTCCTAATATATGTGACTATGAAAATAGTTTCCATCTTTAGGTTCATGAGGATGTAATGTCCCAAAAATATCAAAAATTTAAATATTTTTTCCCTGTCTGCAATATTCGTCAATTTACAGTAAAATATTGATTCATAAATCTAACATCATTAAAACATACATGATTGCATGAAAATACATGTAGTCTAAGACTGCTGGTTTACAAGGTCAAATCTTATGTGTAAATTTAAGTTGTTGCGGAAGCGATGTGGAAATGATATGATTGCACTTATTTGTTGAAAATGTAAATGTCATAATACTTTTTACTGTTTTTAAGAATCAATGTTTTTAATTGTGATTATCTATTGCACCTTGAGCTGCTTGTTGATGTATGTTATTTCCTTAGTGGTTTATTATAATACCCCAGGAATGGTAATTACAGACCTCGACAGGACTGTCGGGAGGTATGGGTAAGAGTAATGGTTGCGGGACTCACTTAGCATCTTGATAACGTCCTGTATTATCTTTGTGTTTTACAAGTGAAGTATATAGGCAAGTTTTACCTCTAATGTTTGGCACTCTGATCGCTGTTGGTACTAAGTCCCATGTAATTGCTATGGTGTTAGAGATGGGTGGTGATTCGACTACCATGGGGAATTAATATCATGAAAGACTACCCATGATAGGGTTCATGACTATTGGCTTATGGTGAACTAAACGAAGGTGTATTGTTTCAAAGGTTATGCCTATGGGCTTAGTGTAAGAAATAATCGAACCCTTTGAATTTGTAACAGGGTTGACTCCATGAATCCACTATAGATTTGTTTCCAAATCATTTCTCCTCCACTAAGATGAGTTTGGTGTATCATTAATGCACTTTAATTGAGTGTGGAAGACAACTTGACACGAGGGTTTTGGGGAAACGATTTGGGGCTTTTGCCCATCACTCCAGCATTCGACTTATCCATCATTTTGGTTCTGCACTTCGTGGATATGGTTACTATGTTGAGTACTGACTCGAGCTCTGCTCATGGTCAGTCTGTTGGTTAAATGTTAAGCTCATATATGGCGTACATCAACCCTGTTCTACCCAGGTAATGAGTGATTTCTTCTCCACGACTGATGATTTTATCCTGCTTCTACTGTATGAGAGACAATACGGTTGCTAACCTATTTTGTGTATCATTTGTGACAGGTAGAATGAAAATGCTCTGGTAAGGGAGCTACCAGGATTCGAGGAGGTGCAAAAATGGTGAGTCTGGCTTCCCTTCTTCGAGCCCTATCTTCTGCAGGTCTGTCGTTGTGTGTATGCATTTGTCCTGGTTCTTTTTGGGTGAGACCCCCGTAAGCCATAGGCTTACTGATTCGATTTGGGGAGGTATAATAGTCGCCTATTGGCTGTCCCAGACAAGATGGGGTTTCAATGTAGCTACCTGGCTTAACGAAGTTTTATGAGTGTAGTATGGTTGAACCAAGACCTGGTATAGTTGAAAATATTTCAAGGGTTTCAATCTCTGTTGGTCTAAGCACTATGATTTATGTTTTGTTTGTGGGCAAGATGCGGGAATAGTCCATAACAAAATGTAATGGTGAACTTCCGTATACTCTATATTTGTATAAATTAAAAGAGTTTGCACGCTAGCGTTTTGCTCCCGAACTGTATCGATGTATAACCATTTTATGAGCTGTGCCCATACTGGGTTTATCTGTTCCTTCCAGACATGGTGAAATGTGATGTGTTGAATGGTATGATGATGAAGACTTTAAATCACTTCGTTGTTTTCTTATTTGGTAACGTAGCTATAATGCGATTATGGGTTTTGTTCTTTGCTCTCTTCTGGAGTTTGCTAATTGTGTATTAAATAATGTTTTCCTGTAGGTATCTATCGTATGTGTGTATGCTGAAAAGAAAATAAAAGAAGGTCTCAGGCTGTCTAATGGTTTCTTTAAAATATGGTATACATGTGGTTTGATAGGGGAATGTTAAAATTTGAGCATTAATTCACAATACTCTTGGATCTTTACTGAGAGAATAACATATACAGTATATCAATGCATAACAATCACAATAAGCATCACAAGCATCACAAGAATCAAAATCATGAGAGACAAGAGACATGGAGTTTCCGTGGGGAAAACCCTAAGGTGAAAAACCCCACAACTTCCTCAGAGATAGAGAGAGCAATGGCTCAACCAAAGTACAACCAAAATACACTTGAGATAGTCTCCTAGAGCAGATGATCCTCCTCCTCACTAGTGTGCCAATTTCTGAGTGAGAGAAGTGTGTCTTTCTGAATGATCCAAATAGAAATTTCCCGATCTCTATTTAGACTTAACCTGTTTTCCCAGTGACCTTATGGGGCCGACTTGTCTATCTAGATACATCCACAATATAATATATATTTTACGGCCGACCCCACACATGGTGGTCTAATAACCCATCGGCAAGTACACACACTTGCGACACTTGTCAATCCACATGACGACACTTCCTTATAGAGGAATAACACATCTCTTATAAGGGTACAATGAATATATATGAAATACATAGATGAAATACATTCTGAAGTTACATATACATCAACACTCCCTCTTAACTAGGAAGGTATTTCTCGACACAGTTCTACTAGACAAGTCTTCTTCTCAGTATCATCGTCATTGATGCATCGTCATCATCATCATCACTGCTGCTACTATCTCAACCAATCTTTGACTCTACTCGTCATAGGAAGTTCTACAGAGCCAGTCCTTTTTCATACTGGATGTAGGCCCACCACCTGCAGGTCTTCATCATTTGTGCGAATGGTCTGATAGAGGTGGCCTCTCAGGACTAATTTTATGTGCAGATGCAATACCCAAAAGAGTATCCCAGGAACATTTGTGTGCTGCAGCACGACTAGCAAGATCTCTAAAGAGCATCCCAGGACTTATTACGAGCATACAGCTCAACCTCTCGGATCTCCAACACTGATTACATGTGGATAGACAAAACATTTAAAGAGCATCCCAGGAACATTTATGTGCTGTAGCATGAGCGGTAAGATCTCTAAAGAGCATCCCAGGACTAATTACGAGCACACAGCTCAACCTCTCGGATCTCCAGGACTGATTACATGTCTCCGTAGTAATACCTCATCCCAGGACTGATTACGAGCACACAGCTCAACCTATCGGATATCTGAGGACTGATTACATACTACATACCAATATAAAAAAGAGTACCCCAGGAACATTTATGTGCCGCAGCACGACCGACAAGATCTCCCAGGACTGATTACATGCTATTTGCACAACCTGCCACATATCATCTATGACCTCCAAGTATCAAACTGATACTCATGATCCAACAGATCATCATCACACGAGGCATCATACTGATCATCATCACTTGTACCATCCTGGTACATATCATCTGGAGAAACATCCTGAAGCTCAGCATCATGATCAACCTAATCATACAATGCATCCACCTAATGCACACCAAGTATCTACCTGATACATATAATCATACATGATCCACCTGATCATACAGTGTATCCACCTGATACAAATACAAATACATGATACATATCAACATACATGATCTACCTGATCATACAATGTATCCACCTGATACAGATACATGGTCCAAGCATCCAACATGATGCATATACAAATACATACAAATGATCCAACCCATCATATCCAACATCCAACATGATGTGTACATACATATAAATGATCCAACTGATCATATCCAGCATCAACACGATGTGTACATACATACAAATATAAATGATCCAACAGATAATATCCAACATCAACACAATGCTTACATACATACAAATATAAATGATCCAATTGATCATATCCAGCATCAACACAATGTGTACATACATACAAATATAAATGATCCAACTAATCATATCCAGCATCCAACATGATGCATATACAGAGCAGTAACTGGAGCATTGTCCTGATACTCATCATCCAGCGCTTACATCCATAGCCATGTGAAGGATCCTCCTTCCAACATGCTTGGAATGGATTCAGCAAATGTGTCCATCACTTCTTCCTTGAAGTGTCATCGATCTGAAGAACACCAAGCCTCTCCCTGAAGTACTCAAACTTCACCTTGGCTAGTGGCTTCATCATCACATCTGCAATCTGCTCGTCCATCGCAACTTATAGGAGCTTCACGACTCCTCTCTGCACCATATCCCTGATATAGTGATATTTGATTTCTATGTGTTTCGGCCTGTCATGAAACACTGGGTTCTCAAATAGCTTCACACAACTCTGGTTATCGCAGAATATACCAGTAGCATCCAATGGGAGATCAAATAACTCTGACAGTATCTTCTGTAGCCATACTGCCTCACAACTAGCTGAATAGGCTGCAACATACTCTGCCTTAGCTATACTCAGTGCTACGCAGGACTACTTCTTGCTGAACCAAGAGATCACACCTGATCCCATACTGAAGCAACACGCAGATGTGCTCTTCCTATCTGCAGCACTGCCAGCCGAATCTGAATCAACATAACCCTGCAGGTTAAACTTTTGATTCACTTCATACTTGAGCCCATAATCCACTGTACCCTTTAGGTACGTCAGAACATGGTTTACAACAACCAGATGAACACTCCTCGGATCCATCAGGAACTGGATCAATGTGTTCACTGCAAAGCAAATATCAGGTCTCGTGTTCGTCAGGTACATCAAGGACCCAATCATCTGATGATACATAGAGACATCAACTGGCTCAGATGAAGCATCACATAGAAGCTTTAGATTCGATGCCATGGGTGTGGCCATGGCCTTGCAATCCATTATCCCAAATCTCTTCAGAATATCTACTGTGTACTTCCCTTGACCAAGGAAGATCCCACCTGAATTCTGCCACACCTCCATACCTAGGAAATAATGCATCATTCCCAAATCTTTCATATTGAACTCAGCAACAAGCTTCCTCTTAGTATCTGCAATCAATCTGTCATCTCCTGTTACAAATAAGTCATGCACATACAAGAGTAGAATCACAGGATTCCCTTCCTCAACCTTGTAGTAGAGGTTGGAATCCGCTTTACTCTTGGTAATTCCCAAGCTAGATAGGAAACTGTCCATCCTACCATACCAAGTTCTGGGAGCTTTCCTCAAGCCATACAAGGATTTCTTCAATATGCACTCATATGACTCCCTATCATGTATTTCAAAATTGAGTGGCTGCTCCACGTATACTTCCTCTTCAACTACACCATTCAAGAAAATAGTCTTGACATCCATCTGGTGTATTTTCCATTTCATTGCTTCAGCCAAGGCAAGTACTATTCTGATGGAAGTATACCTGGCTACAGGTGCAATTTTTTTTTCATAATCTATTCCCTCTTTCTGAGAGAAGCCATGAGCTACGAATATTGCTTTGTATTTCTCTACACTGCCATCTGCAGCATGCTTGATTTTGTAGATCCATTTGGGAGTCACAACAGACTTCTCTTTAGGTCTTGGGACAACATCCGAAACATCATTCTTCATTATTGATTGGTATTCCTCAACCATGGCATCCTTCCATTCTTTGTTTTTCGCTGCTTCTTCATAATTGGATGGTTCTTTGTTCATAATGTCACAGAGCAAATCAACATAGCTGGTATGTGATTTGGTTCTCCTCTTTGCTCTGTGTTCTTCTTCTAGAATGCCAAATCTTTCTGCATCTTGAGTGAGCTCTCTAGCCCATGCAGGTTTCCTCTTGTGAGAGTTATCCTCACGGGGTGGATCTACAGGTTCTTGCAGATCTTCAAACTCACGAACAACTTCTGGAATTGCTTCAGTCATGATAGTGTCTTGAAATCTAGTTTCCTTAGGTTCTTCATAAACTTCAATAGATGCCTTCCTTGATTTGATGAATGCTGATTTTTCATCAAATGTTACATCCCTGCTGACATCAATCTTCTTGAACCCTGGAAAGTATATTCTGTAAGCCTTCAAGCTTTCACTATAACCCACAAAGATACCCTTCTTTCCTGAAGGATCTAGTTTGGTCCTCTTTTCCTTTGGGACATGAGTGTATACTAGACAACCAAATATTCTGAGATGGCTGACTTCAGGTTTCTTACCAAAAAAGACCTCTTCTGGTGTCTTGTTGTCCAATATCTTGTGGGGTGTTCTGTTTTGCACATATACAACTGTTCTAGCTACTTCTACCCATAGATGCATAGGTAGATCCTGGTCATGCAGCATTGCCCTTGCTGCTTCCATGATTGTTCTATTCTTCCTTTCTGCAACTCCAATCTGTTGAGGATTATAAGGAGCAGTCAACTCCCTCTTAATCCCTGAATCACTACAAAGCTTCTTGAAGTCACCTGAGGTGAATTCTCCACCATTATCGGATCTGAATGTTTTGATCTTTTTGTCAGTTTGATTCTCCATCAAGGTTCTGAATTCCTTGAACTTATCAAACACTTCATCTTTGTTTTTCAAGAAGTATACCCAAGTCTTCTTGGAGAAGTCATCAATAAAAGAGACATAGTAAACATACCCACTTAGAGAACTGGATGACATAGGACCACATACATCTGAGTGGATGATTTCTAGGATATCTTTTTCCTTGCTTTCACTGCTTGGGAAAGCCTTCTTAATATTCTTACCTTTTCAACATCCTTTGAAAACACCTTCATGTTTGGTCTTGATTTGAGGAAGACCCTCTACAGCCTTGCTTGCAATTGGAAGTGCCCTATAGTGCATATGAGCAAGTCTTCTATGCCCAAGTTCACTTGGCTCCATGGATTCATGCACCATGGCATGTTCAAGTTGTCCTTTTAATTAATACAAACCTCCCTCTTGCTCTCCAATCACAACTGCATCATCTATGGTCTTTCCCTTTGGCCACATTAGGACTTGGCCATCCACAATTGCAACCCTCATACCTTTTGTATCCAATGCAGAGATGGAGAGTAAGTTCTTCTTGAGCCCAGGTACATAAAGGACTTCTTTCATCTTCAAAGATTTTTCAGAATCTAGGTTGTAGGAGGTTTCACCACTTCCTTTGATGGGATATTAATAATCATCCCCAAGTTTCACTTTATGGGGTGATTCATGTTAAGCCAGATTTACAAAGGATTCTTTAAAGCTAGTCATATGTTTGGAAGCCCCACTGTCAATTAACCAATCATTACAACCATGGGAGATAGTACCTGTGAGAGTAGAGATTAGAACATACTCTTCTTCACTTGATGAGTCATCATTACTATCATCACTTTCTGCCCTAGCCTTCTTCTTTGGAGGTTCATCATCTTCGGTAGCATAAGCATGGTACCTTCTTTTGTTACCCTTCTTCTTCTTGCTGGAGTTGATGTTGTTGTGTTTGTCCCTTTTGTTCTTGGGACATTCTAAAGCAAAGTGACCCTTCTCATTACAAGTGAAACACCTTAGATCTTTCTTGTCTTTGTGAAAATGATGAGAAGATTTCTTCTTGTGATGGGATGGATCCCTCTTGAACTTGCCCTTCTTAGTGTGAGCTGTGAGAGCTTGAGCTTCATTTCCCATCTTCTCTTCTCTTGCCACAAGCCTTGCTTCTTCTTGAGAACATTCCTCCCACAATCTGCTGAAGGAGATTAACTTCTTTCTGGCACAGATCCCCTGGATAAAAGAGTCCCATGACCTAGGTAGGCCATTCAAAGTAGTCATAACAATTTCACCATTATCCACCATTTCATCTACAGCTTCAAGTTGTTCCTTGATCTAAGAGACCTTGGAGAAATAGGATTGAATAGTTTCTCCATTTGATATCTTGACCCCTTTCAATTGATTCCGCAGGGTCATCTTCCGATTTATGTTCTTTCCTTCAAATAGCTTGGTCAAAGAGTCAAACATAGCCTTAGATGTCTTTAGAGAAGACACATGGGGTATGAGATGGTCTTTGATAGAATCAACAATGATTCTCTTTGCCTTGACCAAGTTCTTCTTATGCAATACCTTAGCCTCTTCATCCTCTCGGATAGGGATGTCTTCTTTTATATATGAGTCCAACTCATTCTCTTCCAAGATTAAACCAATCTTATACTTCCAAGATCGGAAGTTATCAGCCCCTTCAAGCTTATCCTCAAGCTTGGTGTGGTGAGACATCTTAAAGAGTACTTCAAATGAAATAGAAAATATTTAGATCTTACCACTTGAAATGTTGAAAACTAGATCTCGTCTCGGATTAGGGTTTGTCGAAAAAACCCTAAAAATTCAAAATGTAAATTTTCACTTTCTAAAATAATAGAAAGATGCGCCTTGATGAGTTGATCAGTCTGGTGTATTCAGAATTTGAGATCAGCAAAGCTTTACCCTTCATATTTTCCTTTTTGTCCTCCTGGGTTCACTTGGGAGAGCCTTGAATTAGGGTTTGAGTTTCTCGGAGATCTACTTAGCCAAAAATCTCAATCCAAAGCTCTAAACTTTGATTTGGGCAAGGAGCTTCTAGCTATGGCTTCAGATTTCAGAAATTCCTATTTTTGTGGAAACCCTAATTTTTAGTGCCAAATCTGAAAATGCTTAGAATTGAATTCTGATTGGACAAATAGATTCTCCTTGATGAGTAGAGTCAATCTACTATACTGCTTTTCCAAAAACTGTGGAGAGAAACCTAATAAACAAGAAACTCAAGTTTTCGTCACTGCAAAATGTCTTCTTCTCAGGTTAGCTCTGATACCATGTTAAAATTTGAGCATTAATTCACAATACTCTTGGATCTTTATTGAGAGAATAACATATACAGTATATCAATGCATAACAATCACCATAAGCATGACAAGCATCACAAGAATCAAAAGCACGAGAGACAAGAGACACAAAGTTTCCGTGGGGAAAACCCTAAGGTGAAAAACTCCACAACTTCCTTAGAGATAGAGAGAGCAATGGCTCAGCCAAAGTACAACCAAAATACACTTGAGATAGTCTCCTAGAGCAGATGATCCTCCTCCTCACTAGTGCGCCACTTTCTAAGTGAGAGAAGTGTGTCTTTTTGAATGATCCAAATAGAGATCTCCCAATCTCTATTTATACTTAACCTGTTTTCCCGGTGACCTTATGGGGCCGACTTGTCTATCTAGATACATCCACAATATAATATATGTTTTAGGGCCGAACCCACACATGGTGGTCGAATAACCCATCGGCAAGTACACACACTTGCGACAGTTGTCAATCCACATGACGACACTTCCTTATAGAGGAATAACACATCTCTTATAAGGGTACAATAAATATATATGAAATACATAGATGAAATACATTCCGAAGTTACATATACGTCAACAGGAAACTGAATAAGATCAACAGAGAATGAGCAATAGAATTTGGTCTTGAATTGGAACCTTGCTGTCGGTGGTTAAAGAAATTCTGGGTTGGCTTGTTTGATGTAGTCTTTCATTTAAAAGAAATTCGAAAGCCTGTAGGTGGTCTCGCTTGGGTTCAATTGTTGATCAATAAAGTAACTACGGTTTCGATAAAATTGTGTCCTGCTCTACAATTTTCACTTGTTGGGTGACATTTGATCCTGTAGGTATATATGTGAAAATACATTGAATCGCTAAGTGCAAATACAAGTGTGTGTGTTGTTCATGATTTACAGAAACGTCTCTTTTTCTAGACTCCTATAGAAACTGTATTTGGCTTAAAGGTAAAAAATATCTGAATAATGAATTCTACATGGTTTAAATAAGATGACTAATATTTTCTACTAAATAGAAAGTCAAATCGATTTCAGTAGGAGATAAACGTATCATTTCTTTAACTGGAAAAATAATCTATGTCAAGCTGAGGAAGAGTATGTGTAACTAGATTTTAAATAATTTATGCAATGCTTGATGAACCCATACTTGAAAGTTTTTGACATACGTTTTCCTATAGATTCGGGGTGAGTCTGAAATTTACAACTGATATAACAATCTATACTATTTTCTTACAATGCATTTATAAACAAAATATAATTTAATGAGAAGATTTCTCTAGGAACTCGCATACCTACTAATTCATGTATCCTGTCCCTGCTGATAATACCCTGCACACTCAGCCAACTCATTACTAAAAAAAAAACTACTGACTCTTAGCTGACCTGAAACTTGGAATATATGACCTTGGGACTACCACGTTCCTCTCAACCATGATTCTACAACCGTTCATGGTTCAGTAGGAATACCCCCGAGCTGGTTCTAACATGCAATCCGAGAAGTAGAGGCCTTAGGTGATAACTGGTTCAGATCTGTAAAAATTATGAACAGAGTTCACTTCTGGGCAGATAGTTCTTCTTGACACAATAATACCAAAAGGAAAAGATGATCATCCCCCAATCTTTGGGGTCTGTCCTCCTTAAGTAGGAACATCTTGAAAGATGACAGTTGGAAATTATTGGTTTCTTTAAAACAATTTAAATTATATATAAAAGAAATATTATTTGTTTAATTAACTACTAATAAATTTGGGACTAGGACTTCTCACTTGTTTTTAACTAAGTGTAATGATCTGTAATCTTTTTAATAAAATAATAATGCCATAGTTATAATTCCACCTTTAAATAATAATAGATAACATTTGGTAAAAAGTGGTAGCCCACTTATGCATAAACATATATATATACATAAGAATAAATAATAACCATATTACTCTTAAAAGCTCTTTAATAATAGTATTTAGCTTTGGGGCTTTTTAAGCACTTGGTTCACATGATACTTCTTTTAAATTCTTTTTAAGGCTAGGGTCCACTTCTTTGGACGGTTTCAACAAGCTGGTAATGTAACGCCCCATATTTTGATGGTCATTAATTAAAAACTCTAATGTGAATTATCTTAGTGTCTTATTTGCTTATTATCTGTTTTACTAAGATAGATTGATCAAGATGATTGTTATGTGGAGATGTGGACTCCCTTGAGGCATGTATGGTAATTCGAAATATTGTTTTAATTTATTAATGACAATGAATATGTTATTTCATTTGAACATGCAAAATTGAATATAGAATATCCATATGTGGAATGCTAATTTAGTTGTTTGCAAAAATAACTTACATGATTATTTGTAAATGTCGTATTAGTGATATGGATTGGCACTTGAAAGAGTTGGTTATGGCTATATATATGTTTCATGTTAATGATGAACTATTCCACATGTTGATTGCTATGAGATAGGCAGATTCCTATATTGCCAAGGCCCACGAGATGTATTGAACATCATGAGTACAATGACGTTATATCAAATTTCATGCTATTTAATTGTGAATTCCAATATTTCTATGACTTGTGGGTGAGTGTGAGTTTTGACAGGAATTGTGACTTTCCCAAAGTGGTTTTTCAATGACGGGACCCCTTAGATCAGTGATGGCATAGTATGGTTGATGTAGGGTATTAACCCTAGTACTATCAGGAGGGGTGGAGGCATTTCCCACCATCGAACCTTCGAAACCCAGAGTCGTGGGAGGGCTGTGTTGAGCACATTCCCGTGGATGTGTGATGACGACTAGTGGGTTCTTGCTGGGGAAGCTTGGTTGATGTGATCGATCGACACTTCCACTTACGAGTTATATACATCGTCATACGCATAGTCGAGATTTGATGGTATATTCCACCAGAGGACGGGATGGTGAGGTCAAGAAATGGATGTAGTGGTGATTAGGGGGTTGGAGTACTGATGGGATGGATGGGACCAATGATGGATTGGATGGTGTTCTTGATTTTTATTAACTATTGTGATTATATGCTGGATTTCATCACTATGTTTATTTAATTAAATTTCTTGTTGCTTCTTTATGAATGATTATGAATGATGAATGATGCATTGTTTAATTGTTCTTCTATGTGTTGTTTGTGATAATGTAATAATGATGTATTGGGAGCATTAAATGTGATTATTAGTACCCACGCTTACGACATGTGCACTGGCCATGCATATGCCAATTTGTGAGTACAATAGTATGATTGGTCGATTGATGAATAAATTAATATGGTTATATTATCTAATAGTAGCTTGGTTGATGAATTGTTGAAAGTATCACTTGTGAGTTGAAAGTATGAGTTTGTTGACTTGTTTAATATGTTTTAGATTTATATAAATTGATTGGATTATTGAAATACATATAATATTATATACAAATAATATAAATTATTTCATAGTATAATATAGTATATGAAAATATCTTATCTGACTTATGTATGAGAGGATAATATAAATAAATGAATAGATAGGATTGCACAAGTTTTTAGAAAAGAGTTGTCATAGTTGCATTTAATGTAGAAGCATGACAAGTGAGACTTTGCAACCATGTGTAATAATATTTTATTAATTTAGATTAAATTGCTATTTTATTTAGAAAATGAATTTATTGAATGTTGACCATTATTTTTGGAATTTATTGATGGATGAGGAGGAGTTTTGATATAAATATGAGACTTGAGATTGGAAGGAGGGGGAGTCTTTTCTCTTGAAGGATATTTTGGTAAGAATTTTGATAGGAAGAGGTATTTTGGATAATTTGGGGTATGAGAAGTTTGGAAGAGTTGGAAGAGTTTGAGAACTCTTGGAATATTTGATACATAGCCTACTAGTGCATCAATGTTCTGTTCTTTGGGGGTCTCGGGCATGGAGGGCCAGGAGGCCATTAGGATGGGACCGTTCAATGGCTTCCTGGGGCTAGGGAGCCGGCTAGGCCCCTAGTTGGCTGGGAGGTAAAATCGTGGTTCTGCTTTGGGTAGTGAAGATGGGAGAAACTCAAGGAGAAGAGGGAAGCTTGCTCAGTTTGGACTCTGTCACCATTCTTATAACCAGGTATTTTTCTTGTGATTTTAAATTGTTTATATCTTGTTGTAAAATTCTTATATGCTGCTATATTATAACATGATTTTTATGATATTTCATGTGATGTGAATTGCTAATGTCTTATTTGAAATTTCTAAATGATTGAATAGATTTAAAGAGTAGTTTGTGCTTTTATTAGAAATCTTAAACAAACATTGAAACATGAAATAAGACCCGAATAGTAATAAATTTTGATGGTTCTTACATATGGTATCAGAGCTAGGTTTCGATACTGGGACCTGTGGGTTATGGGCCCACCACGCTTCCGCTGTGCCACTCTAATGGCAGCTAGACATGAAATCTTGGAAGAGAGTTACTAGGTGGATTCATTATGTGTACATAAATTCCGGTGAAAACAAATTCCCTTAGACCAGTCAATCCTGCCATTCGCAAATAGAAAGGCGAAGAAGAATTCAAAGGATAATTCCCAAGGTATGAGACTGTCGTAACTCCCGGATTCAACAAAACCATAAAATATTACCGAATTTCAAATTTCCAATTCATAGGCAGTTGGAATTTGAAATTCCCGGAAAATAAAATAGTAGTTGTTTGGTGGCCTAGTTAGTAAGTAACCTACTAGGAAGGGGATTGAAATTCCATTCCAGTAGAAGGAGAATACCTCCATTCTAACCATCTATCCGTTCATCCAAATAACGAGCGAGTATCACTTCATAACAAGTAGTTTCATCACTTGGATTTTAAACAATGGGAAGAAGGAGTGAGTCTCACCTCGCCCTTAAACAACATAAAATGAGGGGTTTGTGTGAAGTGAAAGACTAGTTTCCTTAGTGAGCAGCTTGGTTGAATGGAAATATAGATAGCTAGGCTTGAAGTGACAGGTGATGTAAATATTTAGTCAAAATTTCTCATCAACCAGCAAAACTCCCATCCATTTGGCTTTGGGAAATATTTTTTGGCCTCATTCGGGCTAAGAATAACAAGTAAATCTGTGATATACCTATCACTTAAAATGACGATTCCATTAATAACCGACGCGATAGTATTGCTCCAAAACCTGGCAACCTATTAATAATTTTTTTGCACCAATCACTTGTCAATCATTGTTGCCAATCACATATTAACTCATATGGAACACACTGCTCAACAATTATTTGGTAAATCTTATCTCTGATTTCTTGGGGTATGTGAAGACCGCGATTATTTTCTTGATCGTTGAGCCCTAATTACTTGATTGACACTTCCTATTTTTCATAACTAAATTAATTTCTTGGCAATTAGGGCATTAACAACAATAAAACCTCATTTCTGTACAAATTATTACTCCAAAGAACATTCCGACTATTCTTAAGATAAAACTTATTTGCAAGCAACTTTTCCTTCCTTGTAAAGAGACAGGTTAAGTGCACACATAGTGAAGGGGGTAGTGGTAATGTTAATGACGAAGGAAGGATGCAGAGAAGGATGGCCAGACTATCGAAGTTTTAATGCAAGTGTGTGGATAAAAGTTTCGATTGAATCATTTAAGAAAAACGTGGCCCCTCCATACTTGGCTGGTGCGAAATTTAGCTCATCAAACGCAAGAGAGGAGGCGACCCTCAAGATTTTGATAGATCGTTATGTAGAACAAGAAATGGCCTTGAAAACTTGAGCACCTTTAATGATAAGGTTTCCATCCTTACTTTAGCTTTAAACGGGTTTACCATTACCACTAAGCCTTAAAGACAAAAAAAGGAGAACTACATGTTTGTAGTGAGGAGCAGGAGAAGCAAAGGTAGTATCTATAGAACCAACACCAATAGCCGCACCAACAGCACAGGCAGAAAGCGAGGGTTAGAGTGAATTCCCTGTTGAAGAATTACCCTACAAATTGAGGCCGTATTATTTATGGTATAATTATGCACTTCCAACTACTATTTTCTCTAAAAACATATATAGATTGACGGCTTCTGAAAAATTCATTGGCCTTGATGGAATGGAAAGGGAGAAAGCCATGTTTAAGTGCATCTTTCCACACTTTAATAACGTTGGTGCTGTCAATGGCATCTTCGGATTCATGATGATTCCATTCTTGCAGTGCATGCACAATTTCTCCCACGTGCCATGCGCTCATCACTCTTCTAGGAAACCAGTTCTTTTTCCCATCAAATAAATAATATGTCACCATCAATACCTTCTTCAGAAATTCACGATACCAAACACCCACAAAACCTAGTTCTAAGATCCAGAAAATGTTATTTACAAAATGAACTTACCTCACAGGCATGCAGATTCTCAAGATTCTAGGGAAAATCCATTGTAGAAACGTTCTCATAAGTGCACTCCTCGCGAGCATTTGGTATCGGAAAGGGAAGAAACAGAATAAAGCGAGTGCCCTTGGGTGCCTCCATCTGATCTTATCGATTAAGCCATCTACCAACTATCCATGTCTCGATCATACCAAGACAACCCACAGTAAAAAAAAAAAACAAATTTACATTCACAGCTTTAATTTCGTTTCTCAGAATTGTGGCAACTTTACATTCATTTATTTATTATTATTATTATTATTTTCTCTGGTTTTCAATTTTAAAATATACTTGCTATCAGAGCTGCTTATTTGTATTATTAACCCCATCAAAAGCGAATAATTGTTATAATATATTTATTTATCTCATTACGAGAGGAGCTTGTATTATTGCTCTAGGGGATGGTATTCTAGTTATAAAAGCTGGTACAATGCTTCGATCTTGGAAAATAAACTTGTTATGATGAAATTTTATGACCTATTACTTTATAAGATTGGTTCGGTTTATGGTAGAATAATCTATCGATCCTTCTATGCAGTAGGCCGGCAAATACTGGAGCGTGATTTCCTAATGGTTATAGGATTGCCTATTTGGCAGTAATTTTCATAAATATTCAATATATAATATGCAAGCTAAGTCTACAGTAAACGATGGAATCATGAAATCATAATATCTGCCTGAAGGAGGGGATATGGATGATCTAATGATATGATCCTATCAACAATTAAAGATATGAATATAATCCTTGGGAATTGCTCCAGCGGTTGCATATGCGTTAGACTTTGTTTGACTGGTGATGGGTGGACAGAGAGATCTTTAATACATTGGTAGGGTTTTCCAGTGGTGGTTTCTCCACTGTCAACACTAAGAAATAATGAAGACGGAACCTATCGCATCTATCATTAATGAATTTGTCATTTTGCCCGGCACTCTCCTGTTTCTAAAAAAAGAAAAGAAAAGAAAAAAATAAACGATTATCTGATTCACATTTATTGTAATTGGATCTTTTAAATGTTTTGTGTCCCGAATGTGCTCGAGTCAATTTTGATTGCCGGGGATCCGTATTCCTTGGGGGTAAAGCTAAAAACGATGAGGGTGACATTGTGGAGAATTCCATTGAAAGAGAACATCCCTACAAGTAAATCTACCATCGGTTACTCTATAGGAATTCTGGACCATCTGCCCTATATTTTGACGGTCATGATATTATAATTATATATATCACATGCTTTTCTATCCATGTAAAGTCTATTCAAAGCCAACATGATTCTATCTATAAATCAAATCTGAAGTGTCTCATCTTAATGTGTAAACTCGTAGTAGATAAGAGAAGAGTAGTCCAATTAAAGTTTAGATATTCATGGAGATTGTTTGTCCGTGGCTTTGATTCTAATTTATTAGAACTCGAGAGAATGCTTTTAATTTGGTTATTTGAAAGTTGAGAAATATTCATATATTTTTATGTAAAAGTCAATATATGATTTTTCAACCAATGCCAACCATTTTCTTCATACCCAATAGACAATAACACAATTATGCTCTATGAATTACATATTATATACAAGTGAATCACTTCATCTCTTAAATTGAATAAATAAGGTAATGAATAGTTGGTTTTATGGATGCATAGCACTAGAAGGATATAAAATAATATTACATATTTATTATACTTGAGTAAATTTAGCACATTGGGATGGAACGTTATATATTCCATAGGGATCCCATAAAAAAAAAAACTGGAATTTAAATTTTGGAATTTAAAATCTGGAAATTAATAGAAAAATCTGCGTGATTATGGGATAGAAATAGGTTTAGAAACTCAAAAAATATTGAAATTTACTAATCATAAAATTTTATGATTTAAAAGTTAAAGAAAAGGTTGAAATTCAAAAAAAAAAATCAGTAATAAAAGAAAATCATGTTAAGGAATATGCTACAATAAATTTCAGATATTTAATTACACATAATTGTAAAAATGTATATATATATATATATATATAATAATAATAATTATCTATTTTTATTTTATAACCTAAGTGGCAAGGAAAAGTATGAATGAAAGAAAGCACTCAGTTATCAAGTATGACCTCAGTAGCTATTCAAGGAATTAAATTGAGTCTGCAAATGAATGGAGTAAACAAGATATTCATAAATATAAATATATATATATATATATGTAAATTTTATAGTAATAAAAAAAAGAGAGGTAATATAGTGTAACTATTAGTCTGGCTTAAGAGTCTAGCTTAAGGATGCTAATGCAACAAGAATAAGCTAGTAAGAGAAGAAGTTGTTGTCATCTTATTTCTTGAATGGAAATTGATTATAGAATAAGGATTATGAGACTATACATGGAGTGTACTAAATTGATAATAAAATAATAATAATTGTTTTATATATATATATATATGATTATGAGTAATAATAAATATAAATAAATAAATAAAAAATGAAGTTGTAAATATTCTACATGTATAATGTGCAATTCATGGGGTAAGAGTTATGTTTAAGGAGTTTTGAGTGATAAAGGGTGCTTGATTAATAAACATGGTGTTGTTCAAGTTATTATATACCGTAGACCATTCAAGAAACTGTCAAGATGGATCTTAATTAAAATTTCTAAATGAGAATTGTTGTGGATAACAATCTAGTTTGGCACAATGAACCTTGAGGAGGTCATGGTTGTAGATCTATGTATGTTATAAATGGGGAGCCTTGAGGAGGTCATGGTTGTAGATCTATGTGAGGAGGTATTAGTGTAAGCTTAGACTCTTGATGGATGCCTTTAGGCTTGATAGATCCACATTTGGGATGGATCTATGCTGGTGTAATTAAATTACGGTGTAATTAAATTACAGTTTATAATTAGATAACAAACTCATAATCAAGAGGTATGTGCGATTATAGGTAGTAATGTAGTAAAGGAATTATAAATCGATTATAAATATGAAAACAAGGTAACACATGGATCCTTATTATTATTTAAATATTGACCTCCACTAATATATAAGTCCATATGTGAAACTTGACTAATAAGTAAATGCATATTAATTTTAAGGTTCAACTTCCCATATTGTAAATGTGGAAGGGTTGTATGAAGATGTTAATAAATCTAGTAATTTCAGATATAAAATATATAATGTAAAATAAATAAATAAATTGTGTACCATAAAGAATATAAAGGTCAGATGTATGTCCTTATTGATATGTAAATGTCAATATGACGCATGTGATATTTTAATGCCCATAAAAATAATATTATTGTGGAACATAATTCATATAAATTTTAGTCAAATAAGGAAAGGAATGCAAATAGTAGCAATAGCACTATGACGTAAATAATAATGGTTGAATTGAAGTGTAAGTATAGTAAGAACAATATAGCAATATGAGTACAAGTAACAAGTGTCATGATAGTATTTTGGAATGATAATCAACGATAGATAGTAATAGGCATTTGAGTTCAGAGAAGTAAGTAGTGAGTATGCAAGATAAGGCATCCTAGCACTTCAAGGCACCTAATAGGCCAAGATTCATGATGTGTGTCAATAAAAGCAATATGGGAAAATTTGGTGATTACATTAAGGATGGAGGTGATCTATGCATTAAAATTTGAAATCGTACGTGTTTTGTGCATAACATGAGACATGTGTGTCGAAATTCTCCTTTAACGAGTGTTAACTGATAACATGAACTCAATCGATAACATGGCACTATTTAAGTTATTATGTAATACACCATTCAAAATACTATTGAGGTTTGGATCTAATTAAATATACTAATGAAAAGTAATTGACGTTTATAAGAAAGAAGATTAGTAACAACTAAGTATCAATAAATGAGTCATAACAATACCCCTTGAACCTAAGGAAATGTGATATGGAATACAAGGTCTTCTTATGAACTATGGTATCGAAAACAACAACAGATTATGATTATATGTTAACTAACCCAGACTAAATGAATTGATAAACCTTGATGAAGTTAGATCAATTGTGTGTATAACATGTAAAGGGTAACTTGAGAACGCATCCTATGTGATGGAAGAGGTAAAATTAATAATAACAACATGTTGATCGAGTGAAGGTCTCATGGGATTAGCATGGCTAAGGTATTTTAGTTGGAAAGAATAAAGATATGGTATCGAGATTTTTCTTAAAATTGTGAATGACCATAACTTCGGGAAGAAGTTTCTTGAAGGGTGGGTGTATGTAACGCCCCATATTTTGATGGTCATTAATTAAAAACTCTAATGTGAATTATCTTAGCGTCTTATTTTCTTATTATATGTTTTACTAAGATAGATTGATCAAGATGATTGTTATGTGCAGATGTGGACTCCCTTGAGGCATGTATGGTAATTCGAAATATTGTTTTAATTTATTAATGACAATGAATATGTTATTTCATTTGAACATGCAAAATTGAATATAGAATATCCATATGTGGAATGCTAATTTAGTTGTTTGCAAAAATAACTTGCATGATTATTTGTAAATGTCGTATTAGTGATATGGATTGGCACTTGAAAGAGTTGGTTATGGCTATATATATGTTTCATGTTAACGATGAACTATTCCACATGTTGATTCACTATGAGATAGGCGGATTCCTATATTGCCAAGGCCCACGAGATGTATTGAACATCATGAGTATAATGACGTTATATAAAATTTCATGCTATTTAATTGTGAATTCCAATATTTCTATGACTTGTGGGTGAGTGTGAGTTTTGACAGGAATTGTGACTTGCCCAAAGTGGTTTTTCAATGACGGGACCCCTTAGATCAGTGATGGCACAGTATGGTTGATGTAGGGCGTTGAACCTAGTACTATCAGGAGGGGTGGAGGCATTTCCCACCATTGAACCTCTGAAACCCAGAGTCGTGGGAAGGTTGTGCTGAGCATGTCCTCGTGGATGTGTGATGATGACTAGTGGGTGCTTGCTGGGGAAGCTTGGTTAATGTGGTCGATTGACACTTCCACTTACGAGTTATATACATGGTCATAGGCGTAGTCGAGATGCCATGGTATATTTTAGTAGAGGACAGGATGGTGAGGTCAGGAGATGGAGGTAGTGGTGATTAGGGGGTTGGAGTACTGATGGGATGGATGGGACCAATGATGGATTGGATGGTGTTCTTGATTTTTATTAACTATCGTGATTATATGCTGTATTTCATCACTATGTTTATTTAATTAAATGTCTTATTGCATCTGTATGAATGATTATGAATGATGAATGATGCATTGTTTAATTGTTCTTCTATGTGTTGTTTGTGATCATGTAATAATGATCTATTAGAAGCATTAAATGTGATTACTAGTACCCACGCTTACGACGTGTGCATTGGCCATGCATACACCAATTCATGAGTACAATAGTATGATTGGTCGATCGATGAATAAATTAATATGGTTATATTATCTAATAGTAGCTTGGTTGATGAATTGATGAAAGTATCACTTGTGAGTTGAAGGTATGAGTTTGTTGACTTGTTTAATATGTTTTAGATTTATATAAATTGATTGGATTATTGAAATACATTAATATTATGTACAAATAATATAAATTATTTCATAGTATAATGTAGTATATGAAAATATCTTATTTGACTTATGTATGAGAGGATAATATAAATAAATGAATAGATAGGATTGCACAAGTTTTTAGAAAAGAGTTGTCATCGTTGCATTTAATGTAGAAGCATGACAAGTGAGACTTTCCAACCATGTGTAATAATATTTTATTAATTTAGATTAAATTGCTATTTTTTTTAGAAAATGAATTTATTGAATGTTGACTATTATTTTTGGAATTTATTGATGGATGAGGAGGAGTTTTGATATAAATATGAGACTTGAGATTGGAAGGAGGGGGAGTCTTTTCTCTTGAAGGATATTTTGGTAAGAATTTTGATAGGAAGAGGTATTTTGGATAATTTGGGGTATGAGAAGTTTGGAAGAGTTGGAAGAGTTTGAGAACTCTTGGAAGATTTGATACATAGCCTACTAGTGCATCACTATTTTGTTCTTTGGGGGTCTCAGGCACGGAGGGCCAGGAGGCCATTTGGATGGGACCGTTCAATGGCTTCCTGGGGCTAGGGAGCTGGCTAGGCCCCTAGTTGGCTGGGAGGTAAAACCGTGGTTCCACTTTGGGTAGTGAAGATGGGAGAAACTTGAGGAGAAGAGGGAAGCTTGCTCAATTTGGACTCTGTCATCATTCTTTTAACCAGGTATTTTTCTTGTGATTTTAAATCATTTATATCTTGTTGTAAAATTCTTATATGTTGGTATATTATAACATGATTTTTATGATATTTCATGTGATGTGAATTGCTAATGTCTTATTTGAAATTTCTAAATGATTAAACAGATTTAAAGTGTAGTTTGTGCTTTTATTAGAAATCTTAAACAAACATTGAAACATGAAATAAGACCCAAATAGTAATAAACCTTGATGGGTCGTACAGGTAAGGCACCTCTAGGCTCTCCCTTTGCATGTCAGATCGCTCATTTTAACATGGTAGTTCCTGCAGTAGATGATGATAATAAGATATATTTGATCAAGCCGAAAATAGTTGTGATAAGCCTCGCAAGTGCTATTCAGAGTCCCCTTCGAATCAACACTTTAGATGTAGTAACCCCAAGTGCGCTTCAGAGCCTTTCAACTCAACACTCTCACATGGGCGTTATGCTAGTGCAAATCCAGAGCCTCTGCTCAACGCTAGAGCTAGAATGTGGTTGTGAGGCACATCTAGGATGTTTAATTGTCCTCGGATCCGGTAATCATTTCTTTCAAGCTTGGAGTGCTCCAGGGCTCATTCCCAACACTCAACGTACATTGGGGCTTAGGCCCAGTATATAGGTCTTTTGTGTGTTCCTGAGTCCATGCTCAACACACTAACTAATCAACGATGTAAATCATGATCTGCACAGTATAATGTAACAAAAGAAGTAATCTCAGTATATCATAATTTTGTAATCATTTCTCGAAATACAACATAGTTTATTCATTTGGCTTTCCTGCCCCGCATATATTCAACAAGGAAACAATTCAGGGTCCATGCCCAATACATCAACTCATAAAGGAAATAAATCAAACATACTAATGCTATGTCAAACATAATAAATCACATATACTAGGGCTATAACCCGACATGACATCATAACATAGTTAGTCAAAAAGTTGGGATATTACAGAGGACTAACCTCTCTAAACATTTTTTTTCAACTGAAAATAACCTTTAGATTTGCTAGTTTTATTTAATATAAATATTGTAAACAAATTTAACAATTAGATACTTTTCTAATAAGGAGTGACTATAACAATAAAACAGAATTGTAAATTATTCCATTTTTTTCGAAGAAAATCTCATAAAATGAAAATTAATGAACGATATGAAATAAAATTATTTGTTTTCCAAAATACAAACTGATTTGGGAATGTCCACAAACCACCCAACCATCATCTAAGACTTGTAACTTTATCCAAAAAGGAGACCCACAAAACAAACCATGATAATGCTAGAACAAAATTAACTCAACTCAAATAGTTCCCTTATACACAAACTTTCGGCCCATAACTACAATGAGATAAAAAAGTACCCTATTGTGAGTGCCACACCTAACATTCGCAATGCTCACAATTGTGTTCTTCACAATGCTCACAATTGTGTGCATGGTGAGTCTTTTACATGGTCTCCACTTGTTCAAGAAAACAATGTTTACCACTCCAAAATATTAATATTGATAGTTACTCTTAATGCCCACCTCAAGCCACACTTTCATGTGCTCTTCAGTATGATCATGGAGAGTCCAAAATCTTTACTCTAAGACTTTATCATGTAGCTTGCAAAGGTATCAAACCATTTTAAAATTTGGGCATGAGCTTAAATCCTACCTTGAAGTGTATACCGATTTCATCTCGAAATATCAAAGATAAATGTCTTTAGAGGAAAGAAAGTGAATGGATTAGTGTTTTACATAGTTGCAAGATGGATGAAATTTTATTGGTGTGAGTCTCACATTCATTGATGAAAGCTTGACTATGTTTAGTTGTAGGAATACTAATGTTTGGTAATGGATTCAACACACAAATTATAATAGTTTGTATTGGTGCATGCTTGAAGGTCACAAGCTTGAATCCAAGAGGGGGTAACATATGTACACCTTTGTACAATAAGCTATTAATGGATTTCTATCCTTGAAGGTCATGGGTTTTAATCTTGTATATACACCATCATAAAATAAACAGTCAAATCATTCCCCATTAGAGACTATTTATCTAAGGGGACCCTCATACGTCAATTTCAATCTAATTAAACTACAACTTTAAATTGGTTACTATCTATCCCCCACAGCCGGTGCCAAGTGTGGGCCAACCAAGAGATCTAGTGGATAGACACGAGGCTAGACACATGCCTGCGCCAACAAAGAGGCTAGACACATACCCGCTCGAGTCATCCCTGCGTCCCCGGAATTCATCATAAAGCGGGAAAGGAATACCGTTAGTCGGCGAAGTACTGCCGATTAATTGCTCCTACCTCTGTGTTAGGAACCCATGTCAACCCTTCTATTTACTTTGTTAGTATATTGTTGTTGGATGGATGCATATGCTTTGTAAGTCGTCCCGTAGTATTTGTTGATCCATAGTTTGTATTATTGTTGTTGGACACATATGCTTTGTAAGTAGTCCCGTAGTAACTGTTGATCCATATTTTGTATTAGCCCATGGTTTGTATTGACACATGGTATTGACCAATGGTATTGGCACCTAGACTTAGCATATAAGTTTGTGTTGAGACCAATGAAGGTACTGTGAAGTTATTTGTATTGAGCTTGCTTAAAGGAGGTTTCCCCCTTGAAGTGGCCTGCGATCAATATAAAAGTGATTCTGAGTTTTTTTATTTCTGCTATTTCGTGTGTTTTGATTAATTAATTATTGCAGGTTCTTCACATCTGTTATCAGAGCACTTTCTTGGGCTCGCTGGGTGAAATTTCGGGCAAATTTTCTTTTTCGCATCTGTTGCAGCTTCGGATCTGGGAATAATCCCTATCTGCTTAACATTGGGAAGTACTTGGGCATAAGCCCTAAAACTCATTGTGAGGAGTACCATAGGAACCCCAAAGTAGCTAGCCCATTAAGAGGACCTACCAGCGAAAGGGGCAACGACCCCTACATGATTGATTAGTTCCCACCCGTGAGGTAAACCAACAACTGTCGTTTGTGGCAAAGCGGTTATCAATTTTACCTGAGCCATGGAGTGAGGGGTACTGCCCCAATACGTAAGCCGTTAGACAACATTGGTGGCCGAGTGAAAACCCTGAACTGTTAGGAAGCGGAACATACCTGGTGTCCATATCTATTTTTAGTCGATCTATTTCTGATCACTTCTGCACCATTTCAGATCCATTCTGAAAGTCATTCCAAATCCAGCAATTTCAGATCTATTCTGAAAGCCATTTTAGATCCATTCAGTGTCATTTCAAATCCATCTGTTTCTGATCCCTTCCGCACCATTGTAGATCTATCTGTTTCCGATCCCTTCAGCGCCATTGCAGATCCATTCCTGAGAAAAAAAAAAACCATTTTTTTGCCATATCTCCCTTGTTTTAACTCTTTTTCTCTTGAAACTTCCCAGACACCCCTGCAATCCCATTCTGCATATTTCATTCTTGAAGACCCTATCTCAAATTCTACTTCCTAAATCCAGAAATCTCACATTTGTCTATTTTTAGGGTTTTCCATAACTTCTTCAATTTTCACCCACTTGCCTCCAACTTTTGCCACCGTGTTCATTCCCTATTTCTGCTTCTTTGTCCCTCTTTGACCAATTTTCTCATTCTTTCACTCCGCTTCTAAAATCCTCATTTTTTGCTTGCCTGTCCATCCGAAAGTGTCCAAAACCTATTCAAACCCCAATTACCCATCCAAGTTTTTCCCAAATCCAAATTTCCTTTACTAAATAAGCTTTTGTTTGTGTTTTTCTATCCATTCCAAAAACAAAAAAAAAATCCTGGTTATGGTTGTCACCTACGCAAGAGCAAAAACCATGGAGGAAGCACTTGCAGCCATCGAAACCAAACTCCAAGATTTGGATGAAAACATTTTCAGCCTCCATCTTCAGCATTCGACCATGAACAATAACCGAAACCAAGAATCTTCTGCAACCAATGGGTTCTCTTCTTCCAACACTTTCCATGGTCTGAAGCTTGAATTTCCTCGCTTCAATGGTACTGATCCGACTGGATGGATCTATCGTGTAGAATAGTATTTTAGTCTACATAATACTTTTGATGTCCAAAAAGTTCCACTTGCATCCTTTCATTTGGAACTGGAAGCCCTTCAATGGTACCGTTGGTACATCAAGGCTCATAACAAGCCAAAATGGACAGATTTTTGCCAACTCCTTTTTCAACGATTTGGTCCTAGTGCTTTTGATGACTTCACCGGAGCACTCACTAAACTCCGTCAAAGTGGAATTGTGAGAGAGTATCATACAGAATTTGAAAAAATAGCCAATCACACAGATGGCTTGTCTGATGAATTCTACATCAGTTGTTTTATCAGTGGTCTTAAGGATGAAATCTGGTCAGAGGTTAAAATGTTTCGTCCCAACAGAATGATGGAAGTCCTAGGGTTAGATAAGTTGGCAGAAGACAAGATTGTAGCCCAATAGTGCTCCAAACCCACTTTTGTTCCCTTCCGATATATGGGTTCTCAACGACCTCCCATTTCGCTAGCTCCTCGACCAACTCCTATCAAGCATTTGTCTAAAATAGAGATGTAGGCACGCAGAGAAAAAGGGATTTGTTATAATTGTGATGAGAAATTCACTCGGGGACATAGATGTGTTCAACAAAATCTCTATCTCTTGGATATGGATTCTTCGCCTGCCTCTAAAATTGGTGAAGAAGCTCCAGATACAATGGATGATCAGGTCGACATTCAGGAGCCTCCTATCAACCCCCCATCTCAGGATGAACAACCAGAGATATCTCTCCATGCTTTATCTAGTGTCACCACTCCCCAAACAATGCGAGTCAGGGGTTACTTCAAGAAGCTTCTTCTTACAATACTCATTGATTCTGGTAGCACTCATAACTTCATTGACCCCCATATCGCCAAATAGACTGATTGTTTTTCCCATCCGTGCTCCAACATTGAAGTCATGGTTGCCAATGGAGGCACCTTACCTTGCAAGGGAAAATGTCACAATGTGTGTATCTCTCTGGAAGATTATAACCTGCACTCTGACATGTTTGCCTTGTCCTTAGGCATATGTGATGTGGTTTTGGGCATTGAATGGTTACACACACTTGGCCCCATCTTATGGGATTTTGCTGAACTTTGGATTTAGTTTTCAGTCAATGGGACACCACACAAATTTACAGGATTACAAGCAGGGTCTCTCTGCATCATCAGTTCACATCGCCTGGAAAATATACTTAAGAAGAATTCACATGGTGTCATCACTCAAATCCATTCCATTCAGATGCACCCATCAACGGTCTCAACTACTTCCTTGGATAGATATGCAGGTGTCTTTGCTGCACCAGTGAGCTTTTCGCCTTCAAGAGAGCTTTCCGGTAAGCATTTAGCCGCATCTACATCTCAGCAGGAAATGCTGGCTATTTTGCATGTAGTACCAAAATGGCAGCCATCCCTATTAGGGAATTATTTCTGCATCAAGACTGATCTCCAGAGTCTGGAAATTTTTTTGGAACAATGGGTCTCTTCCCCACCACACCTTAAATGGGTTATCCACCTCATGGGTTATGACTATATGATCACTAACAAGAAGGGTAAGGACAATATGGTGGCAGAAGCTCCTTCTCGCACATTTGATGACCCAATTTCTCTTATAGCTATTTCTCTGCTTGTTCCAAACTGGTTGCAATATGTTCAACAGGGCTATCTCTTCTATGAACTCCATGCTTCTTCATCGGCAGGGCACTCTGGGTTCCTCCAAGAGTATGATTGAGAACAATGTAACATCTTTTGGAAGGGACTGAAAATGCCAGTTCAACAGATGGTGGTTGACTATGATACTTTCTAGGTCAATAAGGATGAAACGAAACTCCTTTCAGGACTGCTCGAACCCTTTCCCATCCCTACACAAATTTGGACAACTACTTCTATGGATTTCCTAGAAGTGCTCCAGTGGTACAATACAACCTCTATAAGGACACCATATGAAGCACTCTATTGACAAGCACTGCTGGCTCTTCTTCCATACACCCTCAACATCTCCCCAATTCAGGAAATTGACTTGGTTCTTCGAAACCACAATCTGATTCTTCTCATTCTGCAGGATAATCTTCACATGGCAAGAATTCGACTAAAACAACAAGCCAATCAACACCGTTCAGAGCACACTTTTCACGTAGCTGATATGGTTATTCTTCAGCCTTCCAAGAAATTCTCCTCAAACTCAAAAGGCATCAGTGTCTTGGAATGCAACTCGAGGATGCTACAGAGGAACCACTGCTTCCAATTCTGCATCAATTTCCACATCTAAAGCTTTGAGGACAAAGCTTTTTCTAAGGGAGAGGGGATGTTAGGAACCCATGTCAACCCTTCTATTTACTTTGTTAGTATAATTTTGTTGGACGCATATGCTTTGTAAGTCTTCCCGTAGTATTTGTTGATCCATAGTTTGTATTATTGTTGTTGGACGCATATGCTTTGTAAGTCGTCGCGTAGTAACTGTTGATCCATATTTTGTATTAGCCCATGGTTTGTATTGACACATGGTATTGACCCGTGGTATTGGAACCTAGACTTAGTATATAAGTTTGTGTTGAGACCAATGAAGGTACCATGAAGTTATTTCTATTGAACTTGCTCAAAGGAGGCTCCCCCCTCGAAGTGGCTTGCGATCAATATAAAAGTGATTCTAAGTTTTGTTATTTCTGCTATTTCATGTGTTTTGATTAATTAATTATTACAGGTTCTTCACAGTCCGCTTGTTCTTATCTTTGCATTTTGGTCCGACTTCGAGCAATGGCCATTACTCCCATGAAGAACTTCGAGTGGGGCAATACACCCACACTCATGATAAGGGAAGACACAAAGAGGAAGTGGGTCCATACATCCTCGGGAGAAAGGAGAAGCTACAAACGTTTGGACAGAGCTTGGAACACTGCCATGCGAATCTCTCTCCTAAACATTTTCATTCTTTGTGGAATATTGTCATCTGTTCCGCTCATAGTCGAAGCAAAAATGCCACCCAATAAGAGACACACTGAAGCAAATAATAATTTGCTTCACATAAATAAATTCACCAAAAGATATGGTATATACGATAAGCCATAAATATGAAGTAAAATAGATAATATATTAGATAATGGATAATAGGTTACAATAATGGCCCTCCTTTAAATAAGGCTTGGACATTTGATATGAAGAGTCATGCCTTTTCATTTGAGATGAAAAGTCATGTCTTTAATTATATTCATTATGTTGCCACTCTCTTAGAAAGGCTTTGTCCTCAAAGCCTTATAATTTTTATGTATTGTTTTTTGTGGTGTCGTAGTTGATGACACATGTCGATATGAACTTTTAAGTGTCGAGCATAAGTTCTGATATGTGGAGGGATCAATCCATCCCAAGCTGATTTGTCGATGATTGTCAGGATTTCGTACTGATATGTCATTGGGTGTTTTGATCACCTTAGTACCTTTATCTTCCAACATTTCCGCCTTTTTAGGTTATCGGTTTTTATGGTTGGGGTGTCAATAGGGAATTTTCACAGTGTAAATTTCTTTTACGAAAGTCATCTTTTGATCACCGCTCTGGGTTGGAAGTTGTATTTTCGTCCCTTGAGGTTTTAAGGTTTCGTCTTGTATTTTTTCCAACTTGTTCTCTAACTGTATCTTATCCTTTTGAAATTTCTTAATCACTTTTACTTGTGATTTCCTAACTTATTCCGACTTCTTAAGTTGTTCTTTAAGATCCTCGTTATGACTTCTGATGCAACTATTTTCTTCCTACTTGTCTAGAAGTTTCCCTTCAATGTCTTCCATAGATTGTTCTATCTTTCGGCTATTTTTCAATTTCTTAATTTTTGTGACTAGTATCTTGTTATGATTTCTTAGTCTGAAAATTTCTTTAGCATTGTTGGATAATACTTTATTATTCTTTGCGATCTCCGATTCGTGTGCCTTTTTAGAGTCGTCATTTTGTGTTTGAAGATCTTGTATCTGTTGTCGACATTGCTTGACCTTTTATTCTTGATCTCCTAATTTATGCCGTATCTTCTTTAAATCTTCATCCTTGTCATTAAGGATCTTGTTCAATCATTTTATTTATGCTTCGTATTTAATTATTTCATTCTTTATATCTTGATCTTATAGCCTCTGATTGAGTTCATTTTCGGCTGTTAATTCATCAATTTGCACATACAATTTTTCTATATGACTTTTCTGGTTGGAGATTTTTTGTTCATCGAACTTTTCTTGTAGCTTACGTATTGCAATTACTGTTTCAAATTTTGTATTCCTATCATGTAAATCTTCATTGTCTCTTTGATAGTGCTTTAACTTGGGTTCTAATTTCTCTATATGTACTCGCAAACTAGCTTCCATGGTCTTCGACTCTTTTTCAAGTTTGTCTTCCTTTGACTACTTTTTCAACGATAATCGATCTTCCTTTGATTTTGATTTTTCTGAAGATAATTTGTCTTCTTTATAGCTTGACTTCCTATCTTCTTTATTTGACAATAGGAAGGCAAAAAGATGTAATAACCTTTAAGGTGATTCTTTCGTAAATTTTCTTCTTTTGATTTTACGGGTGATAGAATTTTTTACTTCTTTGACTTTGTCTTACAAGTGAAGATCTTTCTTCTTCTTCTTCTTCTTTGAAGTTGTACATATTACTATAAATTAATAATAATAATAAAACTTTTATTTTAAGTCAGTTTTTTTTTTTAATTCTTAAATATTAAAAATTAATAATAATAATAACAATAATAATAATAATAATAATATTACTTTAATATTTTATTTTATATGGAAATAAAATATTTTATTTTAATATTTTATGGTTACGAAGGTAGGATTTGAGAGTGCGTGGAGTGAAACGGGTGTAGTAGCAGCGATGAGGTAAATGGATGCGGGAGGGTAGCCGTGGGAGGTGGTTGGTGGGCACAGAGATGGAGGAGGAGCAAGAGTCGAGGATAGGGGATTGATGCCAGAGTGGGCAGATGGGGAGGGGGGAAGGCGTGGGCGTGGGGAGAAAAGGTGGACTGGGTGGGACTGGGGGGTTGGACGGAGCTGGAGATGTTGGCGAATGAGGGTGGCAAGAATGCATGCAAGGGAAAAGGAGGTTGGTAGGAAGGAGAGGTCATTGGGGAGAGGGAGGAGAGGTGGAGGGAGGAAAGTGAAGCAGAGGGTAGTACAAAGATTGGAGGGCGCGGTGGAGAGGGAGAGGCAAGTGTGGAGGAAGGGCACGAGGGAGGTTGGCGTGGAGTAGCAAGCATGGAAAGGGACGGAGTGGCATTGGAGAAGGCATGAGCAGGAGAGGGCACGCAAAGCTGGAGGTGGATGGAAGAGTGGCACAACACATCGGCTGGCGATTGTAGGCATGGGAATGGGAGTTTGGGCGAGCAAGGAGGTGCACGGGAGAACATGGAGGAGGTGGACACACCGGGAGGAAGGGATGTCCTAGCGGATGGAGGGAGGCTCGCAAGTAGTGTGGGGTGTGCAGCAAGGATGGCGAGAAGGGTGACCCATGAGATGGGGTTAGGATGAGGGTGAATGGGGAGGCGCAGGTGTAGGAATATGGGAGGGCGAGGGAGTGTAGACACGCGAAGGGAGGTGGCATGAAGCATTATGTAGTAGTGCACAGGGATGGCAAGGTGGAGAATGAGGCGCAGGGAGTGGTTCTAGAGGTAGCGCAGAGACAATGAATGGTGGAGGAAAATGGGAGGCAGTTGGAGAGGATGAAATGCATGTATGGAGGAGAGGATGATGTGGGAGCGATAGATGATGATGGAGAGAAAGGCGTGAGCATGGAGGAGGAAGGGCTATGGAGGACGTGGAAATGTAATGCGGAGGAAGAGCGCCACGACCCTAATTTCTTAGTCAAAGACCAATGATGTAGAGAAACTCTACTTGGATGGTTAAAAACTAGAATCGGATGCCAGAGGAAGGGGCTTTGATACCACTGAAGCAAATAATTATTCGCTTCACATAAATAACTTGACCAAAAGATATGGTATATAGGATAAGCCATAAATATGAAGTAAAATAGATAATATATTAGATAATGCATAATTGGTTACAATAATGGCCCACCTTTAAATAAGGCTTGGACATTTGACATGAAGAGTCATGCCTTTTCATTTGCAATGAAAAGTCATGTCTTTAATTAATCTTATTTATTTAATTATATTTAAATTATATTCGTTACACGCACAAGTCTAGACAAGCAAGCCCTTATCCTGGCCCGCCGATGCATTTTCATGCCCGACATAGTTGGGAAGGCCCATCGTTACAAGGAAGTAATCCCAAAGCAGGCTCAGAAGGACATTCAAGAAGATTAAGAGGACGCTTAGTTTCCTCGAGGCTATCTTTTGAATACATAAATGAGGAATGAATTCGAATCTCTGGTTACAGACTCAGGGAACACCAGAGGTCGCACCACCCTTTACCAAAGGACCCTGGATTATCATTGGATGCAAAATTTGGTTATGGGTAATACCCTGGTAGAAGAAGGAGAATTTCATGTGGAAATCCTTTTGCCGCAAGATTAGATGGTTGGCTATCTCAAGAAGATCCACCAAAATCAATAGCAAATTTCCCACCGGTCTGAACCTATAGCACGGTTTTTTGTTTTGCGTATGTCATCATTGTTGGTTTTGATATGTCATTTCAGTCAGTGCTTCTATTTTTAATTTCATGGAAATCTACATTTGTAGAGTGGATAATAATTCTCAAACTTTCTAGTACAGTCTTGTTTCCTTTCGTGGAATAATGCTTAAAGTTTGATTCGGGTTTGTTTTACCAGCCTTGGGAGGGCCCTACATTATGTATTTGTTTCTAATTGCAATATAAGGAACTAACCTAACTTACAAAAAAAATAAAAATTGGTTGCTATCTAAATATTATAAACATAAATTAAATTATTATTATTATTATTATTGTACCTTTTCTAGTAGTTTATGTTTAACATTCTAGGGTTAGTAGTTATATTATTTAAATATATCTATTGTTTCTTCTCCAAGAATACACATGGAAAGATTATATAAAGACACAATAAATGTATTATATAGTTAATATTTATACACATAATTAAAACATTTTTTTCTATTTCAAAAATGGAAGTTAATGTTTTATTTTTGTTGTATTATGTTAAATTTACATTAAAAAATAGATTCGATTAAAATCATTTTTCAAACAAATTTTGTCTATGATTAAAACTAAAACATGTAGATCTAGGAAAAAAGAAAACTTCAAATATGAATAAAACTTCATATCTTTGTATTCCATTTTATTTTTCCCATTGCAAATAATTTGTTGTTTTTGGTGTTTTACTTCTGAAGGAAATGAAGGAAGAATAAACTAAATCCTCCCCTTGCGAGACAAATAGGATCCTAGCAGAAGCTTCGTATATGCATCAAACTTGTGCACATCTTTGTACCACATTTTTTATCTTCACTTGTAAATAATGATTTTGTTTGGCTTTCGTCTTCTGAACCAAATGAAGGTAGAATAGGCTCAGCATCGCTCATTTTCTAAATGTAATATGCTACACTAGTCTTCCCCGTGAGCTTTTGTTGACTTATCGTTTCACAAGTATAACCCTATGGGAAAACTGGTTTCGTCCACGAATATTGACACGTTCCACCATCTACACGAACTGTAATGGAGAATATCATGGGCCTAAAACATTTTAATACCCTATCCACCAATGCCTCCAAATCACAATCCTTGGGATCATAACCCATCGCCTCAAAGCTTGCATAACTGAAGCCATCCTCGGGAGTTACATGAATTGTAGAAAAAACGGGTCCTTCAATTGAATTCATGGAGTAGCCGCATGGATGAAATTCAAAATCACAGATTCTCGCCTCCTAAAGAATTTGGGATATACCAGATTCAAGAGTCATTTCTGCCGCAGAATTACATCGATCCTTGTAAAATAGAGAAGCCTGCTTGCGATCGAGCTGGGTCATGCACATCTCCAGTGTAAAAATTGGTTCAGTCGCAACCTTAGATGTAAAATCATCAGCTGAGGCCAAGTAGATATGCCAATTATAATACGTTGCAGAATTTCCCATAACATAAGCCATGCCACCGGATCCAAGAGTTCCAAAGTACTTGTCCAGATATGAAACTTCCTCGGAGAAGTTGCAGTGAGGAAATGACTGGGCTCCAGAAAACATGAATGTTCCTCGACTGTATTTAACATTTTTTACCGAGAGAGACAAGCTGCTTGCATTGCTTAATATCAGAGCGATGGAAAGGAGCAGTTTGGTAGTCCCACAGGTTTTGACAATGATCTTGAATGGATAAACAAAGAGACTCGACTCTAACATCACATATGAATCTAAATTCTCACTAGAGAGCTCATCAACGATGGTGCATTCAGCTGCTCTGAGCATTTAGTCCAATTGTGTTCGGCTGAGTGACCATAGGCCCCTTCTTTCTAAGTGAGTAAAAAATGAGTCTGCAAAGTGTTCAAAATATGGACAGAGACATAAACAAAAGAGTTCCAAGCACAAATGGCTGAACTAGATATCTCATATTATACATTAGTATATATATGTTACATAGTTTGATGGTTGAAGGAAACACCAACTAACCGATCATAGAACTGAATAGCGGAATGTAAGTAACACACTTAACTAATGAGATTACTATTTCTAACACTCCCTCTTAATTTTGATACTCTAAAAGATATATGCAAATATCACAAATGCAAATGCTTGCTGATCTATGTCTCAGCCAGGCTTACAAAGATTTATCAAAAATTTCAAAAACTAAATCGCGTTCAGATTAGGTTGCTTGCACCTAGTTCTTTCTGCTTCATCTTTAAATATAGAATGCTCGCCTGGATCCCAAATCTGATGTTGTTGTCATCCTCTTTCCTTGATTTCAATTGTATCTTCAATTGACTGATCTTTGTGGTTGACTATATTCTTTGTCTCATTGTGTCTCCACCCAAAACTCTTCCGTAAACACTTCCATAATTCTTCTATCTCAATGTTCAGCTCTATTCCTTGCAAGTGCATATTACTTAACTCCATTTCCTGTGAAATTTCTACAATGCTAATTTCAAATTCTTGAAAGTTAATGTTTTCATATTCTTCATCTGCTACAATCTTCTTGTTCACATCTTCACAAATCCTTGGATTTTCTATCCACTGTTGTAGCATTCTCAACTCTTCATCATAATCTGTTAACGCATCCAAATGATGTTCTTCTTTCATAGTACATGCATAATCTGCATACACACACAAATTTTCAGTTCCAAAAACATGAGATTCTTTGGTCTCGGTTGATGCTTCAAGCATCTTTTCCTTGTGTAGGAATGGAGTCTCCAAACACTCTACAAAATCTTTATCTTGTTTCTCATCAAATACTGCTACATGGGCAGTTTTATCTTAAACCAAATTGTCATCGTTCGCTTCACTAAGTTAATGTCATCAACAATATCTATTATTGGATTCACCAAAGTTTCTTCATCATCACAGGCTTCTACAATGGCAGCTTTATCATTCACTTCATCATTTACCAAAGTTTCTTCATCATCAAAGGTTTCTTCATTATCAAAGGCTGCTACAATGGCAGCTTTACCAACAAATCCATCATCTGTTGGTGTATCTACGCAGTGGGATTCACCTTCCTCTTCATGCTCTTCTTTACAAACGACGACTTCAATCTTGTCCTCTACTTTATCAACGATTTCTTCCACTTTCTTTTCTTCATCTTCTTTCTTTGCTTCAGACACAAAAGCTTCTTCTAACATACCAATACGCTACAAAGTATTAATGTTTCTTCTCTTTTTACTGTATCTCATCTCTAAAGTATCCCAAAAAGATTTTGTACTAACAACTTGACAAAGTTTATAGAAAACACAATAAAAAACGTTTTCATCCACTACTGACAAAATAAGAAATCTTGCTATTGCATTTTTTCTGTCACAAGGATCTTCAAAATATTTTTGAACAAAATGCCATAAATTTACTGAACAAAGCAAATCTTCCATTTTATTTGCCCAAATTTCATAATCTGTACTTGAGAAAAATGGCAAAATCGGCATTGATCTTCTCAATATTTCATCTATCTCTTCATCTTCATTTGGTTTACTATGATCTTGAACTTCGTGATTTGTAGCTAAAAATACTCTATATTTCTCTTCAAAATTTTCTCAAAAATAACAGCAATTTTTCACATCAAACAAATTATTTTCTTTCTCAACTTCTCGATTATTGTAATCTGTTTATTTTCTCAACATAGTTAGGTTTCTTCCATACAAACTTTGATATTCAAATATTCAAACTTGTCCTTTCTAAAACCTTTTCTTCAAAAAACTTTCATGACTTCCAAAAATTTGTTTTACCCAATATATATACATATATCAATAAAATGTTTCAAAACTTCTTTATAACTCTGTTGCGGCTAATTTTTCTTTATATAAATATAAAATCTTTGTCACCAATCTGCATAATATTCTTTTAAAAATTTAAACAACCTTTTGTCAAATAACAAACATATACACTCTTACTCATTCCAAGATTTGTTATCACGTGGATGGGATTTTTCCATGCATATGTTATCTTCTTCACAGGCTTCTTCAAACAGACACGAAGATGAATTTAGCACATGAACTTTCCTCCTCACGGTCTTTTATAGTTCACGTTCGCTCAACAACTTAACAGCTTGTAGTGGGCTTCTCTTCCTCTGTAATATCCCAAATTTTGGACTAACTATTTTGTTGTTATATTGGGCCATGGTCCCAACACCTATGTTTATTTTGAGTATTGGGCATGAGCCCTAGCACCTATGATTTATTATTTTATATGTATATCGACATATCGAGCACGGACCCTCACTAACTTCTTTATTGAGTATATACTTAGTGAGAAGGCCCCAATGTTTTAATGATGTTCTTCAGCATTGATAAGGGTACAAACCCTGATATACTGAGATGATCTTTTGTTACTTACTGTGCAGAGCTATGATTTTACATTATTTGACTTATAAGTGTGTTGAGCATGGACTCAGAAACACACATGTAACCTACGTACTGGGCATAAGCCCCGATGTACCTAGAAGAATGTTTGTGTACTAGGAGTAAGCCCTGAGGTCCATTGAGTGCTGGGCCTAAGCCCTAGAGCACTCCAAGCTTGATAAACGAATACTGGATCCGAGGCAAGTTAAATATTCTAGATGTGCGTCACAACCACATTCTAGCACTAGTGTTGAGCAGAGGCTTTGGAATTGCACTAGCGTAATGCCCATGTGAGAGTGTTGAGTTAAAAGGCTCTGAAGAGCAGTAGGGGTTACTAAATCTCAAAGTGTTGAGTCGAAAGGACTCTGAATAGCACTTTTACTTTCATCACACTTATTTCATTTGATTAAATGATTCATTTTTATCTATCATCAAGTACTACGGGAACTACCATGTTAAACGAGGGAATCTGACATGCAAGAGAGAGACTAGAGGTGCATATCCAAGCCTACCGAAAGACCGTCCAAAGAAGTGGACATTAACCCTAATTTTTTAAACCAAAGTATCATACACGATTAAATATTGGTATTAAGAATTGTAATAAATAATGATGTGATTATTTATTTATAAAAGACATTTATTGCATATAGGTTATGCATAGTGGGATGCCACATTATTTAATAATATTAATAAAAGTATTAATATTTAGTGGACAACCATGATTGTAAATAATAGTAATAGTGTATTAATACCTAGGATAGAATTACTATTATTATAATTATTGTTACCATAATGTAACATCCTGAAATTTACAAAAAAAATTAAAATTTTTAGATATAGCTTTTAATACTAAATCTAACTATGCGGAAATATCATAAATGTCTAAATGTTGGCTTACTGTACTAAATGTTGTTGTTAGTCGTAAGTGGAATGTTGTGACTAGATAATTAATATTTTTACTTTGATGTTAAGCTTACTCAATTGTACTTTCAAAATCTTCCATTTGTGTTCTTATTATATAAGTTTATATGTGTCAACTATTGTTTCTTCTTGTTTGATGATGAAGGGGTCCTACGGATGCCCCGAGGCTTACTTAGCATTTGTTCTAAAGCATTTGAGTCATCCTTTTCTCCGATTACAGGTATAATGTTTACGAAATGTGACCGAAGAGTTCTAAACAATTTCCATGTCTCCCAAGTGTTAATGACTTAAGAGACATAATGTCGTAAGTGCTATTGGTGAGATCTTCCGTTAGCCTAGCTTGTAAAAATCAGATGTATGTCAGTTGTAATAATCAAAATCTTTGTATTCAGCTTTATTAATTTGTCTAGACAAAAGAATAGGATTCGTAAACTAAGTTTAACTCTATGTATAATGTCATTGTGAGTTTCTATTTGATGTATATTAGGAGATTACCCTATGTCTAAATATGATGGCTAAGTGCAATTGAATGCAATGTCGATAAGCAATTTCTTATATATAATTTAGAGCCCGGGAATTACATGCAAACTTTGATTATGTTCTAATCTAGGATTTATTGAAAAATCATATCATAGTCAATTGCTAACTTATGAATTATGACAATTCATAGTCAAATGTAACCTATGAACTATATGCAATTTCTTATTTGATTTTTATACTATATGAAATATGCATATGCCAAACCCTATACAAGATCCTATGAACAATAACTATATGGTGATCTGTGTGCACATCTATGTGCCCCTATATAACATTGTGATTTCCTAACGATGCATTCGGCATCACCTTGACTTACCACAAGGTGCTAATACCAAGTCAAATGTTACATTTTTGCCAATAAAACAATGTATTGTATGAAATATGTGATACCAACACTATTAATGTATCATGCTGGCAGGCACTTGGGCTTCCTTGGCATTTAATACTGACCATTGCCGAGATAGTGGAATGCCTCCGTGGATAACATCGTGGTGCTTAAGCACATGATAGTGTGGTGATGTTTCATGTCTCGTGATGAGCTGTAAGTGTTTTGGTTCGAGAGTTATCTGAGCTGGCTCCTCGATGGCTATGGTAATGATGGGTCAATTAATATGGTTGTTGCTTGGGTTACGTGAAAAACCCTTCGGTGATCTCCACTGTTGATCTAGCAAGGGTTTTGGTCGTTAAGATCTATCCCTCCCTCCACTATGCTCACGGAGTTATTGTTTTCCTTGGCATTCGACGTTGTGGCTCTGAGGAGAGGCCGACAGGCCGAGAGCATTCAGGTTTTCGATAACAGTCTTTTGTGGAGTGCCCACGGTTCGAAACTATGACCTGTTAATAGTTTAAGAGCCGAGACATTGAGGTGTTTTATAGTAGCAGTTTGTAATCTCAGTTCCAGGGTGTGTGATAAATTCTTAGTGGTAGTTGAATTCGACACTCGGCTTTCCATTCCTATCGAGTGGTGGTTTTCAAGAGTTGGTTTCCATACTTCTTTGTATTCGATGGTGGAGAATGGTTCCAGTAGACACAGTCTTGGCGTTCTGCTTCGGTGAAATTATTTAAAGGTAAGGGATCTCAATTCGAAACCCTATATCTTCCATTCTATTTTTCAGAGTTCAATTACCGCTATTTCGCATGCAATGATCTTTGTAAAACTTGTTTTGACCAATACTGTGTTTTGAATTCCAGGTACCTTTGTCGATGGCTTCTAAACTTAGGTGTTTGGTAGCTAGAAACTGCTAAACAACCTGTAAGCTTCGGCGGTTACTCGTTACTACGGTTAGATGAATATTGGGTCTTCACTGTGTTCTTTGCCGAGACTCTGTGTTTTCTTGGGCTCCGAGGGTGGCCTTCATCGAAAATTGGGGAGGATGAAACCCTCAACCCATTTGTCGTTGTTTTCAGTAGTGCTTGTTTTTCCATTGTAAAAATCCATAAGAAAATACTTAGGAAAGGTTTCACCCTACTACTGTTCTTGGTAATGAAAGGATTTATGTTTCGTTCAACCTGTGTTCGTAATTGATGATATTGTGAGCTATTTTATGTAAAAGAAGTGAAGCTTAAAGTTTGCAATCTACTGGGTAATTGATAAAACGATAACTAGTTTTTCCCACTTTATTATGTTTATTTTTGTATCAAGAGGAGGGCTCCAATTTGTATGCATTTGATACTTTTAATGTTCTGCCACTGTGTATTTGAGGTAAAGCACGATGGCTAAGGGTTTGGATCTGTATTAAAATGATTAAACCCTTAAGTGGGTTATCAGAATTGTTCCACTGTTATGGCATTTAAAGGTTTAGTGTCGTAGGGTCTATGTCTACAAAAACTAATCATAGGGTTTATTGTTTAATAGTTTTTCAATTAAATGTAATAATGTAGACTCATGATACTGTCGAGATGCCGTTGATTCCAGTATTTGAGAATGTAAATGATAATCATTTTTGTGCCTATGTGTATGGAGTCGTGGACTTCTCTTTGTTATTCTTTTCTGTTGATTTTTGTGAAGTCCATGACCCATAATCTAATGTTCTACTTTCAGTTATGAAATGAATCGTGATCATTCCTTTGTTGTATTTGAAAACTTAACTAATCTCTTAAAGTTAATAAATCTAGGGTTTGATAAGTGAAGGGTACAAACCTGTCATAAATATTAGGTTTGTAAATGATACTCTATTTGCATAAAATATAATGATTCTCTGATTTAAATGAATAAATAGTTTGACAGATATGAAAACTATGCGTACAGATTAGTACTTCAACAATTATGCATTATTTGAAAAGGAAAAAGTAATATAATTCTTGTTGATGCTATTAACTTGGTAGCTGTTATGACTTCCTAAATATTGTATAATAGAAGGATAAATTTTATACTTAGATATGAAGACTTCTTGTTTTCATGATAAAAATACTTGTTAACAGCAAGGAAAAAAAAATAGTACTGTGTACTTAGGAAACAAATGTCTCTGCAACTGTTATTTTCAATAGAGACTGGTGAAAGAAATACAGTGAACCTGAAACATTTAATTGATGGAGGAATGATAAGGGAAAAACATTGAATTGTATAAAGAATATTAATGGTAGGAAAAAGCTAGGAAAATACAACAATACTGGTCTTCTCATTCATCTGGAAATCTGCCTATCAATTTATCTATCTTAATTTATTCTATGTACTAGAGTACGATCCAGATCCATTAGCATGGAGAGAAATGCAGATAAATATTTTATTCATTTCATCTTACATAATCATTTCTACGCAGAATCCTAATTAGATCAGAAACTAGAATAATTATATTTGTTTGATAATACCCTTAACAATAGTAAATCAATAATTGCAGATAGAAATTTAAACTACTTAGAATTAGAAAATACAAGTAGAAGCTTTAAATGAAGATAGGGCCGACAAACACCCAAGGAGGTTGTTCCTCCCAACATTTTCCACAATAAGCAGCCAAAACTACTTGCTTCCTTTGGACCCCCAAGCTTGCTTACTAAACCACTAAGTAGATGGAATCTATGTAGAAGCAAGGCACTCAGTGATTTAACTTCTGCACTCAGCAGTGTAACTTTTGCACTCAAATATGCCTTCTGCACTCAACAATATAGCTTTTGCACTCAAATATGCCTTTTGCACTCAGCAATATAACTTCTGCACTCAGCAGTAAATAGGTAGACTTACACCATGATAAAAAAACTCAGCATATCCCCTCATCGAATCTCTTGGGTGCAAGCACAGCAAAACCCCAAGGTAAATTTCCTTGTCAGGAAAAGTGATGAACCTCAGTTCATAATTCGATGGCTGTTATATAGAATGCCTAGGTCTTTAGTGGTCAGTTTTGAATAAATGAGCCTCAAGCTCCAGTCCCACCTTCCAGGGCACTATGACCACATTTCAAGGGAGTTGTCCCATACCAACAGTTAGTTAGTTGCATCATGATGCTGCCACTTGTCCATTTCCTTCTACCCCAGATTCCATTCCACCTAGTGGGTCAGTAAACTCTCTTTCAACAGTCCCCTTAGGTGTTTGTCTCCTATTTAATTTATTAAATAATAAAATATTGTGCAATTACATTCATCTTTTGACACTTGTCCAATATAAAACTTTACAATAAAAGTTAACATAATTTTTTTAGCATAAAATGTTTTTCAACAAAAATGATATGTTACAAACACCCCCACTTAAGCTCAACATCGTCCTCGATGTTGCTTATTCATCATCCGATCCTTCCCAAAACATAACTGGATATGTTGCCCGCATTTTACTTTCCAGTTCCTAGGTAGTTTCATCAGGGCTAAGGTGCTTCCATTGCACCTTCACCTGCCCTATGGTATGATTCTGAAGTATAATTTCCCTCCTGTCGAGAATACAATCCGGTTCCACCTGAAAATATCCTTCGGGCTCCACCTGTATGTCATTCCAATTTAGCACATGAGTAGCATCGTGCACATACTTCTTTAAAACAAAAATGTGGAAATTGGATTTTTAAATTAGATGGCAAATCCAATTGATATGCAACAGCTCCAATCCTTGATAGGATTTCGAATGGTCCACAGTACCTCGGTGCTAGTTTAGCACAACTCCCAAGCTTCAAAGAAATTTTATTGGTTTTTACCTTTATAAAAACATGGTCTCCAACCTGAAATTCTCTTTCAGTGCGTTTCAAATCTGCATAATGTTTTTTGTCGATCTTGAGCAACCTTTAAGTTACCTTGAACCTGTTTCACGGTTAGCTCCATTTCTTTCAATAAATATGGTCCTAGCATTAATTTGTCTACAGGGTTATCCCAAGAAATAGGAGTACAACATTTTCTTCCATACAAAATCTCAAATGGACTTAACCTAGCAGATGCTTGATAATGATTATTGTATGCAAATTCTGCTAAATGTAGATAATCTTCCTACTTCGATAGCTGATCTTTGACATACATTCTTAGCATGTCTTCTAAAATGTGGTTTACCCTTTCTGTTTGACCATCAGTTTGTGGGTGGAAAGAAGTGCTGAAATTTAGTTTAGTATTTAAACCTTTAAACACTGTTGTCCAAAAATTTCCAGTGAACTTAGAGTCGCGGTAAGAAATAATTACCTTTGGAATTCCGTGCAAGCGAAATATTTGCTTCATACATACATCTGCAATGTTAGAAGCTTTAAAAGTGGTTTAAACAGGAATAAAATGAGTAGCCTTACTTAACTTGTCCACAACCACCATTATGGAGTCACTTTGTTTCTGGTTTTTAGGCAAACCTGTAATAAAATCAATACTTATAATTTCCCATTTCCATTCTGAAATTGGAAATGGTTGCAATAGTCCAGCTGGATGTTGATGTTCAGCCTTAATGGTCTAACATTCAAAACATCTAGCTATATATTCAGCCACTTCATTCTTCATGTTGGGCCAAAAATAATCCTTCCTTAACATAGTTATCATTTTCTGATAACCTGGATGTCCTGAATAAGGACTCTTATGAACTTCATCCAAAATTAACAACTTAACCTTTAACACATATGGTACATAAATTATGTTTTTATAAGTCATTAACTCCTTTTTATTAATGCTGAAATGTGTTAATAAATTTTCAGATACGTTTTTAGCAACTTTACCGAGCAATTTTTTATACTTTTCATCTTGTTTAATTCCTTCTTCAATTTGATTTTCCAACTCTGTCTTAAAGGTGTGATTGCTTCCATAAAGCTTAATCTAGGATTCCTGCTTAATGCATCAACAACTTTGTTTTCCTTTCCCTTGATGTGTTGAATCTCGAAATCATACTCACTAAGGAAGGCTATCCACCTAGCTTTCCTTGCGTTAAGATTTGTTTGATCCAACAAATACTTTAAACCCTTATTATCTCTCATTAGTATGAATTTTCTTCCAATCAAGTGATGGCGCCATATTTTTAATGCATGTATCATGGCTGCCAACTCAAGATCGTAAGTTGCATAATTCTTTTCATGGATTTTTAACTTTCTAGACTCAAAAGCAATAGCATGACCTTCTTGATTTAGGACCCCACCAAGTCCATCATTGCATGCATCAGTGCATACAACGAATTCCTTGTTAGGATCAACAATTTTTAAAATTGGTGCAATGGTTAATAATTCTTTTAATGTATTAAAGCTTTCTTGACACTTTCAAAACTTTCTATAGTAATTTGTTATCCCCATAAATGACCGAACGTGAGTTACATCTTTAGGGGCAGGCCACTGATTAATCGCTTTTATCTTATCAAGATCGACATAAATTCCGTCTTTAGAAATTATGTGACCTAAGTACTGTATTTTATCTTTATAAAAATCACATTTACTGAACTTAGCGTAAAGCTAATGTTCTCTTAAAACTTGCAAAATTATTCTTAAATGTTCATCATGTTCTTCTTTAGTTTTTGAGTAAATCAGAATATCACCAATGAACACAACTACAAACTTATCCAAGTATTTATGTAGAACCTTGTTCATTAAACACATGAACACTACCGGTGCGTTGGTTAGCCCAAAAGGCATAACTACGAACTCATAGTGTCCATATCTCGTTCTGAATGCAGTTTTGAATATGTCTTCGTCTTTTATTCTAACCTGATGATACCCGGACCTTAAGTCAATTTTAGTGAATATCTCCCCTCTGCGTACTTGATCAAATAGATCATCTATGCAGGTTAAGGGATATCAGTTCTTAATTGTCATTTTATTAAGCTGACGGTGATCGATGCAAAATTGCATGGTACCGTCCTTCTTTTTAAAGAAAATTATTGGTGCTCCCCAAGGAGACACACTTGGCCTTATGTAGTTTTTATCTATTAATTCCTTCAGCTGAGATTTTAACTCATTTAACTCCACAATATTCATCTTGTAGGGAGCCTTTGAGTTTGGTACCAGACCTATTACTAACTCAATGGTGAAATCAAGTTCCCTTTTCAAAGGTAATCCTGGAATTTCTTCCAGGAATATGTCATAAAAGTCCCTAAGGATGGGAATATCCTCCAGTTTTAACTTGTCTTCTTTAAATGAACAATCATCATTAATAACATTAAAAACAAAAATTTTACAACCCTTGCTGGCAACTCTCTTAACTTGTAACGCATAAATTTGTCTTACTGAAATGTTCCTATGAATTCCTTTTACTGTTTCAGTTTTACCTTCATTATTCAGATAAGTAAACGATTTCTCATAACAATTAAGCACTACTCTATGTTGTTCAAGCCAGTCCATGCCAGTCAACAAGTCATATGACCCTAAGGGTAAAACATTTAGATTAACTTGGGTTTTCAGTTGATTCAAAAATACATCACAATTTCTAACAAAGTTTGTAACCTTTCTTGTAGTGCCTGTTGCTAGTTGAACTAACGAAGAATTATCAAACTTTTCTATTCTTAACTTGCAATTTTTCACTATTTCAGGTGAAATGTAACTCAAACTTGCACTTGGATCTGTCAAAGCATAAATAGATCGGTTTTGTAGCATACCTTCTATTTCGACCATGGACCTTTGATGGTCTGCTTGCCGATTTTCCAGCGCTGCATTTATCCTTGGCATTTCTCTTGCCACATCACCAATTGTTGGCTCCACTTGTATGCTATGAATGTTGTTGACTGTCCTTTTGTTGTGTGGGAAATATGATTTTTATGTGGTCCACCACAATCAAAACACTTCAAAGGTCCTTTATGTTCAGCATACATGGTGTTGTTATTGTTATTATGTACATTTCTTGCAGCAATAAAATTCTGTGATTTATTATTTGTGTAGTTATTATTACTTGGAAAATTTTTGTTACTAAAATTTTTCTTAAAACTTCCAGAATTATGATTAAAGCTCTTCTTTTTATGCTCAAATTGATTAGACTTATTACTTTTCTAGCAAGTCGTTCCTTCTCTTTTTCTGTGTTGGTCAAAACAGAAATTTGCTTTCCTCATAGCCTCTTCCAAAGTGGAAGGGTTATCATACTCAATCCTGTCTTTTATGTTCAAAGGTAGACAACTTAGAAACCTTTGCACCTTAGGCCTCTCTTCGACCATGTAAGGTACATACCTCAGCAAGCTAAGAAACTTTCTGCACAACTCCTTCATGTTCATAGTACCCAATTTTAGATCATAAAACTCTTTTGATTTATCTTCATAGTACTGTTCTGACAAGAACTTTTTCTTAAATAACTTTTTAAACATATTCCAGGTTACGTCTCTTTTTTTTATGCTCTTAATTATTTTAAGGTCCTTCCACCAGATATCTTCATTTCCTATCAGATTGTAAATAGCCATCTTGGCTTTTAACTGACAAGAGTAATCGTAAATATTAAAGTACTTCTTCATTCCAGACAGCCATGCTTCAGCTGTCTCACCCTTTTCAGGTTTGGCATTGAATGTTGGTGGCTTAATCTTTTTAAACTCTCGAGTAGTTTGTTCATAACGATTATACTTCGTTTTCTTGGAACATCAATCACTGTCACTACTGTCACCATCATATTTATCATTACTTCGATTAGATTCAGATGAAGAGTAACTAATACTTTTACCATTCTTAACTTTCTTACTCTTATGTTTGTGAGACATTGTACCAGAATCAGAATTTAATTTTGATTTCCTTCCTCTTTCTTCGTGATGGTATTTCTCCATTAGAATTTGATTTAACTCTTCCTGTGCTTTCATAGTGCATTCATTTTCTTCTTTAAGAGTTCTTATCTCAGATTTTAAATCTTTTACAGTACAAATAAGTTTTGAAGATTGGTTATTTAATTCAACATATATTCCTTCATTATTATTGTTATTATGCTCATTACGAGGAGATCTGTACTTTGTTGATTCCTCCAGTATGTCCATACCTGCAAATTAATATCAAATCGTTCTGTAAAAAAAATAGAATCAAAATAAAAGTTAGTAATATAAACTTTCTGATTTTTATTTTCTGTTTGCGCACGTAAGCCTATTTCAGGCCTAGAGTTTGAACTCGTGCTCTGATACCACATGTAACATCCCGAAATTTACAAAAAAAAATAAAATTTGTAGATATAGCTTTTAATACTAAATCTAACTGTGTGGAAATATCATAAATGTCTAAATGTTGGTTTGCTATACTAAATGTTGTTGTTAGTCGTAAGTGGAATTTTACGACTAGATAATTAATATTTATACTTTGATGTTAATCTTACTCAACTGCACTTTCAAAATCTTTCATTTTTGTTCTTAAGATATAAGTTTATATTTGTTAACTATTGTTTCTTCTTGTTTGATGATTAGGGGTGCTACGGATGCCACAAGGCTTACTTAGCATTCATGCTAAAGCATTTGAATCATCCTTTTCGCAGATTACAGGTATAATGTTTACGACATGTGACCGAAGAGTTCTAAACAGTTTTCGTGTCTCCCAAGTGTTAATGATTTAAGAGACATAATGTCGTAAGTGTTGTTGGTGAGATCTTCAGTTAGCCTAGCTTGTAAAAATCAGACGTACATCAATTGTAATAATCAAAATCTCTGTATTCACCTTTATTAATTTGTACAAACAAAAGAATAGGATTCGTAAACCAAGTTTAACTATATGTATAATTTCATTGTGAGTTTCTATTTGATGTATATTAGGAGATTACCCAATGTCTAAATATGATGGTTGAGTGCAATTGAATTCAATGTCGATAAGCAATTTCTTATATATAATTTAGAGCCTAGTAATTACATGCAAAGTTTGATTATGTTCTAATCTAGGAATTATTGAAAAATGATATCATAGTCAATTGCTAACTTATGAATTATGACAATTCATAGTCAAATGTAACCTATGAACTATATGCAATTTCTTATTTGATTTTTATACTATATGAAATATGCATATGCCAAACCCTATGCAAGGTCCTATGAACAATAACTATATGGTGATGTGTGTGCGCATCTATGTGCCCCTATATAACATTATGATTTCCTAACTATGCATTCGGCATCACCTTGACTTACCACAAGGTTCTAATACCATGTCAAATGTTACATTTTTGCAAATAACACGATGTATTGTATAAAATATGTGATACCAACACTATTAATGTATCATGCTGGCAGGCACATGGGCTTCCTTGGCATTTAATACTGACCATTTCCAAGATAGTGGAATGCCTCCATGGATAACATTGTGGTGCTTAAGCACATGATAGTGTGGTGATGTTTCATCTCTCGTGATGAGTTGTAATTTTTTTGGTTCGAGAATTATCTGAGATGGTTCCTCGGTGGCTATCGTAATGATGGGTCAATTAATATGGTTGTGGCTTGGGTTACGTGAAAAACCCTTCGGTGATCTCCACCATTGATCTACCAAGGGTTTTGGTTGTTGGGATCTATCCCTACCTCCACTATGCTCACAGAGGTATTGTTTTCCTTGGCACTCGGCATTGTAGTTCTAAGGAGAGGCCAACAGGACGAGAGAATTCAGGGTTTTGATAACAGTCTTTTGTGGACTACCCACGGTTCAAAACCGTGACGTGTTAGTAGTTTAATAGCCGAGACATTGAGGTGTTTTACAGTAGCAGTTTGTAATCTCAGTTCCAGAGTGTGTGATAAATTCTTAGTGGTAGTTGAATTCGACACTCGGCTTTCCATGCTTGTCCAGTGATGGTTTTCTAGAGCTGGTTTCCATACTTCTTTATATTCGATAGTGGAGAATGGTTCCAGTAGGCACAGTCTTGGCGTTCTGGTTCGATGAAATTCTTTAAAGGTAAGGGATCTCGATTTGAAACCATGTATCTTCCATTCTATTTTTTAGAGTTCAGTTACTACTATTTCGCATGCAATGATCTTTGCAAAACTTGTTTTGACCACTACTGTGTTTTGAATGGTAGGTACCTTCGTCGATGACTTCTCAACTTAGGTGTTTGGTAGCTGGAAACTACTAAAACACCGGTAAGCTTTGGTGGTTACTCGTTACTCCGGTTAGATGACTATTGGGTCTTCACTATGTTCTTTGCCGAGACTCTGTGTTTGCTTAGGCTCGGAGGTTGACCTTCATCAAAAATTGTGAGCGTGTTTTGACAATTTAGGGAGGATGAAACCATTGACCCATTCGTCGTTGTTTTCAGTAGTGCTTGTTTTTCCATTGTAAAAATCCATAAGAAAATACTTAGGAAGGGTTTCAACCTGCTACTGTTCTTGGTAATAAAAGGATTTATGCTTCGTTCAACCTATGTTTGTAATTGATGATACTATGAACTATTTTATGTAAAAGAAGAGAAGCTTAAAGTTTGCACTCTACTGGGTAATTGATGAAACGATAATTAATTTTACCCACATTATCGTGTTTGTTTTTGTATCAAGAGTAGGGCTCCAGTTTGTATTCATTTGATACTTTTAATGTTCTGCCACTGTGTATTTTAAGTAAAGCTCGATGGCTAAGGGTTTGGATCTGTATTAAAATGATTAAACCCTTAAGTGGGTTCTCGGAATTGTTCCACTATTATGGCATTTAAATGTTTAGTTTTGTAGGGACGATGTCTACAACAACTAATCGTAGGGTTTACTGTTTAATAGGTTTTCAATTAAATGTGATAATGTAGACTCATGATACTACCGAGATGCCCTTGATTCCAGTCTTTAAGAATGTAAATGATAATTGTTTTTTTGCCTATGTGTATGGAGTCTTGGACTTCTCTTTGTTATTCTTTTCTGTTGATTTTTGTGAAGGCCGTGAGCCATAATCTAATGTTCTACTTTAAGTTATGAAATGAATCGTGATCATTCCTTTGTTCTATTTGAAAACTTAACTAATCTCTTAAAGTTAATCAATCTAGGGTTTGATAAGTGAAGGGTACGAACCTGTCATAAATCTTAGGTTTAGAAATGATACTTTGCTTGCACAAAATATCATGATTCTTTGATTTAAATGAATAAATAGTTAGACAGATATGAAAACTATGCATACAGATTAGTACTTAAACAATTATGCATTATTTGAAAAGGAAAAAGTAATATAATGCTTGTTGAGGCTATTAACTTGGCAACTGTTATGATTTCCTAAATACTGTGTAACAAAAAGATAAATTTTATACTTAGATATGAAGAACATTTGTTTTCATGATAAAAATACTTGTTAACAATAAGGAAAAAAAATAGTACTATGTACTCAGGACATAAAAGTTTTTGCAGCTGTTTTTTTCAATACAGACTGGTGAAAGAAATACAGTGAACCTGAAACATTTAACTAATGAAGGAATGATAAGGGAAGAACATTGAATTATATACAAAATATTAATGGTAGGAAGAAGCTAGGAAAATACAACAATACTGGTCTTCTCATTCATCGGGAAATCTGCCTATCAATTTATCTATCTTAATTTCTTCTCTGTACTAAAGTACGAAGCAGATCCATTAGCATGGGGAAAAATGCAGAGAAATATTTTATTCATTTCATCTTACATAATCATTTCTATGCAGAATCCTAATTAGAACAGAAACTAAAATAATTATATTTGTTTGATAATATCGTTAACAACACTAAATCAATAATTGCAGATAGAAATTTAAACTACTTAGAATTAGAAAAGACAAGTAGAACCTGTAAATGAAGATAGGGCCGACAAACACCCAAGGAGGCCTATTCCTCCCAACCTTTTCCAGAAGAAGCAGCCAAAACTACTTGCTTCCTTTGGATCCCCGAGCTTGCTTACTGAACCACTAAGTAAATGGAATCTGTGTAGAAGCAAGGCACTCATTGATTTAACTTCTGCACTCATCAATGTAAATTCTACATTCAATTATGCCTTATGCCCTTAGCAATATAACTTGTGCACTAAAATATGCCTTCTACACTCAGCAATATAAATTATGCACTCAGCAATAAATAGGCAGACTTACACCATGATAAAAAAGCTCAGCATATCCCCTCATCGAATCTCTTGGGTGCAAGCAAAGCAAAACCCCAAGGTAAATTTCCTCATCACAAAAAGTGATGAACCTCAGTTCATAATTCGATGGCTCTTATATAGATTGCCTAGGTCTTTAGTGGTCAGTTTTGAATAAATGAGCCTCGAGCTCCAGTCCTACCTTCCAGGGCACTATGACCACATTTCGAGGGAGTTGTCCCATACCAACAACTAGTTAGTTGCATCATGATGCTACCACTTGTCCATTTCCTTCTACCCCATATTCCATTCTACCCAATGGGTCAGTAAACTCTCTTTCAACAGTCCACTTAGTTGTTTGTCTCCTATTTAATTTATTAAATAATTAAATATTGTGCATGTATAGTCATCTTTGGAAACTTGTCCAATATAAAACTTTACAATAAAAGTTAACATAATGTTTTCAGCAAAAAGGGTATGTCACAAATAATTGTTATGAAGAGATTAAATCAGAAATCACTTATAGATTAAGTCATTGAAAAAGTCTTAGTGCAAAAAGGCTAAATACTTATTAAATGATATTTTTAAATATTATTTATTACTTTAAAGAAACACATTATTCCAACACTCATAATTAAATAATACCCTACTTAAAGAGGGAAGATCCCAAGTTGGGGATTATCTATCTTTTCATTATCATTCTCTGATGGTAAATAAAGGAAAAAATTATGCTCCAAGCAACTGAACCAGCTATAACCTTTGGTCCTCTATCTCTTTTGCATGTTGGAATCCAGCTTGGGGGGATCCATACAGAACCAGGAATGGTTGTAGGATCATGGTTGGGAGGAACAAGGTAACCCCAAAGTTATCCAGCTAAAGGAAATGACCATAATAGGTTAGCTAGACACAACAGGCTCTACATTAACCATTGTTGACTGTGCAGGTGACTACAGGAAGGATTCAAGTGCCAAGCAGCTAGGTTTCCATAGGAAGGGAGCAAGTACTCAAGCAACCAGTTATGGACTATTTAATGTTCCAAATTTCCAGTTATAATAAAGTTAGGTTTCTACAATTAGAATAGATACTGCAACATTGTTCATTACCAATATTATCAACTTCGAGGTTCTTCCTAGAACCCAGTGGAGGGTCTAGTAGGTCTAGCCGAGCTAGCCTTTGCTAGACAACTTATGTTGTCTTCTAGGTTAGGGTTATTATAATTTATTGTTTATAGATATATGTTTTCTGTTTGAATTGTATTTCCCTATTCATAGGGCAGGGTTTCATCTATGACTGTTAGTTCTTTTAAATTATTATCCTGCCTACTGGGAACAACACCAAATAGAAATAAAAACCAGACATCGAAAGTTTCAGCCGCACTACACTTTTCATTTATCAAACGCCTCTATGATTCAACCATTTTTCAAACTTTACATAAAAAATAAACGCATCAAGTATTACAAGAGAATCGTATTCCAAAACATAAATTCCCACACAACTCAAATAGTATTCTGCATTTTTAATATGGGTTCTAATCCCAAGTTTCATGGATCGAACCCCATCACCAATAAATGGGCGCATCACATTAAAGCAAATTTATTGAATACACATGTAATATCCCAAATTTTTGGACTGACCATTGTCATGTTATATTGGGCCACTGCCCCGACATTTATGACTTGATTACGAGTATTGGGCATGAGCTCTAGCACATGTGATTATCCTTTTATATTGATATACTGGGTATGGACCCTGACTGACTTCTTTAGTGATTATATGATTGGCCGGGAAGGCCCTAATGTTGTGTTTATGTTCCTTAGCATATTATGTGGGTACAAGGCCTAATATATATATATATATATATATATATATATATATATATATATATTGAGATGAACTTCTATTACTTATTGTGCAGAGCTGTGATTTTACATGTTTTATATGATGCATTGAGCATGGACTCAGAAACAGAGAAGAGACCTACGTACTGGGCATAAGCCCCAATGTACCTAGATGAAGGTTGATGTACTGGGAGTAAGCCTTGATGTACATCGAGTGTTGGGCATAAGCCCTGGAGCACTCTAAGCTTGAAAGAGAATGAATACCGGATCCGAGGCCACTTAAATATTCCAGAAGTGCCTCACAACCACATTCTAGCGCTAGTGTTGAGAAAAGGCTTTGGAATTGTACTAGCATAATGCCCATGTCAGAGTGTTGAGTTAAAAGGCTCTGAAGAGCACTCGGGATTACTAGATCTTAAGTGTTGAGTCGGAAGGACTTTGAATAGCACTTATGTGTTTTATCACAACTATTCGAATTGATTAAATAAATCTTATTATCATCAAGTACTACGAGACTACCATGTTAAAACGAGGGAATCTAACATGTAAAGGGAGAGACTAGAGGTCCTATACTAGCTTACTGAAACCATCCAAAGAAGTGGACCCTATCCTGAAAAAGATTTAAAGGAAGTATCATGTGAAGATACCTAATTAAATAAAAGATAAACACCACCACTTAAAGCTTGAATTAACTACTAGTGGTCTTCTAGGGTTAATATGCTTAAAATCCTCAAGGCTATTATTATTGTTATTATTATTCATAAATTTAATAATGATGACTGTTATTATTTAATTATAAAATACATTTATTTTATATAGTTTATGCATTAATAAATCAATAATGTATTAATATTGATCACAAGTCTAGAAAGGCTTAAATAAAAAACACTTTAGTCAAACAAAGTTGAGAAGTCCTAGTTCCAAAAGAAGTAGTAATAAATTAAACAAGTACTCTTTTTAAAATTAAAGTTGTTTATTTTAAAGAAACCAGTAATTCCAACAGTCTTAATTCAAGATTTACCTGCTTAAAGAGGATAGACCCCAAATTAGGGAATCATCTTTTTCTTTGAGATAATTTTGTTATGAAATAAAAGAGAAACTCTCTGCTCCAAGAAGGGAAAAGTCTTTCCACCTAAATTTTCCTGATCTGAACCAGCTACGAATCTATGGCCTCTATCTCTCAGTTTGCATGTCAAAACTAGCTCGGGGGGATTCATACTGAACTGGGAACAGTGGTAGGATCTTGGTTGGGAGGAACGTAGTAGTCCCAAAGTCATCCATTCCAAGATCAATTGTCAAGTCAGTTAAAAGTTCAGCAGTTTTCCATTAATCATTTGGCTAAGTGTGTAGGTCATTACAAGTGGTAGCAAGCTACAGACAAGAAGCAGGTATGCAAAACTACAATACCTTCAAACTAATTATTTTCGGAATGCAATGTTAAAAAATTATTGTTCTCCTTATCAGTATTAATTCAAGATTCTGCCAAAAAATCAGTGGCATTGCCTAACAGGTCTAGCCATCTAGACTTTGCTAGTCAATCGAATTTTTAAACTTCTAAAGTTTCAGGATTCACTAAGTATTTTTTTTAATTTGTTGTTCTATTTATTTCCTCCTATCTGTCAATTAATTCCTTTTACAATGCAATGTATTTATTTAGCTACTGCGATCAATATTTATCAGGCATCGTTTGTCACCATACAAAATGATTTGAAAACCAAGATATACAAACTTATAGTAAAACATAGTCATGACAGAGACCTGGTAAAACGAATCTCTAGGGCTTAGTCTAGACATCATTCTTTGCATGCATATATATATATATATATATATTTGTGTGTGTGTGTGTGTGTGTGTGTGTTGTTATTTAAAAAAAAACAAAGTATAATAGATTTAATTCTGATCTAAATAGTTTTCCTTCCAATCCAAGCAAAGCATTCTCTTTGCTTTCCAAACCATGCAAACACCACACTTAAAACGAAAATAGCAGATATGAAAGAAATCTTTACAAATACTCATACGCATTTTCTTTTGTTCACTTATATTCATTTGCAAAACACACAAACCCTAGTACATTGAGTGACCGAAACAATAATACGAACACCAGTTATTTCAGATTTTCTACAATGAACAAGACACTAGTAAAGTAGAAACGCAGAATCCTGTCGAAAATACAGGTCAGGGATCGGATCTCATAACCTTGCTCTAGTCAAACTTACAGGAAAACACTTCCTATAGGATGCACGATTTCAAACGTAGCCCACAACATTTTAAACTCTCATCAAACAATTCAATGAATTTTGTGGAGCTTTACACAGAACCCAAGCTAGTAGTCATTTAGTATTTCTCTTATAGGATCTTCATTTTACAAGGAAACCCAAACATGGTTTTTCTTACTATCAAGTACAGACATCAAAACAAATCGAAATCACCATCCTCAGACCCTAGCTACGTTTTACTAAATAGAGGTGCAGAAGACCTCGTAGTAGTCATCTACTTTTGCATAGCATTTCATAAAACACACAAAAGCACCATAGAATTGGAAACAGTTTCAGGGCAGACATCGGGTAAAGTGAAATCATAGAACTTTCCTCTAATTATAGTTACAACACAAGAATGAAAACGCAACACAAGTTTTACTTCCATTTCAGATTCGTAAACATGCAGGGCAAGAAGAAAATTACCATTAGATTCCATTATAACCACACATTCCGGTTGGGATCCATTTCTCATTTCAAAACAAAATCGAATTTACATTGTACAGGAAATGGAAACGCCAAGCAACAGAAAGAGATTCAACTTCATAAACAAAAAAATTACATCATAGTCCCATCTGCGAATTTGAATCTCTTAATTACATTTTGAAACCCAACATTTCTCTAGTCCAGCCAATAGGTGACCATACCAGACTCCCCAAGGTGAATCAGTAAGCCAAGGGCTTACGGGAGTCTCCCTTCAAAACAAAACAAGATGCATTAATACATCATTAGAGATGCGAGAGGCAGGGCAATGCGTGGGTAAGCTGGACTTACCAATACCATGGACAATCCCAGCATTGTACACCGAAGACATTTATCACCTGCCAAATACAAGCAAGTATTATTAGTCAACAAACCCTGCGATTTATGTATCAAAAGAGAAAAGGTGAATTGACAACCGCATGAAGTTGTTCATACCTGAGAGAAGTATGATACCCGTCACCAGCTTAGCTGAAAAATGTTAAGTGTACTAACCACAAGTGTAGCTTGGGTCAGGACACAACCATAGCCACCATTACAATGAAGTGTAGAGCAGGTAAACAAACAAACACGCAGAAGACAGGACTAAAGCAAAAACCCCCAAATCGTTACAAACCCTCATTGATAGGCTGTCACCCATTGTGCATTGAAACGTAGTAAATATCACACCAACCCTACTCTAGTGGAGGTTCAATTCTTATGTACAAAGACTATAGTAGAGTCGTGGAACTTTAGACACGTTTTATTTAAATATGCAAAGGGTCTCATGACCATAAACTTTACCTTAGCAAACCCTTATGTCTTATGAACTTGTGCAGTGTAGTGCATCCACTACAAATGGATTATCACTCATAAGCTTGCACCTAGTAAAAATTAAGCCAATAGTGGAGTATGGACCAACCCTCTAGCGTAGCACGATCATAGTGTTGAGATATTGTAACTTCAAAGAATATTATATTTGTACTTTATTATTTTGGAGATGATTCATTCCTCCGTGAAGATCTTATTGTATATCCGGAGATGTTTATTCCTCCGTCGGAATGTGGTAACTTGGTTTATTAGACATCCCTAGTGGGGATCGGCCCTGTATGTGTTATGTGGGTCAAAGGGTTATTAGACCACCCTAGAGGGGTCGGCCTAGTCAGTTGTAGTAGGGTATTTAACCCATTGGTTAAATACAAGCCTACATGATTTGCGTAAAAGACAAGTCGGAGTAGTGTATAAATAGAGGAGGTGTATTCCTCATTTCACACACCAACACACTCACTTGAGAATATAGCGCACTTGTGGAGGAGAGGTCTGCTATGGTGGAGGAGGAGATCATGTCTTTGGTTTGCATCTTTGTATATTGATGGTCATCTATATTGAGGAAGCTTTACTGGGTTTTCTACCCCATGAGGGTTTCCCAGGATAAATATGTGTCTCGTGTGTTTATGCTATGCTTGTTGTTTCTTCAGTGATCCTGTATATGCTATTATTGTGAAATGGAATGTAATTCTACTATTTTCTGTCTTAGCATATTAAATCTTAACATGGTTTCAAAGCTAACTTGAAGGAAGGCAAGGTATGGCACTTACGACACTTGCTTTACTTACGACAATTTGGAGGTTAGGGTTTTATATAGAAAAAACCCGTTATCGTGGAACTTTCTCCATAAATCCATTTTGGCAAAGGTTCAAGATTTGAAACCTTTACAGGTCGTAGATAAGATCTCTAGGTATCTTGTGTCCAAAGGGCACCCTCAGATTCGTTGTACTTTGTAAGTTATTATCAGTACAAGTTAGGGTTTTTGCCTCTTCCAGATCTCAGTCAAAATCAAGTGACCTAGGAAAAAAGGTCATAACTTGGGCTAGGAAGCTCCAAATGAAATTTCATCAAAAGTGACAGGTAGTACACAGACTATACTAGCTTAGGAAAAAATTTCAGGGACCGAAGCGGAACCAGTGACACGTGGAACGCCGTACAAGTTCACTCTCCTATTTTATCCCATAAACAGGTCACGTTGCGACACTTGGCATAATTTGGGATAGGAAGATCCAAATGAAATTTAGTAAAAAGTGGTAGGTACTGCACAGATAGTACTATCTCAGGACACATTTTCAGAGGCCAAGGTTGAACCAGTGACACGTGGAACACCGTACAAGTTCACTCTCCTAGTTTATTCCATAAACAAGTCACGTTGCGACACTTGGAATAACTCTCTCTTAGAAAATCCAATTGAGGTCAGACCTGTCAGGATGGAAAGATGACAGGTCAGGCTACCACAAAAAAAAAATTTAGACCCTGTGGAGTGAAAATGTCGGAGTTACAGCAGAAACAATCAGGTACATATTTCTGTCAAAACAAAATTATTTTTGGAGCACCTTCATTCATGGCTTTCGGAATTTAGGGTTTCGGAGAATGTTAGAATCTTTGGAATCAGAGTCCATGGCTAAATACTGCTCAAGGAAATTGAAATTTAGATACCAAGATCGAATTTTTTGGTTGGGTAGAAGACCAGGCTTGATCAAACCCCAGTTCAGGATTTTGATCGGAAAGATGGAAAATTAGGGCTTCAGCAAAAGTTGGAATTTTTAAAGTCTGTGACCACGACTGGAATCTCCTGAGGAAAATAAGAGTTTAGATCCTTGGATTGAACCTTTTGATTGGGAAAAAAGGTGGGCTTCATCAAACCCTAGTTTGGGATCCTGTCCAGAAGATTCAGAAGTTTCGAAGGCAATTTTGAGGGGTCAAATTTTGGAGATTTGAAAATTGAAGTATGATAGTTTTGATCATCTTAGCAAGTCACATCCTTCCATCCATTCAAAAGTGTGAAAGTCAAAGATTGAATTTTTAGGGTTTCTCCAACAAACCCTAATCAAGCTTCAGATCAAGTTTCAGGGGGAGTTGAGGCTAAGGCCTTACATAAGAAGACTACAAGAAGTCTCGACTGGTATGACTTAAGGAAGTTCAGGTATGTCTTGAAATCTGATTCCTGATTAAATTCATAATGTGTTTGTATTCATATTATTTATTATTACAATCTTGATTAATGCTAGAATTGTCTTATCATCCTAGTCATAGTATGAATGCATGTGAATGATTGAAGACATTCACTGATTAGGGCTATATGATTGTACTAATGCATTATGGTGTTGTGTGAGGTTGGCGTTGTCTGCTAACAAGATATAGGTACATCACGAAAGACAAATCAAGTCCCATGACCATGACAACATAAAGACAAAGACTCATCCATAATCTTTGTTCTACTTATGAGGTATGTATGACTTTGTTATATTATGCTTAACCTATGAGACATGCAGGTTCTAGCTCAGGATCTCTAAATCATTGAAGAGATTGTTTAGGTATGTTGTACATAACTAAGCAGGTATACTAATCGAGGTATGTTTTCCTATGTCAAGTTAGAATCTTACCTTGTGTTAGGATCCCTTATATAAGTATACTTGGTATGATTGGTTATGCTTATTCGCAAAGTTAGTAATCAAGGGTTTATGCATATTATGTCTCTTATCTTGATGATTTAATTAACCACAAGAGTACTATGATCAAACAAGAATATGCATGAGTAAAAGAAGACTTCCTTGAAACCATGAATACTAATGATCATGACTATACATATTCAAGATTATTTAGAATTAGAATGTTTTGATAATATTGAGAATATAGTAATGAATGTATGTTTGTGTATGAGATCATGAGGATGACACTAGTGCACACTTGAGCGTGCACAGTGGTACAGAATGAATAGAAGTTCAAAAGACATATAGAAGATCAAGCAGGAGGCAACCACACAAACATAAAAGATAAGTATTTGAGTTGTTATTTGAAATAATAAATGATATTGCTTGTATGCATATTTTTATTCCTAGAATATATCATGCTGAGTGTAAACATTCATAGAGCATTGAACAGTATACTACTAATATGCATATGATTGGCAAGTTGGACAAACATTCCATTGTTGCTTGTCTAGAATGAAAACCTCTTTGCTGACATGTTGAGAGTTGTGCACACTCTCGATAGTATGTTCTAGTAGAGATGGAAGGCATCTAGATAGCCACTGTATGCATAAAGGATATGGAAAAGTGTTGTGCCAAAGTATTGGTCAAGATAGTTGCATAACTATGTAAATGATATCTGTATGCATAATAGGTTATCATGATTTCATGGTTATGAAATATTACTAATCATGTACTTAATTTTGATTTGTAGGAAATATCATGAAGAATGATGAACACCGAACAAGTGATGGATGTTCAACAAGAAGATTTACAAATCAAGCAAAATATAGAAGGCTCATGGCTAGAAGATTCTCTTAGAAAGAGGAAGAGAATCATAACAAGATGTTTGCACCAAGTGGATAGATAAGACCATTCTCTTAATGGTGTAATCAGGTTTTGTATGGGTACCCAGGATCGATAGTTAATTGATGAGCTTAATGATCATCATGGGTGATGTGGATCACAACCTTTGCTACAAGGTTGAATATGGTCTCCATACACAGATGAACTGGATGCAAGAAGGAATTCACCACAGAGTTCGAATGATGTTGAGGCATATATCAGTAGAGCCATCTGACAAGAGATGGCACAGATAGATGGCTGCAGAAATGAAAATGAAAGATCTCCTATTGATGCATTACTTCCTAGGTCTGGAAGTATGGCAAGGATTAGAAGGAATCTTTCTCAACCAGGGAAAGTATGCCGAGAAATATTAAAAGGACTTGAGGTGTTGGAATGGCCACTCTTATGGATTCCATCTTGAAGCTGTTAGGGGATGACTTATCAGAGTTAGTGGATATAACTCTATACAGTCAAATTATTGGGTCATTGATGTATCTAACATATACTAGGTTAGATATATGCTTTGCTGTGAACACCTTGAGTCAGTATCTAGTGGAAACTAGATGTGTTCACCTGATAGTTGTAAAGCATGTGATGAGGCACCTAAAGGATACGATAGACTTTGACCTATGCTATCTTGGAGATCATGACTTCAGATGGCTACTCAGATGTTGATTGGGAAGAAAGAGTATTAGACAGGAAGAACACATCGAAAGGATGTTATTGTCGGGGATCAACCATGATCTTGTGGTTTAGCTGGAAGCAGTCTATTGTGGCTCTTAGCACAAGCGGAATATATGGCTGCTTGCTCTGCTAGTTGTGAAGAAGTTTGGCTTCAGGATTGTTTGACCTAGAGATAGAACCAACTATGATCCTATGTGACAAATAGAGGTGTATCAAGATGACAAAGAATCCAGTGTTCCATGATAAATCAAAGAACATAGGTATCTAACAAGATATGATGCAGAAAGGAACTATAAAGTTTGAATTTGTAACAGGTTACCAATGTACTAACCAAACCTCTACCTCAAGTGAACAAGTTATCAACATACTCACCAAACCTCTACATCAAGAAAAGTTTGAGTATTTCCGAGACAAGCTTGGAAGGACCCTCCTCGAAAGGGGGAGTGATGTGGTCACTGATGATGAGATTGCCTCATCCACAGCAAGGTCGATGATGTGGATACTTGTTTACTACACTTGGATACTTAGATCATTTAGACTTAGGACTCTTATACTTAGAATATTTTTTACTTGCTTTTACTTTGATGATACATGTTTTGTTGATGTATCGATAAGGATACATGTTTTGTTGATGTATCGATGAGGATACATGTTTTGTTGATGTATCGATGAGGATACATGTTTTGTTGATGTATCGATGAGGGTACATGTTTTGTTGATGTATCGATGAGGGTACATGTTTTGTTGATGTATCGATGAGGATACATGTTTTGTCGATGTATCGATGAGGATACATGTGTTGTCGATGTATCGATGAGGATACATGTTTTGTTGATGTATCAATGAGGATACATGTGTTGTCGATGTATCGATGAGGATACATGTTTTGTTGATGTATCAATGACGATAAATGTGTTGTCGATGTATCGATGAGGATACATGTTTTGTTGATGTATCGATGAGGATACATGTGTTGTTTATGTATCGATGGGGATACATGTTTTATTGATGTATCGATGAGAATACATGTTTTGTTCATGTATCGACGAGGATACATGTTTTGATGATATCTGTATTGATAAGGATATAGGTGGGGATTGTATCATCCCCGGACCTTGGTCCTTGAATTGAACTGTAGATGTATGGTCTCCGAGAATAAAGTCCTTAGTGGACAGATGGGGATTGTATCATCCTCAGACCTTGGTCCTTGAATTGATCCGTAGACGTATGGTCTCTGAGAATAAAGTCCTTAGTGGACAGATGGGGGATTGTATCATCCCCGGACCTTGGTCCTTAAATTGATCCGTAGACATATGGTCTCCGAGAATAAAGTCCTTAGTGGACAGATGGAGATTGTATCATCCCCGGACCTTGGTCCCTGAATTGATCCGTAGACGTATGGTCTCCGAGAATAAAGTCCTTAGTGGACAGATGGGGATTGTATCATCCCCGGACCTTGGTCCCTGAATTGATCCGTAGACGTATGGTCTTCGAGAATGAAGTGAAGGGGATTGCATCATCCCGGAACCACTAGTTCAAAATGTACGTGATGGGGATTACATCATCCCGGAACCACTAGTTCAAAATGTACGTGATGGGGATTGCATCATCCCGGAACCACTAGTTCAAAATGTATGTGATGGGGATTGTATCATCCCCGGACTTCGGTCCCTGAATTGACCCGTAGATAGATGTCTCCGAGAAGTGGTCCCTAGTGGATGAGAGGGGATTGTATCATCCCCGAACTTCGGTCCCTGAATTGACCCGTAGACTAATGTCTCTGAGAAGTGGTCCCTAGTGGATGAGAGGGGATTGTATCATCCCCGGACTTTGGTCCCTGAATTGATCCGTAGACATATGTCTCCGAGAAAGTGGTCCTTAGATTTTGTCTAAGTTGACGAGTGGACTGTATCGTCCCTAGACATGTTATGGTGTCTTAAATGAATCATGTGGTTTGCAGAGTATGCTGTTATTGAGGATACTTGTATTGGTGTGGATACTCGTATTGATGATCTGTATACTTGTATTGGTGTGGATACTTGTATTGATGATGTGGATACTTGTATTGGTGTGGATACTTGTATAAATGATGTGTATACTTGTATTGGTGTGGATACTTGTATTGATGATATATACTTGTATTGATATGTATACTTATATTGATGAGGATACTTGTATTGATGGTGTGTATACTCGTGATGGTGTAGATGACGATGCTGCTAATCGTGACGATCTAGATGATGATGTTGTTGATCGTGATGGTCTAGATGATGATGCTGCTGATCGTGATGGTCTAGATGATGACGCTGCTGATCATGATGGTCTAGATGACGATGCTGATGATCGTGGGGATCCAAATGTTGATGTTGCTGTAGCTGTTTGAGTGCTGCAGAAGATAAAGACTCAGTACTAAAGATGTTGATGTTCCAGTATTGAAGATGTTCGAGTAACTGCTTGAGTTACTAATGATGTTGAGAAAGCTTCCAATGATTTATAGATGTATCATGTATATGACTCCTTGCTCGTGCAGATGCTGTTATAATATCCTTCTCGTTAAGGGGGAGTGTTGAGATATTGTAACTTCAAAGAATATTATATTTGTACTTTATTATTCTGGAGATGATTCATTCCTCCGTGAAGATCTTATTGTATATCCGGAGATGTTTATTCCTCCGTCGGAATGTGGTAACTTGGGTTATTAGAATTCCCTAGTGGGGGTCGGCCCTGTATGTGTTATGTGGGTCAAAGGGTTATTAAACCACCCTAGAGGGGTCGGCCTAGTCAGTTGTAGTGGGGTATTTAACCCATTGGTTAAATACGAGCCTACATGATTTGTGTAAAAGACAAGTCGGAGTAGTGTATAAATAGAGGAGGTGTATTCCTCATTTCACACACACACACTCACTTGAGAATGTAGTGCACTTGTGGAGGAGAGGTCTGCTATGGTGGAGGAGGAGATCATGTCTTTGGTTTGCATCTTTGTATATTGCTGGTCATCTATATTGAGGAAGCTTTGCTGGGTTTTCTACCCCATGAGGGTTTCCCAGGATAAATCTGTGTCTCTTGTGTTTATGCTATGCTTGTTGTTTCTTCAGTGATCCTGTATATGCTATTATTGTGAAATGGAATGTAATGTTGCTATTTTCTATCTTAGCATATTAAATCTTAACACATAGTAGATACAACTGCAAAGTAAACGCAAAAGGATGATATTAGCAAAATGCTAAGTAAGTCCAGAAACACCCAAGCTTACCCGTACCTCTCGTCAACCCTGCCGAGGTATGTAATTACCTCTCCTAGAGTGTTACAACACCCACCCTGCGAGTAGCATATCATCCACAAAGGGCATATCACCTGAAGGTACCATTCAGACATTTCACCATACATTCATATGCATTCATTTAAAACAATATGAAAGGGCACTATTACAATTACGTTGGTAAATATAAACTCATAACCAGGATACATTATCTTTTTGAATCCACATTGCTTCTGCAGAATTGGAAATGTAAAAAGCTAGAATTTATGATTTTTGGAAAGTGTAGACTTTCTTTTATTTACAATGAGCATTTACATATTATTTTCATAGTATTAAAATTGTCATGCGACTATTTCATTGCAAACAGTATTTATTACAGGGACGGACAAAATTTTTAAATTTTTGCTATTTATGGGACATTACAACACAGTAACCATAAAACTTGTTCTACAATTAGCTAAACATTCATCCTTGCAAACACTAAGTTAGAATCCATAGGAAGAACTAGGGTTTTTTCCATTATTTAAAAGCTGCCAACAGTCAAAACACGATTCAATACATCTAGCAAACTGTAGTAAAACCACGAATTACTCCTTAGAAATCATGATCAAACACACAACAGTCAAAATGAAAGCTACTATTTCATATAAATATGAACGCAGACCTTTTTAAGTACTCTGATGGGAATGACCCCCAAATCTAAGCTGGAATCTGTAATGTCCCCATTTTGACCCCCTTTGTATTAAACCGTAAATGATGTAAATATTGTAATTTAATCATGGTGAGGAGCTCAAGGCCAAGGCCCCACCATCGATTTAGCGTTTCATGAATCGGCAATTAAAAATAGATGCCCATGGTTCTTGTGCGAGATGGGCACAATGTAAATAAGACACCATGAAAATACGAATTTTAATGGAAAAACCCACAACCGGCCATGCAATGCAACAAAAGAGATGGGGCATGACTTTACAAGGAAAAGGGAGGGAAATTATTCAAACCTTGAGCCAATGGTATTAATCCATGTGTCAATGGGGAAACCCATAAACCACCAACTACCCATTTTGTCTCATGTACCCAATCATTTAATTTTTCCAAGAAATTGGTTAAGGCAGTTAATGCCTTGGGAATGAAAGAGTATGGGCAAGCCATTTTCGTGCATGGGCAAGCCATCAACTTGGAAAATCGTGTTTTTGCTTGTGGGGCAAGAAACCACCCACGAAATGGTGCCCAAAGCCATTCTGTACAGGCAGCCTTGGATCATTCACGCAGTTAGAGTTAGCTGGGTCTTTCCATTTACGTTTTTCATCCAAATGCTGCATTTTTCCATGCCTGGGAGTCGTTTTTGCAGTATATAACAGTTGGGAGAGGGAGGGCCACGTTTTGGGGGACTGTAGGGAGGTCGTTTTTGCCCCTGAATGTCCAATGACGTTTTTCTAAAAACGGATTTGGCTTCCTGGGTTGTTCACCAACTTCCCATTTTCGTTTTTGTGGGTTCCCACGTTTTTCTGGGTTAGTTGAAACCCCATCTCATGCATTCCACTGTGGAAAACGTTTTCCTCATGCCCAGCAAGTGGGGTTCTGCTGTTATGTGCATCCTTGTTCTTGGTTTGAGCCTGTGAGCTGAAGTGTTGGAGTGGTAGGGGATAGAAGTGGCTTGATAAACCTAGTGGGGGAGACAACCTCTCAGAAAGATCAAGAGGGCTTTGGTTACTCTTCTATGCATACCCTGAGAGCACTACATAGGGAAGGTATGGCTTGAGGGACTGCACAGCAGTGAAAAGAATACTTCCTTGTGCTGGGTGTGTAGGTAATGTGGGTGCCAAGCTAGATAGATCTTGCAAGGTTATCCCTGGCTCTGAGCTGGAGCTCACTAGCTTAGCAACTCTTCCTTTCCATCTCCTCGTAGCCTGATAAACCCAATTGTAGATTGGCTTGGCTCATCTTGGTGTATGCTTGGCTATGTGTGAGTCTGCTGTTCCCTGGTTCCTTGTAGAGATCATGCCCAGCTCGGGGGTGGCAGTGGTGCTGAGAGATTAAGGAGCACACTGGCCTATGGTTGGGTGGAACGTTGCAGTTGCATAGCCAGTTGCTTGGGACTGCCTTATTGAGATAAGTATTCTCTGGTGTAAATTAGCAATTATCATTTGATGAATGTTATGAATGTATGTGGATGTATTAAACGAATTTGCTTCTGCTGTGTTTTTAAAAGTTTAGGAATTTCCATATGATCTTGTATATTTCTGCACAGATCTTTATTTCATGGCTGCCACAGAATCTTGAATGTGTGTTAGAGATCAATAGCATTTATTTGATTACCGTCGTTTTTCCATAGTATGCACAGATACAGTTCTTGCATCAATTTTTTTAAAACAAAACGAATTGGGGCTAATTGCCCGGAGTGAGCACGGTGATCCTCTCTATCACGATGGTACGATAGAGGGGACACTACAGAATCTCTGAGCCTAACTGTAGGAAGTCCATTTCGGAATAAATTTAATTAACACAGGTCTAAGTATCAAATCCTCAAAGAGAACACATTGCCCAACAACCTTCCCTATAAACTAGTCAAATGATAGAAGTACCATAAGAACCAGCATTTACAGATTTCTACTTAGAAATACAAAACGACTAGCTACAAGATAGAATCACAAATACATCTTGATATATTCTTTTATGCCATAGGAAAGAAAAACACAGGACAGAGCAAAGTTAAGAAGCATTTAGTTAGCATGGATTCCATTAATTAAGACCCTAACTTTCCATCAACATTCGTAGACTTACAAAGCACAAGTAAAAAGAATTCAATAGCCATAGTATCTTCACAAGGCTGTTCAAACTTCATAGAAGAGAAATCATAGAATCCCTCTTATCCATTACAAAACCTTAAAGACGAGTTCCATATAGATAAATCTATCTCTTTGAAATCCTATATTTACATAGGCACGGTTAAGCTGAAAGAAATGAAGGCCAAAACCCTTAGTAGATTCACCCATCACATTATTATTACAACAATGTACCAGACACTAGGTCAAGCCAAAGGCGACCTCTCTGGAGATTTCAAGTCTGAGGGAGCCAAAGGCATCACGAATCTCCCCATTACCAACTTATTAAACCCTTCTCCAAACCACCGAGAAAAATAGGGTGAAAGGGGTGAAAGAACCCAGGACTTACCAGTCCAAATATGTGGTGAGTCATATTGCCTCTCCTTCTGGCCACGCAGAGAGTCATCATACCTATCAGTAAGTGAAAGTGAAACCAAGTTAGGGTCAGAAGGAGTTCTTAAAATTAGAAATGAGAGGAGAAGTATTACAGTATCCGCGTGGACATAATTTACCTGTGAGATGACCTCTGCATCGAAGTCGTGTTATCCAAACCCTACCCTGGCCATGAGCATAGCTTAGGATAGGCACTACCACATTACATAGAGCTAAAAACCCTCGCAGCCAATAGACCAAATAAAGTCACGATTTGCCAAAACTTGGAAGTAACCCTCGCTTAAGCCTTAATCTAGCTGGCCAAAGTCACGTGACTATCACGTGTGGTATTAAACGCTCACAACTACCATGATAACACTTACAAATTCAAATTATTTATCAAACTATGTATATGGTTGTGTTGGTGCAATACCCTTTAGCTATTAATACAAGGACAAGTTTCTCAACTCTTTCACGATTTCATAAGGGGTGGTTCCACTTTTAGAGTTTTACATAGGATAGTTTCCAGCCATAAGGCCATCAAGGGACACATGCGTAGAAGACAACAATTAAATAGGAATTAGAATAATCATTAAGTAAGTCCATAGGTATTCCCCTATTCACACCTTACCTCTAGGCGATTCCTCCAGGAGTGTTTAATCAAACCCCAAAGATTCAGGGTGTTTCAACTTCCCTCATCAGATGCATCATGCCTGAGAATTGACATTAGACAATTGAAATTTCAAACATACATTTAGATCAAGTAAGAAGAATAGAGACAACTAGTAGTATGGCATGGAAAAACCTTACACCCATATGTTCATCCTAAATTATTTCCGCACAAGAGTTTGAACGATAAAAGTTACCTTGATAGAAGTTTTATTAACACATTGGAATGGAAAATGCAAGTACTGATACTTTTAACATCACTGTAGAAAAATCTCATAAATTTATAATCTATGTTAGGAAATTTAGCAAGAAGAGGAATTTTTTTTTTATCTTACGTTTTTAGGGACATTACATCCTCACAATAAACTTAAGGTTTCTTCCACGATTTTCTTCAGGTGAACAACGATTTTGACTTCTTTCTAACAGATTATGTCTGCACAAAATTGCAGTTGTCACTTTCTTCGCAATAAGTTTATGTCTTCTCCAATCGCATTCCAATTCATATGCAGATCCTTTTCTACTCGTCTTCGCTGGCAACGGGTGTTCAACAATCTTCAACAACAGATTTTACTTTGCATTGAGTAGCGGCTTCAACAAACCTCACTAGAGAGGAGACTTTCCATTGCATCTACAACAACACTCAACAAAACCTCTAAGGGCACAACAAAACCTAATGGCTCAACAAAACCTCAAATCAAGAGGAGGCTCCTAAATCCATCTTGGATTGACCAACAGATTATAACCAAACGCTTTGATACCATGTTCAAAATATGGGTAGAGACATAAACAAAAGAGTTACAAGCACGAATGGCTAAACTACATATCTCATATTATACATTCGTATATATATGTTACATAGCTTGATGGTTTAAGGTAACACCAACTAACCAATCATAGAACGGAATACCGGAATGTAACTAACACACTTAACTAATGAGATTACTATTTCTAACACAAAGAACTCAATCTCTAGCCATTTTTCAAATCCTTCTGTAACATCCCGGAAAAATCACAAAAAATTAAATTTTTTCTATGTGACAATAAATGCTATTTAATATATGCGGAATAGAATAAAGCATCAAAAGTTATCCTGTTGTAATAAATACCATGCTAGCTTATTAAGTAAGAATTTGCAACAAATAGATTGCAGCTTATGTCTTGATGTTATCCAATTTTAGTTGTGTTGCATACAATTTCTACTGTTGTTGATTATGAATATTGAAACATCTATTTGACTAATGTACTTTTATTTGATTGATGAAGGGGTCCTTCGGATGCCCCCAGGCTTACTTATGATTTGTGCTAAATCATGTGATTTGTACTTGTGACAGTTTACAGGTAAGGGTTTGAGGTTTCGACAAGTCAATAAACAGTTTTACTATGAATCTATTTTGTCATTAATTGAAGAGATAAAACTGTGGACATTCTTCTGGTGAGAATCTTTGTAAACTGTAAGCTTGTATATAAATCATAAGAATGTCTAGAAAGATTGTATCTAAGCTCTATACTCAGATTTATGTTTTATTTCCATTCATGTTGAACTGTATGTAATTATCTATCTCTCATGTAACAGTTCGCTAACTTCCCTAGGGTCTATACTCCTACCATGCTTATGATAATTTGATTTATCATCATGTCTTTTATTTCACTATACATTAATATGTATGTGTAAACAATCTTCTTGATTATTATACAACCCATTTATATGGTGTTGGGACATGATTAAACAATTATAAACTATATAAATAAGATATTATATGTTGGGCGTTATGTGCAATAGTGTTGCCCCATGTGATATTATACTACCCTAGTGAACTATACAAACCTATGATGCCATGCAACAAAGCGACATTATACAAACTATATCAATAATTTTGTAAACATGTCTTGCTATGTAAACTTTGGAGTATTTTATTATGTGTTGTGTGCACTTATTCATGACCCTAAGTGACACTTATACAACCTTGTGAAAACCCTATTCAACCCTTAAATTCATGTTACAAGGGTGATATAACATGTCCATACCATATCTACGTTGTTTTAATGTGAATGTTATAATGGTTTACAGGTTGGCGGATGTGATTGTTTCTTAAGCATTGAATGCTTACAACCAACGAGAATTAGTGGCATTCCCTTGTGGATAGCTTAGTATGCTTGGTTCATGTGAATTTATTCTGGTGTAACAACAGAGTGCTGAGTTGTAACTCGATGAAGATTTAAACGTTGATGAGTTGGATCCATCGTGGCTGTGGTAGTGATGGCTCATTAAATGTGATAGTCGGTTGGTGATCTCGTGAATCTCACCAATGATCTACATCGTTGATCTTGGTAGGGATTTCAATGCTGTGGTTAAACCCTACCTTGTTGTATTCGATGAGTTTATTGTGTTTGTTTTCATTTGGTAGTGGTAGCTCTTTGTGGCCGATACACTGAGGGTTTGTAGTCTTATTGTTTTGGCCTGTGGAGGCGTTGTTCCTGAGTCTTGAACTTGTAACTTCTGAAGTTTATAGAGCCAAGCTCTCTTATGTTCTTGTATGGTGGTGAAATTTACATTTGACAGTCTTAGAGTTTTGTATTTGTATGGTTCGATACCCCGACTTGTTGAGGGTTTGTTTCTTTTAAGATTGGGTTTGAAAAGAATAGCCCAGGGCCTCGCCATCGTTACTATCCTTCTTGGCACTGTGCTACTATGTTAAAATAGTGGATGGTTTTGTGTTGGCTTCGGCTATACCAACAATTGACGAAGTAGGGTTTTCAATGCAGTTGAAAGGTCTCGGCGTTCATTGCTGCTATGACTATAATTTGAAAGGTAATGTGTTTTGATATCCTTCCCTATATTGTGCATACAATGATACTAATAGTTATTCAAATTTCAATACTATAATCTCTTCTTCTTGGTTACTGTTTTAACCACGTTCAATATGTTTTTGTAGGTGTATTATGCAATGGCTCCTCAAATCTGGCGTTGAAGGTTGGAATAGCTATACCAACTGGTAAGCGGCGACATTTGTCTTGAGACCCTGTGTAGATGAAGAAGATGGCCGACTGGTGTGATGTCTGTGTGTTTTTGTTTTTAACTCAGAGAGTTTTGTAATTTGTAGAGATAGGGTTTGTAAACCTTTAAATGTATGGGGAGGATATGCCTCGACCCATAAGGAAACTGTCGTGTTTGAAAGTGAAATGTAAATCCTGTAAGTTAAGTTTCAAGCTCTATCAAGTTGGAGATCTAAAAGGAATGTTCATAACCCATGTTACTGTAGTTGTGTCTTTTCGTCGATTTTGGGCTTGGCCTGCAAACACGATCTATAACTCGTCATTAATGTAAAAATGTAATATGTTTTGGAAACCTCTGTGTTTATCTTTGATTTTAAATCGATTGGTGAATGTTTTCTGAAACAATGGATAGATGAAAATGTTGATGAGGCTTACGGCCTGTAAGCACTTTGTTTATTTAAAATAATGTTGCTACGTCTTAAAAGAATCGGAAAGTTTTTCCAGTGCTAGGGTTTAGCCTTTGTTTTGGAATATAAAGCTTAACAATGCTTTTAGTTGAGGTCTCGGCATAAGCCTGTTTTCATTATTTTGTTTGGAAATATCCTACAGTCGTTTTGATAATTCATTCTTAACTAATCGATCTACAGGCATGTTTATGGTTTAAGCGTTTGGTTCTTGTCTTTGATCTTGATACTTCTGTCTGAAATGGTTTGTCTATTGTTAAAAGAAATGAACACCATAATGTTGTCCAAACCGATAATATTAACCAGGTCTCCTACTGTGAAATGTTTGAGATTAAATCTTGATCCTGTTTACATTGTAACATTTTTATAGGTAAAGAGAAATAAAGTTAAACTTGTTGTTGGAAATGGAAATGTTTACTATGGGCTAGTGAATGATAACTCTGTTTAGGGTTATAGCAAGGAATGACAAATGCCTTGATTTTCACTGTGTAGTTATGGTATAAAACCATGTATGAAAGTATGCATGGAATAATTGAAAATTGTTGTTATCTAAAGAAGAAATATTACTATGTTATAAATCTATAAATTTCCTAATATAAACATGAGCATTATAACTACTAAATGTAGATAAAATATTTACTGTTAGAACAGAACTCTAATTCTTTTGAAAACAGAGATATTTATAATTAAGGAAATATTAGGAAAACAGTTAGCTAATAAAATGAACAATAATGAGAGTATTGTAATGTATATGCAGGAATTAAACAGAAAGTAGAACTTTGAGAAATTTATAATAAATTAATATTCTCATTCACTTGGCTATCTACCTATCTTGATCTATTCTATTTAATCTATCTCTGTACTAGAGTACGATGCTATACCTATTTGCATGGGGAAAAATGCGGAGACTATTTATTCAATCATTTTGATTCATATAGAATTATTAAATCATTCAGAAAACTGAAATAAAACTTAAGCAGTAAAAACTAGTAGATAACAAAACTTTAAAATACACAAAAATAGATAACAGAACTTGAAAAAAAATAGATAAGACAATAGAACCTTAAAAGACAATAGGCCAACAAACACCCAAGGAGGCCTGTTCCTACCAACCTGCTTCAGAAGAAGTAGCTCAACTGCTGACTTCTAATGAACCCCCGAGCCTGATTACTGATCTAGTAAGTGGGTGGAATCTATGTAGAAGCAAGGCACTCAAAAATACCTTCTCCACTCGGTATCAACTTCCTGAAATAAAATTCCTTCTCCACTCAGCATCAACCTCCTGAACTCAATAAGAGTTTGGCAGACTTACAACATGACCAACAAGAGCATATCCCCTCACCAAATCTCTTCGGTGCAAACACAGCAAAACCCCAAGATAAATTTCCTCATCGAGAAAAGTGATGAACCTCAGTTCAATATTTTATGGCTATTATATAGACTGCCTAGGTCTTTTAGTGGTCAGTTTGGAATAAATGAGCCTCAAGCTCAAGTCCCATCTTTCAGGGCACTATGACCACATTTCAAGGGAGTTGTCCCATACCAACAGCTAGTTAGTTGCATCATGATGCTGCCACTTATCCATTGCCTTCTACCCTAGATTCCATTCCACCTAGTGGATCAGTAACCACTCTTTCAACAAGCCTCTTAGGTGTTTGTCTCCTATTTTATTTATTAAATAATAATATATTGTGCAAATTATAGTCATCTTTCATCCTTGAACGCCTGTACAACATAAACTTTACATAAAAGTTATCATAATGTTTCTTAACACAAAATGTTTTCCAGCTTAAAGGGTATGTTACACCTTCAAATCCAATTACTATCGTTGGAGCAACTGGTTCCTGACCAGCCACCAACATTTTCAATTGTAGAAAGGGGGAGACGTTAAATTCTTGATTGACTTCTGGATTCAGAAAGTAGCAGAAGAAATTGGAATTTAAAACAGGCAATTTTTCAAAGCGTCTAAGCAGAAATTGCCACTCTACTCGAGGGGAGAGTTGATCGGACAGCAGTGAAGTGGAGCTACACACTAGTTCCTAGCGATCTATATTTAACTTTTAAGCCTAGGAAACCCACAAGAAAATACTATAGTAGTATGGCTTTCGGACGCATGGAAATTACACAGACATTTGCACAGTAAGATTGGATTTGGATCACGGGCATTGTAAGGCAGTATAAATATAGATGCCGGGATAGCTTGGGCCGACGTGGGAAACAAGACTGACCCAGCCCGGCTTCTAAAGAAGCCAAGACTTGGTTCTTATTTTATTTTTTTCTACACAACTATGTCTCACATGTTTAATATATTTAATTTATAATTTACACTCATTTAAAATTAATGTTAATTAATTTATTGTTTATAGTAATTAAAAGAAACAATATGTTTAAGAAAAAAGAGAGGATCTGCGTTAAATAATGAAAGTTTCTCGACGTTTTGATCTCTACTATGGGATCATCATCAGGAGACAGAGAAGTCTGGGAAGAAGAGAGTGTTTTTGATTGCCCAACATAAGTTATATGTAGTGGTGACTTAGTAAATGGAGATAGGTTAAAGTTGTTGGCTTTTAATTCTTAGTTTTTTAGGGTTAGGTTAATTAATAAATGGTTTATACCTAGATATAAAAGAGTATTTAGATTACTAGTTTTACAATATTTAATGAGTCATTAATTTAGTTGCTTTAATTTAGAACATAAATTATGACTTATCCTTTTAATTAAAAAGTTTTTATTTTAGTTTGGGCTAAGTTTTAGTATAAATTGGTTAAGATTCTTAATCTTAAAGTGTTTTTGACTAAGTGAATACTAAAAATGTCTACTAGCTAGTATTAATTATTATAAGTTAAATTTATTTAATAAATAATATAGGATGTGGTTTTATAAAAGGTAAGGTTTTACAATTTTCAATGTTAAGATGTAATTAAGTTTTATATTTTATTAAATTATTTACAAATTAGTTTTAAGTAATATAAATTATAATCTATTCAAATTAATAAATATTAAAGGATATGGTTTCATTTTAGTAATAAATGGTCAAGTTTATTATTTATGATAAAGAAATTTAAATTTTTGTAAACTTAATTTAATTATTTAAGAGAATAGTATGATTTTCAAATTAAATAGTTTGACAAAGCATTAGCTCTAGGTTATCTTAGTTATTGGGATGCCTCAATATGTGTTTGTTTTTTAGTGAGTGTATAAGGGGTTTCCATGTTGCACTCAGTGAGGTTCCATCATCCCTATTGAGACAATTATTATCACACATCTCAATTTTAATTTTCTCTCTAATCTTTCGTTTCGTGAGGTTGTCAACTCTTGCTATGAGGGAAGCTTTTTCCAAACAAATATGATGTTGGGTTAGGTGTGCGTGTTCTGTTAGGGCTGATTTTTTATGCCTATCGTACCTAAGGTCAGCACTATGTTCTTTTAGACATGTTCCTATTGACCTACCGGTTTCCCCTATGTAAGACATACAACATGAACAGGGAACAGAGTAAATGCTCTTGCATGACATCGGAGCTACAGGGTCTTTCAAGGAATCAACTAGGCATCTTATTGTGTTAGGAGGGGTGAAGAATACTTTGAAATTGTGTTTTCTGAGTGTCTTTGCTAGTTTATTGGTGGTTCCCTTAATGTAAGGGAGGAATATCCTATTGTGTTCTTTGTTCTCTTCATTGTTCTCTTCAATGCGTTGTCCTCCCAGAAGTTGGTGCAGATGTAGGTGGTTTCCAACCAGGAGCTGGCCGATAGGGAACAAGATGTCAGTGGTCAACTCTTGCAATCGCAGGAGAATGAGGCAACAGCTCGAAAAGAGGTCTAGATGAGTTAATGAAGAAGGAGGTATCCTCCAGGGAGGTGGTCGATGAAATGGAAGATAAGCTAGACAAGCTTATTGCTGAGAAGGGTCGAGCAATTGAGGATTTGAAGAAGGAGAAGGATTGTTTGACAGTGGAGAAAGCCACCATTTTGGACAACAACGTGCAATTGGAAGAGGTAGTCTCTGAAGCATGTCAGTATGTACTAGAACAGACTGCATAGTTGGATTTGGTCGAGCGAGCATAGCGGCTTGGGGTCGTCATTGCTCAGTTACAATGCGACAATGTCGACTTAATAGCTCTAATACAACTAGGCACACTACAGGAGGAAGTAGCCGAATGGAAACGCGCCATTGAGGAGTTGGCGACCCAGCTGGGAGAGATAGAGCAAGCAGGGACAAAAATCACTGGAGAGACTACATAGTTTTGGGGCAACGTAGTCTAGAATGAGCAATTAGAATAGCTGACCAAGCTCTGGTAGGAGGCGGAAGCGCAGCTGGCCACATTGGAGACATTAATGAGAATGCTTCCCGCAGTTGTTCAGGTCACCAAATTTGTGGAACTGAAGGAGTTACAGCAGCGTGTTGCAAAGGCACAACAACATCAACAAAAGCACACTACGCAGTTGGATAAGTTCCAGGAGATTCACGTGCAGTTTTGACTCAAGGCAATTTCTGCGTTGTAGGCGGTACAAGAAGGGCAGCGAAAATTTGCTGAGAAGTTGATTGAGCACCCGTCAACGCAGGACTTAACAGAGAGCCACGAGATGGTTGCAGTGGCTATGGAGTAAGTCTGGGAGATCAACTAGTAGTACGTGGACTTCAGGCTGAATATCAACAAGTACACCATGTCGAGCTGACGTGGCTCGAGGGCGAGCCACAAGATTATGTTGGGGGCCTATTGGAAGGCGGTTTGGATGAGCCAGCTATGCAGCATCGCGGATGCTGCGAAGGGCCAAAGACATCACGCAAGGAGGAAAACCACACACAAGTCCAAAATAATAGTATTTATGTATTTTTGGGTCATGTTGGACTGCATTATGTGGGTTTTTGGATCATCCTTTCTGTAGATTTTGTTAAGAAGTAGTTAGGTTGTTTCCTAAGTGGACCACAAATGTAAAGGTGCAAGCCTATAAATAGACATAGCATTGTAGGTGTTGAGATATCCATCAATTGATCAATGGAAGAGACAGTTGAGCTCAGATGGTTTTGCTTGTTGATCTGGGTATGCGATGGAATAACTTTATTCTTGTATCTATGGGTTGTTACGAAGGTTAATATGATATGATTTTGAGAAGAATTATTGTGTCTCTTTCTATTTTCCTGTTACGAATGTGATGTGCGACTTGAATACATGAATGATGCAATGTTTCTTTGTTCCAAATGATGTTTTATTGCTAGATCTGTTGCACATTAATGGTTTATTTGACAATAAAATCTATTGAATGATGATGCAATTCTGTCTAAACGCATAAATCAAAATGTTAGATCTGTTTGTGAATGCTGCAATAAGTTGATAAGCGGATGCACAAGGGTCCTTCTTCATTTGGTGGAAACATGGTTCCGTCAGCTCTCCCTTGAACATCTCGGGCAAGACTTCATTTGCTCCGCAGGTGTTGCTGGATAGGGTAAAACCTGTCTCGGCCAGTGCTCAGATAGATCGCAGTGGGCTGGATGTTGACAAACTAAGAAACCCTTGTCGACTCGGTTGGTGTCAACAATAATGAAAAAATCACGTTAACAAACCATATTTCATGCCCATTTATATAAAATATAACCATAATAAAAAGAATCACATTAACAAACCATATTTTATCACTATTTATATAAAATATAAACATAATAAAAAATCACATTAACCAACCATAGTTCATGCCCGTTTATAGAAAATATAAACATAATAAAAAGAATCATATTAACCAACCATATTTCATGCCGAGTTATATAAAATATAAACATGATAAAAATCACTTTATATAATCACTTCAACTCATCAAGGTAGTGTTGACCGCAACACACAATTACCTATTATTCATCTCACTATGCCTTATATTCAAAACAAGTATACATTCCAATTGAATCTACTAAATAGAGACAAAACCACAGTATCGTTTGGCAGCTTGAAGTAACGTGAATTTAGTGGATATTAAGAGCGAGAATCGAGATCCATGAGTTTTATGTCAGTTCACCAGACATTAGCTGTACATTCTCTAGATTTTAACAGATTCACATGACACGTTAGCATTATAAGTCAGGGCTTCATGCAATTTCCTGGTCTAAATTGCAAGGGACTCAAGTCTTGCGGTAGGGGTAGAACATGGTTAAGGGTTGTCAAGTGTGGGAACATTGGATCTAATTTACTCTAAAACAATCGAATTTACACTTACAGAAAACATGGTTTAAGATAAAGTCCATGGGAGGACTAAATATACACGAATCCACAGACTTTGTGATATGTACTTCACATGTTTCGAGATCCATAAATGAATTGATCCTTTAATACACAACAATCCTATTAGAGGCAGCAACTAAAAAAGGAAGAAACGATCTGCAACTTGAAACCTGCAATCCACCAACGGATGGAGATTTGTACAAGGAGGAACACGATTGCAGTGGAAAAGAATGCAGAGTTTGAAATCAAAACAAAGAAAACGTAGGATCTGATAATTCCTACATTAACTCTGTATATAGTTGCATGGCTAATGATAACCCCACATAGAATTGATCTCAACTATGGAGAATCGATCTCTCATGTTAACTCTGTATTACTTATGGTTTAAAGATTCAACACTACAATAAATATACATTTGATGGAATGATAGATACACGATCCCATTCCGCAAAGTTGGTAAGTATGGAAACATTTAATCACAATATAAAATAGATTTTGTGCACCCACAAGAGATTCACCCAACAACAAAAGTCAAACGCAGGTTTAACAGGAACCAACAAGAAGATAAAGCAGAGATTTATAGGTACAACCAGTCAACACTGTGGAACAATAGCGCCGCTAAGTATGGAAACATTGAGAAACATGAAAAGAATAATAGTTCAAACAACCAGAGAGATCTGGCGCACTGACTTTGGTTTGCAAGGAGCAGTTCCAATCCGCTCAGATGGTTAACTTTCAAACCATCAAAATCATGGTAAGATAATATGCCTCTACCCTCTTATCTGATTACATATCAATTCCTTTGATATGGGTGATTGGATACATAACATATATTTTCATGATACAGTAAGTTTATCATCAGTTGATAACTCTAATCAAAACCATCCTTCATATACTCAATGCATGAGTAGCTTTCAACCCTCAACATGATCGTGGATTTGAGAATCCAGAACAACCTCGATTTAATAACTATTTATAAAATAGAATTTTTACAATTAGATTTTGACTGTCATTTCAACTACAATTTTGTTTATGTTACTAGTTCGATTTCAGAAGTCTAAATAAAGTTATGTAGAAGTTGTTCCCTTAATAATTGATTTCATAAATTTAAAACAACGTTATGCATTACTGACAAAGACTTGATTCTCTTATTTGATTCCATAAATTGAACTTCGATAAGTAATAATTATAGAAATCATTCCAAATTTAATTTCAAAATCAAATAATATTATGCCATATTGGCATAGATCGGATCGATTTTCTTAACATACAATAACACTATTAAAATTGATCGATAGGAAATTAAATCAAGACTAAGGCAATGCCCATATAGCCCATTGCATAAGAAAAAATAAACAAAAAAGTTAACCACATAATTTCTACCATTGATAAAATTATTAAGCATACATGAGGTAGTTTTACTTACTTGAAAACAAATGGGCAAAGAACTTATCTTAGCAATTAGAATGGGGCGACTGAAAACTTGACTGCAATGTTCCACACATCCAACTAGTCTCCATCCGACGTAGGGTTTTTTCTCGCCATCCTTGAGTTTGGAACGAATCCACTAAGGCACAAGAGTATTACTCCATTCTCCATAACCTTTCTCTAATCAATCCTATTTCTCTTTCCTTGGATTCTTCACCTCCAAATACCCCCCCTTTACGAACACCTCACTTCCTTCTTTATAGTCAAACTTACTTTTTTTGTTTTTGACTTCCAAGATAAGTTTTTTCTTGATCTTATCTTTAACTTAACTTAAATGATCCAATATTTAACTAATTAGCTTAACTTAGCTAATTTTTAATTAATTAACTTTAAGATAATTAACTTTTACTTTTTATAGTTAAGATAGTAGGTTCCATTTTTTAGAATATGTAATGATGACGTATGTGGTATATTGGTACAATATCTTTTAAAGGCATAAAATAACTTTAATATTATAAAGTAGAGTTATCCCACATGTATCATTGTAATTATATGCTTTGTAACCATTCTCTACATAAAGAGGTGGAAATTCATTTATCCCATCCTCTATATAAAGAGGTGGAAATTCATTTATCTCACATGTGTTATGGGATGTATTGTAATCCAAAGCTCTTGGTATATAAGAGAGATGAAGGAGACCCTTTTAAGTATGTGTCGATTGTAGTTCATCACACATCACATGTTGTGTATGTCCTTTGTACACACATTATTATGACATGATTGCGTAATGGAGCTTCATGTGATGCATATATGAGGATTCCATATAATATTGGAGATCTATTTACAGAATTATGGAAGATGCAACCCTTCCTGTGGACATAGCCCATATTGGGTGAACCACATATATCAATGTTCCCTTGTTGTTCTCTTTTCTCCAATTTTATTTCATGCTTTATGCTACTCGATAGATAGAAGGATAGACTAGTAATGCTTTCCATAGTTTATATTCTGTTATGATAGTATTTCATATGTTCACAATATTATAACATGGTATCAGAGCCATGTTTTTATGCTCTACCTTCTTCAGTAAATTTTTATTTTTTATTTTTAAGCAACATATGTTCATGATTTTACTTGGGCTCTTCATATTTTGTGGTTTTGTGACCCGTTCTATAATACCCATGTAGTATTTTTTCAAATCTGGGCTTTATTCTACATATTTGGATTTTTTCTTCCAAACTCTAACCCTTGTGGAGAAGTGTTTAATGTAAAATTGGCTGGCGACTTTCATATTTATTATATGCTTTACTATTGGAAGTTCTTTTGTGCAGATTAGCTATCTATGTTGTGGGATAATTTGGTTCTGCTATTTCTTCCTTGTTTAAGCATATGATGGTTGCAGATCTCTAGCTTTTTAGCATTGTTCTTTTTTTCAACTTATCCTTGACTGCAACAAAGATGATTGATGTTAAGAAGGAATGTAATGTTGAATTTTATCATATTATATCACAATATTCAAGTAATGTTGTATGATGGACATCCGTCTGCTACTATTCATGCATCTTTTAGCTAGGTTGTGAAGATTGTCTACTTGGCTCATGTTTTGATGAATAGACCATTCGAGTCTTGTATTCACAATGTAATCTTCAGTAAGATCTCTATGAAGAATGTTTCAATGTATGGATCTAGGGTTCTTGTATTTGTCATGCGGTCTATTCCAGAGTTCTTTCAGCTATCTGTTGAGTTACACGTTGTGATGAGTTTGCAGTGACATGTTCTGTTGTATTGGCCATATAGTGTTCTGTTGTGCAGACATTCATCATACAACTTGGTCCAGATGCAGTTTCATGATAAGTGGATGTTGTCTTCATCAAGTCCATGATGTGAAGTGTGTTTTTTATTAACATCTTATGGATCATTCTGGAAGTTGTCATCGAGGGGGATGTGGGTGTGTTTCCACCTTCCATTTGTACTCTTTCTCCCAGTCATCATTAAGGGGGAGTGTTAGAATATCTAATGATGACTTATGTGGTAAATTGGTAAAATATATTTTAAAGGCATAAAATAACTCTAATATTATAAAATAGAGTTATCCCACATGTATCATTGTAATTACATCCTTTATAACCATTCTCTATATAAAGAGGTGGAAATTCATTTATCCCACATGTGTTATGGGATGCATTATAATCCAAACCTCTTGGTTTATAAGAGAGATGAAGGAGACCATTTTTGGTATGTGTTGATTATAGTTCATCACACATCACATGTTGTGTATGTCATTTGTACACACAATATTATGATATGATTGAGTGATGGATCCTGATGTGATGCATATGTGATGATTCCATGTAATCTTGGAGATCTATTTGCAGAATTATGGAATATGCAACCCTTCCTATGGACGTAGCCCATATTGGGTGAACCACATATGTCGGCGTTCTCTTGTTGTTCTCTTTTCTCCAATTTTATTTCATGCTTTATGTTGCTTGCTAGATAGAAGGATAGACTAGTAATGCTTTCCATAGATTATTATTGTGTTATGACATTATTTCATATGTTCACAATATTCTAACACCATTAATAGCTAAGACTTATCCATGCATTTAGCTACCAGTTTTCCATGCACATCCATGTATTAGCACCAGTAATCCATGCATACCCATGCATTAGTTGTTAGTTATATCTTTTTTACTTTGGCAGATAAGGTTTTATCTCCTTTTAAGACTTTAAAGCATTTATTTTTAATAAAAAACAATTTGTCCTTCTTTAAAATAATAATCTAACTTATTTCATTTAATGTATTCACAATAAATAGCTATTTATAAATTCTTACTAAACCAATATGTTTTCTTGTTATATTAAATCCATTTATTCTTATTTCTAATTTATAGTTATGAAAAATATTAACCCTTTTTCCACTTAGGATTTTTAAACATAATCCCCTACTGAGGCCAATATATAAATGTTATTTAGGCTAAATCCTTACTTTTACTCAATGGCACTTAATATTGGTTAGCCTCATACTAGTATTTAGGTCATAGGAACTTGTTACTGCCTTGCGACAACTAGAAGTTTCTTCGGTGCCCTTATCTAGGATTAATAGTTAATAACACTTATAAAATTAAGTGTTTGCTCAGTGAACATCAAAGTTAACTTTAAGTGCTCATGTCACTAGGATGACCATTATCATCGAAATTCATGGCTACCAAGCCATTCACCCTTACCCCCTAGTGGATTCCATGCCCCTTTCGTTTCGTTGCATCAAGCCTTTCAATCTCCTAAGTCTACAAATTCACTTTACAACTTAGGAAAACATAACCATACTTACAAAGTTTTACCTACAGAGCTTATGCCTTGAGCTCCTTGACATTGGCGAATACACCATTGCACTTTCTGTTGCAGAAACCCTAGGGGAAGAAGAGGGATATTACAACTTTCTTAGAATAAAAACTGTATAAATCATGGTTTGGATTAGTGGTCTCTGGAACTAACTGCTCCATAATGATTTTTTGCATAAGATTATGGGAATCTCTAGAACCTACAATATAATTATGCATGAATTTTCCATGTATGCTCAAAGTGATGTAGAAAGCGGTTGTATGGTCATCCTTCTCTTCTTCTACTATAGGTCCTAGTGATATAACAGGGTTTCAATCATCTAGGTTCAAGGTATTAGGGTGTACGTTGGTATTAGCTAGGTTTAGGGCCTTTTGAATTTGCTTATGAAAGACATGGTTTTTGGCCAACTCAAGCTTAGGTATCGGAATTTTTATTTTGGATAGTTCATGCTCAAGATCAAAAGAGATAAGAATTGTTTCTGGTTGTTTCTTTCTAGAATCTAATTTGTTAGACGATGGAGCTCCAATTATATTTTGTACACTAGGGGATATAGGCTTAGACACTTTGTACTGAGGGACAACATACCTTTTAACAACGATAGAACTATCAACATATTTAACATGTCCTGAATTTTCAACAAACTTTCTATAGGGAGGATTTTCTCCTCAACTTGAGGAATTATTTATTGGCCTCAAATTATACATTATTTGTACTTCTTGCCCATTCTAATATACTTCTTATTGTAAATATATCTCATAATCATCTTGATTAAGATGCATCATCTCATGATCATTATGCATCCATAATATATATTCAGGTGGTTCTGTGTCTTCCTCATCTAGGGGTAAATCTACAAACTAATTATTGTTGTTCTCTATGATATAAGGAGGATGTGTAGGTGGATCTTCATTCCTCTTTTCTCTATTGATGATCTGAGGATTGAAAGGTCTTCTATGTTGGTTAGGGTTCCTCTGTCCTGATCGTCCTTGAGGATTTATATTGGAATTTTTTCCCTCCACCTCTAATTTGGTATGTTTGTTTGACATACCTTTCAGTAATCTTGACATTTCTTCTATCTTACCATTTTGAGAATATTTTTTCTTACTAAAGGTTTCAATCTCTTCTATAGGATTATTCTTATCTAGATCTTGTTTGTACCTTAGCTTTCCTGAAGTTTTCATGTTCCCCTCTACATCAACTGCATCATCTAGCATGATCAAAAGAGTTGGAAATCTCTTTTCTCTTAATATAATTGCAAAGTTAGGCTCAAATGCTCCTATATAAGTGACTTTAACAAATGCATGTGAACAATTTATGTCTTTAGTAATATTGTTATCTTTTTTACTAAACCTTTTGTTGAATTCCCCATTTTTTCTTCTTAATGAAAAAAATTATTTGCGATAATAGATTTCATCCCTCTTTTCACCCCACTGCCTCATAAAATTGGTTGTTAAATCATACCAAGAGTTTATAGAAGCTATAGGGAGGGCTCTGAACTATTTCATGACTTCTACTTCCAGGTTTTCAACAAAGAGAATCATCAATACATCATCATGCTTAATGTAGAAGTTACCATTGAAACCTTGAAATATTTCCATATGCTCTTCAACTCAAGTAGCCTTTTCCAAATAATTTTTAGGAAAAAAATTCAAATAACTCTCAGGTAGGTCATGTAGGTTATTAGGAATATTGAATGGACCATACCTGGAAGCTAACTAGGGATTTATAGGGGGTGGTTGTGGTCTAATTCCTCTTCATGCGTTGGCCATTAGCTGTTGAAGTATTATATTCCTATCCTAAGGTGTTATATTCGTTCTTTAAGGCTGAAATTGAGGTTGTACATGACTAGAAGTACTTGCAGAAGGTGATCAAGAAGAAAATTGAGGCTCTAATACTAGATTCAAAAGGGTCCTTGGAGTTTTCTAAGGATTCCCCCAATTATTTAAATATTCTACACTTTACTGATTTATAAAAGTAGTAAATGTTGAGGGATGAATTACATGAGGAATACCTTTCTCCTGAGCATTTTGGCTAGTACCAATGATTTATTGAATTTGGAAGACTCCAAAATTCTTGTGACTTTGGATTTTCTATTGTATGGCTACCACCAAAATCCATCTTGGTTTAGTGGAGTCACGAGTTGAAACTTTCAAATGAATTGTCTGATCTACTTTCATTGAGTAGAAATTAGAAGCTCACTTTGTTGTGCCCGAGGAAAATAATTTATCATCTTTCCTCCCTGGTAATGATGCCATTTTTCATGTTAGTCCCCAAGGTACACTAGGTTGAATATAATATACACCGGGGAATGATCAGACTCAATTTTTTAAGATGTAGAACTAAATATGTATGTGAATTTATTATGTAAATGCAAAGAATGCTTATATCTCTCTTACATCACTACTACATTTTTGGCCTTTGGGGGGGTTGTCTTCTGCCCCCAAAAGTGACCTACGGGGAGGGTTTTGGAAAAACCACCCATAAAGGCACCGATGTTAAAAATTTTTCCCTTTAAGGTTGGTTTTTCATGAGATTGGAACTACCCCCAAAAGTGACTTTTGGGGGCAGTTTGTGACCCCCCTCATAGAGTTCTATAGAGGTGGTTTTAAACCCCCCTCGTAGACCCCTTCATAGAGACCTACTGGGGCAGTTTGGAACCCCCCTCGTAGAAGACTATAGGGCGGTTTCAAATCCCCCTCATAGAGGCCTATAGGGGTGGTTGTGAACCCCCCTCGTATAGTCCTATAGGTGCAGCTTGGAACCCCCCTTGTAGAGGCCTATAGGGGTAGTTTAGAACCCCCCTCATAGAGGCTTATAAGGGTGGTTTTTAACCCCCCTCGTAGACTCCTATAGAGGCAGTTTGAAACCTCCCTCATAGAGGTCTATAGAGGTAGTTTGAAAATTTCCCTAACATTTTTTATTACAAAAATTTGGGGGTGGTTATAAACCCCCCTCTTAGGTACCTACGGAGGCAGTTCAAACCCCCCCCCCCCCCCCCCCCTGAAAAGTATTTATTACAAAACTTTGGGTGCGGTTATAAACCCCCGTCGTAGGTACCTACGGAGGCAGTTCGAAACCCCCCCTAAAAATCTTTACACACATTTGGGGACGGTTATAAACCCCCCTACTAGGTACTTACTAAGGCAGTTCGAAACCCCTCCTAAAAATATTTACAAACATTTCGAGGCAGTTATGAACCCCCCTCATATATACTTATAGGGGGGGTTTTGAACACCCCGCGTTGTAACATACAAGGGAAGTTTTGAACTCCCTTTGTAGTGACATATGAAGTCAATTTAGAACCCCCCTCATAGCCATAATAAATCATAATAAAATATATTTTATTAAAAATATCAATATTGCAATATCATTAGGGAATGAAGGAATCGAGCCTTCAACCTCCTACTTGTAAAGAAGGCACTCTTCCACTGAGCTATAACCCTTTAAGAATTGAGGAAAGGGGCAATATTAAAACCAAGAGTGCATCATTTGTAATTCTAAGAAAATACTAATAATCCCAACATTGTTTCTGACTCGAGAGACCTAAGAACGTAGTCTAAATGGATCTGAACTTCCTTAGATATATGCTAACCACTTCAAATCGTATGGCTCTGACCTTCTTTAGATATATTCTAACCACTTCAAATCCTATGATGTAATAAAGACAATGTAGATGTATGTTAGCTAATTCACATTTACACTCTTAACCATGTAATTATGCATCCAATTGACCTCAAGTTGGCATTTAAAAAGAAGAATATTATGCCACCCAGGAAAACAGTCAGTTTGATTGATTATGATCATGCGACTGTACAACACAAAAAGTAACAACAAATCAATGTATTTTGGACCTCTGTGGATTTGAATAACACTCACCATCCTCATTATGCTCAACCACAAATCCCTAGATTGCGCTTTTCATCCCAAAATCTCTTTTGACAAAAGTTTGCCTTTATAACAAATTTTCTAAAATAAAAGCATTTAATAATCTTGTTGGTTTTCAGATTACCTGATCATTTGGCTTGCTTCTATCTTTGTGCCCACCTACTCTTCCATTTTCCTTTAAATTTTGTTGCCAAGGATACCTTTGAAGTGTCATGCCCACTATTATTGCCAAATTTATTCCTCCATCTTTCTAAGAAAACTTATTGCTAAGTTGTTTGAATGCTAGGTCTATATTAGAAGTAATGTTCAAAGTTCAATAGATTTTTTGGAGGGAAGACTCTTCAAGGTTATGATGACAAGATTTCCTCTTCCATCTTCCTATCAATATCCTTTTACTACTCTCAAATATCTCTACAAGTGTTCTTGAGCGGAATCATGCTCTTACATATTAATTGAAAACAAGATAATCTTAAGGATACGGCCTCTACCTTTTTCTGAGGTTTCAAGCATATTCTGAAAATTCCATCAAATGATGAATGCATTTTCCCCAATTTCAGCTTTAGGTAATATCGCATCCATGATCGAAAGATTAATGAGCACGATGCCATATCTATTCTTCACATCATAATTTCCTCTATAATCTTGATCAGTTTCAGGTCGGATTTATATTCCCAATACCAATCTGTCCAAACACATGTACCCTCAAGAATGATATTGGACAAAGTTGCATGTTTATATTTTTTAAGCCAAAATATTACACTAACTATACTTAAAAAGGAAATGATTGTTTGATGGAAATCCAAACAAAGACTAATTTGTGTACCTCTAAAACTAGCAACTTGGCATTTGGAAAAAATGAATACCCACACCCAAGTAGAAACCAAGTCTCATGCACTTAAACAACAAATAAGTTGCTGATACACTTAAACAACAATACCCAATACCCTACTACCTTGGTAGTTTTCCTTGGTGGTTATATTCTCTCCATAACAATGGCGGTCTTTCCTCTCTGTCCTCCACAAAAATCCCACGAGTACCCACACCTCTTCACTCATGAAATGGATTGTCACAAAGATGGCAACATCTTCTTGATATCAGATCTCTTGAGAGAGTTATTAAAGAGTGTGTTGGCTATGGTATGTGTGTCAGCTTATCAAAACAATAGCTTCCCAACAACTATTATTAAACGGAGTCTGGCTCAATGTCAGCACTTTACACCTCTTTTAACCTTTCGATTATCTCTTAATGGACTCGACACATTTTGATAGTATCTATTTCACCTCCGACTGTTACACCTAAAATACTACCATCATGACATTCAGTGTATGCATCCCTAAAGTTTCATTGGCTAAGTCATTAACCTAGAAGAGATACCATTGCATTCATGCTGGGTTTTGAGAGGTCATTGCAGGCTGCACTCATGCAACCTGCAACGTCGCATCTTGCTCTCTTGTAGGGTGTGACGATGTCAGTTAATAGAAAAAAATAGCTTCTTCGAGCTCATTCTCGAAGCTTGCTGACTTGGATCCTTATTCCTGACCTCTTGGGAGAGCTGGCACTCATTTCCTAACCTCTTGGGAGGATCCCTTATCTCTCTCCTACCATATCTCAACATATCCTATCCATACCCTATCCACTTAGTCCTATATAAGTGAAGCTCTACCTCTCTCCAAAGGGAGGAAGTCTATAGTGTATACATGCTGGTGAAATCGTGATTGAGAGATCTCTATTCATCCATTGAGAGACTCACACTTCCTTGGGAGGATATGGCATTGGCTTGGACGAAGGAGGATTGCTACGTTAAGCCTCGGTTGTAATCATTCTTCTATGTACTTTCCCTATATTTACAGTAATATAAATGCTTTCCACCAATATTGTTGTGATTGATGATATTGTGTAGTTTACCTGCTTAATTGTTTACTTAGATCTATTATTGTATAGATGCTCTTTACTTGTTTGCATTGTTCTGTGTATCTTGACAGGTCTTGCAGCTAAGATTTGATGACCGCAAGGCATGGAGAAACATCTAGGAGAAAGGACATCAAGTCTAAGGTAATACATTTAGTGACTCAATCCTTAATTATATCTAGGAAAGTGGTTTATAGTCTGTACTATTTATTCTAGACTCACATTGAGCTAGGGAGATCTGACTCGCGTCCGCTCGAGTGGATTGTCCGTCAAACAAATCTGGTGACCAGACTGGGGACCCCAAGATGATGACATCATTAGGTCCCTCCACACCCATCCTTCCTCTCAAACTGTTGGTTCATCGAACCCCCAGGGTTCTTCCCCATCACCAACACAGGCTGGTCATGACACCACCAAATCATCCACTCCTCCTGTCACCGAAGAAGTGAGTTTTTTTTCATTAGTTTCACCTCAAAAGTCTGGTACTAAGAAAAAGAATAAGGGAAACCTAAGAAATCTTCCACCCAATAGGAACAAAAGAGCACCCCTGATGATACCAAACAGAAAAGGAAGTTGAAGTATCCTTGCCTACTGTGTGGTGATGATCACTTTTCTAAAGAGTGCCCCCATAGAGACAAAGTCCAAAAGTTTCTTAAGGGAAAACCCACACCCGCAGTTCTCAATGATCCCTTCCCTACTCAAAATGAGTAGTCGATTGCTCACACTTCTTCTTCCCAAGGAGAAGCATCCACCACTTCACATGTTCTCATGATGCGTAGTGAAACTATCAACCTGAACACCCATTCTCGTTTGTATGACTCTGTTCTGGCCGAGGAACCCATTGGAAGTAATATTGAAAAATATTCCACTTCGATGCCCGACGTCACCGTACGAGCTGCTCCTCTCACCATTGAGAATCCCTCATTTGAGTCAGTGTTATGTCCACCCAAGAGCACGATTAGAAAATCGGTTTCAATCCTAATGCTCGAGCTGCTCAAAACTACAATATTGTAGAGCACATAGCTCAAGCTCCTTATGCTATGTCGACGCTCGAGGTCTTGCAAAACTGTCAGAATCAACCCAACACTCTCCTCGCTACCATTGGTGCAGTTGACCTGGATTCATCGAATACCATCATGTTCCGGCTAGAATACTTCAAACCGAGGCTCTCCCATCAATTGGAATTTCAATTTACTACAAACATTGCTGGGAAGATAATCCATCATACCATTTTGGACGAAGGAGCCTCTACGTCAATCATGTTGAACTCATATTGGAGAGTCATTGGTTCTCCCGAGTTGAGACATTCTCCTACCACTTTGAGATCCTTCGACGGATGTGGTTTTTAGCCTCATGGGTTGTTACAAGCTTTACCAGTCGAGCTGGGCAGAAACACCGCAACCCTTAACGTGGAAGTGGTCGCTGCCCCGTTAGATTATAACATTCTTCTGGTCATAATTGGTTTTATGCCATGACTGCAGTCGCATCATCTCTCTTCCACATAGTACAATTCCCCCATCAAGGCCGAATTGTCACAGTCGACCAACTAGATTTTTGCACACCTGACACCACTACTCACTCGGGTGATAACGTTCCTTCAATTGGACAATCTTCGCAAAAGTATGAGAGTGTGGGGGTCGACCTCCTTAAGGATTCATCCCTTATAGGCGTCTTTCCTACTTCGGATCCCCCAAACCATGTTGGCATGGTGAACATGATCTCCTCGTAGATTTCATCTATCCCTAAGTCCACTGATTCATGGCTTGTACCTGATGAAGCCACCATGCACCTGATTGGAGACACTATGCCTCTGTCACCTGGTGAACTCATATACGAGGCTATGCAATCAGCACCAGAGGCCCAGTTAGCTGTGGCCTCCACCTCTTGTTCTCTACAATGGACATCATCTGATTCTCTACTACGGACTTTTCATTCTGATGAGTCCATTATGGAAATCATGAATGCATATGATCCTCTGTGGGAAGACCTCCATCATTGTTCGTCTTTCTGTCCCTTGTTGGATGTTGTGGAGAACATCATTCACACCATCTTTACACCAGATATCTACTCTGGCTCTCAATTCTCGATACTCACGTGTCGAATGGAATCTGAAGGAAACTTAGCCAGCATTGAGCCTAACACTTTGATAGACATTTTGGTTACTCCTGGTGTAGTGGAACACATTCAGTTAGGCCAGAAGTGTTCCCCTAAATAAGTCATCACCGCCACGGCCTTATTCAAGTGATTCTGAGACTTGTTCACTTCGACCTATGAGGAGATACCTAGGATAGACCCCTCCATTGTTTTATAGAAAATTAAAACCAATCCCGACATCAAACCTGTCCGCCAAAAGTTGCGACCGGTCCACCCTTGGAAGACTGCGACAATCAATCCAGAGATTGAGAAACACTTGAAGGCCGACTTCATTTACCTTGTCCCATTGACAGAGTGGGTCTCAACCATCATCCCTATTAATAAAAAGCAGGCGACCATCCATGTCTGTTTTGATTATTGAGATATCAACAAAGCTTGTCCTAAGGACAACTACCTGACTCCTTTCATCGACCAGATTATCGATAATTGTGTTGGAAGTGTCATTTTTGCATTCATGGATGGCTTTTCTAGATACAACCAAATTGAGAACCACCCCACTGACCAACACAAGACTGCATTCATCTGTCCTTGGGGAATGTTTTCATATCGTAAACTTTTGTTTGGTGTTAAGAATGTTGGCGCCACATTCCAGCGGGCCATGTCGTATGCCTTCCATGATGTGAAGGACTTTGTGGAACCCTACTTGGATTACTTCCATGCTCACTCAAAATAGCGCGAGTTCCACTTAGATCATCTGATGGCCATTTTCCTCAGATGCAGGCGGTACAATATCCATTTGAATCCTCACAAGAGTATTTTTTGTGTCGAGTTTGGATGCCTCTTAGGCTTTATCGTCTCGAAAGATGGGATCTGTATTGATCCCTCGAAGGTGGAAGCCATTGTCACTCTTCCAACTCCAACGAACATTATGGAACTTTAGAGTCTGTAAGGAAAAGCAACTTATTTACAGTGCTTCATTTGTAATTTCGCTCAAAAGACGAAAGGATACATGAGATTGATGAAAAAGGACATCTCGTTCATTTGGGATGACCAAGCTCAACAATCTTTTGATAGTTTGAAACATGCCATTATGCATGCCCCTATGATCCAACCATCGAATTACTATCGAGATTATATTGTATATCTCGCCGCTTCCGACACCACTATTGCCATGGTTTTGGTACAGGAAGACAAGAATGCCCAAGAACATGTGATATACTATGCCAATAAAGGTCTCAGTGATGCTGAAACTCTTACTCATTCCAAGATTTGTTATCACGTGGATGGGATTTTTCCATGCATATGTTATCTTCTTCGCGGGCTTCTTCAAACAGACACGAAGTTGAATTTAGTACATGAACTTTCCTCCTCAGGGTCTTTTCTGGTTCACGTTCGCTCAACAACTTACCAGCTTGCAGCGGGCTTCTCTTCCTCTGTAATATCCCAAATTTTGGACTAACTATTTTGTTGTTATATTGGGCCATGGTCCCAACACCTATGTTTATTTTGAGTATTGGGCATGAGCCCTAGCACCTATGATTTATTATTTTATATGTATATCGACATATCGAGCACAGACCCTGACTAACTTCTTTATTGAGTATATACTTAGTGAGAAGGCCCCAATGTTTTAATGATGTTCTTCAACTTTGATAAGGGTACAAACCCTAATATACTAAAATGATCTTTTGTTACTTATTGTGCAAAGCTATGATTTTGCATTATTTGACTTATGAGTGTGTTGAGCATGGACTCAGAAACACACATGTAACCTACGTACTGGGCATAAGCCCCGATGTACCTAGAAGAATGTTTATGTACTAGGAGTAAGCCCTGAGGTCCATTGAGTGTTGGGCCTAAGCCCTAGAGCACTACAAGCTTGATAAACAAATACTGGATCCGAGGCAACTTAAATATTCTAGATGTGCGTCACAACCACATTCTAGCACTAGTGTTGAGCAGAGGCTCTGGAATTGCACTAGCATAATGCTAATGTGAGAGTGTTGAGTTAAAAGGCTCTGAAGAGCACTAGGGGTTACTAAATCTCAAAGTGTTGAATCGGAAGGACTCTGAATAGCACTTTTACTTTCATCACACTTATTTCATTTGATTAAATGATTCATTTTTATCTATCATCAAGTACTACGGGAACTACCATGTTAAACGAGGGAATCCGACATGCAAGAGAGAGACTAGAGGTGCATATCCAAGCCTACCGAAAGACCATTCAAAGAAGTGGACATTAACCCTAATTTTTTAAACCAAAGTATCATACAGGATTAAATATTGGTATTAAGAATTGTAATAAATAATGATGTGATTATTTATTTATAAAAGACATTTATTGCATATAGGTTATGCATAGTGGGATGCCACATTATTTAATAATATTAATAAAAGTATTAATATTTAGTGGACAACCATGATTGTAAATAATAGTAATAGTGTATTAATACCTAGGTTAGAATTACTATTATTATAATTATTGTTACCATAATGTAACATCCTGAAATTTACAAAAAAAATTAAAATTTTTAGATATAGCTTTTAATACTAAATCTAACTATGCGGAAATATCATAAATGTCTAAATGTTGGCTTGCTGTACTAAATGTTGTTGTTAGTCGTAAGTGGAATGTTGTGACTAGATAATTAATATTTTTACTTTGATGTTAAGCTTACTCAATTGTACTTTCAAAATCTTCCGTTTGTGTTCTTAAGATATAAGTTTATATGTGTCAACTATTGTTTCTTCTTGTTTGATGATGAAGGGGTCCTACGGATGCCCCGAGGCTTACTTAGCATTTGTTCTAAAGCATTTGAATCATCTTTTTCTCCGATTACAGGTATAATGTTTACGACATGTGACCGAAGAGTTCTAAACAATTTCCGTGTCTCCCAAGTGTTAATCACTTAAGAGACATAATGTCGTAAGTGCTATTGGTGAGATCTTCAGTTAGCCTAGCTTGTAAAAATCAGACGTATGTCAGTTGTAATAATCAAAATCTTTGTATTCAACTTTATTAATTTATCTAGACAAAAGAATAGGATTCGTAAACTAAGTTTAACTCTATGTATAATGTCATTGTGAGTTTCTATTTGATGTATATTAGGAGATTACCCTATGTCTAAATATGATGGCTAAGTGCAATTGAATGCAATCTCGATAAGCAATTTCTTATATATAATTTAGAGCCCGAGAATTACATGCAAACTTTGATTATGTTCTAATCTGGGATTTATTGAAAAATCATATCATAGTCAATTGTTAACTTATGAATTGTGACAATTCATAGTCAAATGTAACCTATGAACAATATGCAATTTCTTATTTGATTTTTATACTATATGAAATATGCATATGCCAAACCCTATACAAGATCCTATGAACAATAACTATATGGCGATGTGTGTGCGCATCTATGTGCCCCTATATAACATTGTGATTTCCTAACGATGCATTCGGCATCACCTTGACTTACCACAAGGTGCTAATACCAAGTCAAATGTTACATTTTTGCCAATAAAACAATGTATTGTATGAAATATGTGATACCAACACTATTAATGTGTCATGCTGGTAGGCACTTGGGCTTCCTTGGCATTTAATACTCACCATTGCCGAGATAGTGGAATGCCTCCGTGGATAACGTTGTGGTGCTTAAGCACATGATAGTGTGGTGATGTTTCATGTCTCGTGATGAGCTGTAAGTGTTTTGGTTCGAAAGTTATCTGAGCTGGCTCCTCGATGGCTATGGTAATGATGGGTCAATTAATATGGTTGTTGCTTGGGTTACGTGAAAAACCCTTCTATGATCTCCACCGTTGATCTAGCAAGGGTTTTGGCTGTTGGGATCTATCCCTCCCTCCACTATGCTCACGGAGTTATTGTTTTCCTTGGCATTCGGCGTTGTGGCTCTGAGGAGAGGCCAACAGGCCGAGAGCATTCAGGTTTTTGATAACAGTCTTTTGTGGAGTGCCCACGGTTCGAAACCGTGACCTGCTAATAGTTTAAGAGCCGAGACATTGAGGTGTTTTACAGTAGCAGTTTGTAATCTCAGTTCCAGGGTGTGTGATAAATTCTTAGTGGTAGTTGAATTCGACACTCGGCTTTCCATGCCTATCCAGTGGTGGTTTTCCAGAGTTGGTTTCCATACTTCTTTGTATTCGATGGTGGAGAATGGTTCCAGTAGGCACAGTCTTGGCGTTCTGCTTCGGTGAAATTATTTAAAGGTAAGGGATCTCAATTCAAAACCCTATATCTTCCATTCTATTTTTCAGAGTTCAATTACTGCTATTTCGCATGCAATGATCTTTGTAAAACTTGTTTTGACCACTACTGTGTTTTGAATGCCAGGTACCTTTGTCAATGCCTTCTGAACTTTGGTGTTTGGTAGCTAGAAACTGCTAAACAACCTGTAATCTTCGGTGGTTACTCGTTACTACGGTTAGATGAATATTGGGTCTTCACTGTGTTCTTTTCCGAGACTCTGTGTTTTCTTGGGCTCCGAGGGTGGCCTTCATCAAAAATTGGGGAGGATGAAACCCTCAACCCATTTGTCGTTGTTTTCAGTAGTGCTTGTTTTTCCATTGTAAAAATCCATAAGAAAATACTTAGGAAAGGTTTCACCTTACTACTATTCTTGGTAATGAAAGGATTTATGTTTTGTTCAACCTGTGTTCGTAATTGATGATATTTTGAGCTATTTTATGTAAAAGAAGTGAAGCTTAAAGTTTGCAATCTACTGGGTAATTGATAAAATGATAACTAGTTTTCCCCACTTTATTATGTTTATTTTTGTATCAAGAGAAGGGCTCCAATTTGTATGCATTTGATACTTTTAATGTTCTGCCACTGTGTATTTGAGATAAAGCACGATGGCTAAGGGTTTGGATCTATATTAAAATGATTAAACCCTTAAGTGGGTTCTCGGAATTGTTCCACTGTTATGGCATTTAAAGGTTTAATGTCGTAGGGTCTATGTCTACAAAAAATAATCATAGGGTTTATTGTTTAATAGTTTTTCAATTAAATGTGATAATGTAGACTCATGATACTACCGAGATGCCCTTGATTCCAATATTTGAGAATGTAAATGATAATCGTTTTTGTGCCTATGTGTATGGAGTCGTGGACTTCTCTTTGTTATTCTTTTCTGTTGATTTTTGTGAAGTCCATGAGCCATAATCTAATGTTCTACTTTCAATTATGAAATGAATCGTGATCATTCCTTTGTTGTATTTGAAAACTTAACTAATATCTTAAAGTTAATAAATCTAGGGTTTGATAAGTGAAGGGTACAAACCTGTCATAAATATTAGGTTTTTAAATGATACTCTATTTGCATAAAATATAATGATTCTTTGATTTAAATGAATAAATAGTTTGACAGATATGAAAACTATGCGTACAGATTAGTACTTCAACAATTATGCATTATTTGAAAAGGAAAAAGTAATATAATGCTTGTTGATGCTATTAACTTGGTAGTTGTTATGATTTCCTAAATATTGTATAATAGAAGGATAAATTTTATACTTAGATATGAAGACTGTTTGTTTTCATGATAAAAATACTTGTTAATAGTAAGGAAAAAAAAATAGTACTGTGTACTTAGGAAATAAATGTCTCTGCAACTGTTATTTTCAAAACAGACTGGTGAAAGAAATACAGTGAACCTGAAACATTTAATTGATCGAGGAATGATAAGGGAAAAACATTGAATTGTATAAAGAATATTAATGGTAGGAAAAAGCTAGCAAAATACAACAATACTGGTCTTCTCATTGATCTGGAAATATGCCTATCAATTTATCTATCTTAATTTCTTCTATGTACTAGAGTACGATCCAGATCCATTAGCATGGAGAGAAATGTAGAGAAATATTTTATTCATTTCATCTTACATAATCATTTCTACGCAGATAGAAATTTAAACTACTTAGAATTAGAAAATACAAGTAGAACCTTTAAATGAAGATAGGGTCGACAAACACCCAAGGAGGTTGTTCCTCCCAACATTTTCCAGAATAAGCAGCCAAAACTACTTGCTTCCTTTGGACCCCCGAGCTTGCTTACTAAACCACTAAGTAGATGGAATCTATGTAGAAGCAAAGCACTCAGTGATTTAACTTCTGCACTCAGCAGTGTAACTTCTGCACTCAACAATATAGCTTTTGCACTCAAATATGCCTTCTGCACTCAGCAATATAACTTCTGCACTCAGCAGTAAATAGGTAGACTTACACCATGGTAAAAAAACTCAGCATATCCCCTCATCGAATCTCTTGGGTGCAAGCACAACAAAACCCCAAGGTAAATTTCCTTGTCAGGAAAAGTGATGAACCTCAGTTCATAATTCGATGGCTGTTATATAGAATGCCTAGGTCTTTAGTGGTCAGTTTTGAATAAATGAGCCTCAAGCTCCAGTCCCACCTTCCAGGGCACTATGACCACATCTCAAGGGAGTTGTCCCATACCAACAATTAGTTAGTTGCATCATGATGCTACCACTTGTCCATTTCCTTCTACCCCAGATTCCATTCCACCTAGTGGGTCAGTAAACTCTCTTTCAACAGTCCCCTTAGGTGTTTGTCTCCTATTTAATTTATTAAATAATAAAATATTGTGCAATTACATTCATATTTGGACACTTGTCCAATATAAAACTTTACAATAAAAGTTAACATAATGTTTTCAGCAAAAATGGTATGTTACAAACACCCCCACTTAAGCTCAACATCGTCCTCGATGTTGCTTATTCATCATTCGATCCTTCCTAAAACATAATTGGATATGTTGCCCGCATTTTACTTTCCAGTTCCTAGGTAGCTTCATCAGGGCTAAGGTGCTTCCATTGCACCTTTACCTGCCCTATGGTATGATTCCGAAGTATAATTTCCCTCCTGTTGAGAATACAATCCGGTTCCACCTGAAAATCTCCTTCGGGCTCCACCTGTATGTCATTCCAATTTAGCACATGAGTAGCATCGTGCACATACTTCTTTAAAACAAAAATGTGGAAAACATTTTGGATTTTTAATTTTGATGGCAAATCCAATTGATATGCAACAGCTCCAATCCTTGATAGGATTTCGAATGGTCCACAGTACCTCGGTGCTAGTTTAGCACAACTCCCAAGTTTCAAAGAAATTTTATTGGGTTTTACCTTTATAAAAACATGGTCTCCAACCTGAAATTCTCTTTCAGTGCGTTTCAAATCTGCATAATGTTTTTTGTCGATCTTGAGCAACCTTTAAGTTACCTTGAACCTGTTTCATGGTTAGCTCCGTTTCTTTCAATAAATATGGTCCTAGCATTAATTTGTCTACAGGGTTATCCCAAGAAATAGGAGTACAACATTTTCTTCCATACAAAATCTCAAATGGTCTTAACCTAGCAGATGCTTGATAATGATTATTGTATGCAAATTCTGCTAAATGTAGATAATCTTCCTACTTCGATAGCTGATCTTTGACATACATTCTTAGCATGTCTTCTAAAATGTGGTTTACCCTTTCTGTTTGACCATCAGTTTGTGGGTGGAAAGAAGTGCTGAAATTTAGTTTAGTATTTAAACCTTTAAACAGTGTTGTCCAAAAATTTCCAGTGAAGTTAGAGTCGCAGTAAGAAATAATTACCTTTGGAATTCCGTGCAAGCGAAATATTTGCTTCATACATACATCTGCAATGTTAGAAGCTTTAAAGTGGTTCAAATAGGAATAAAATGAGTAGCCTTACTTAACTTGTCCACAACCACCATTATGGAGTCATTTTGTTTCTGGTTTTTAGGCAAACCTGTAATAAAATCAATACTTATAATTTCCCATTTCCATTCTGAAATTGGAAATGGTTGCAATAGTCCAGCTGAATGTTGATGTTTAGCCTTAATGGTCTAACATTCAAAACATCTAGCTATATATTCAGCCACTTCATTCTTCATGTTGGGCCAAAAATAATCCTTCCTTAACATAGTTATCATTTTCTGATAACCTGGATGTCCTGAATAAGGACTCTTATGAACTTTATCCAAAATTAACAACTTAACCTTTAACACATATGGTACATAAATTATGTTTTTATAAGTCATTAACCCCTTTTTATCAATGCTGAAATCTGTTAATAAATTTTCAGATACGTTTTTAGCAACTTTACCTAGCAATTTTTTATACTTTTCATCTTGTTTAATTCCTTCTTCAATTTGATTTTCCAACTCTATCTTAAAGGTGTGATTGCTTCCATAAAGCTTAATCTAGGATTCCTGCTTAATGCATCAACAACTTTGTTTTCCTTTCCCTTGATATGTTGAATCTCGAAATCATACTCGCTAAGGAAGGCTAGCCACCTAGCTTTCCTTGCGTTAAGATTTGTTTGATCCAACAAATACTTTAAACCCTTATTATCTCTCATTAGTATGAATTTTCTTTCAATCAAGTGATGGCGCCACATTTTTAATGCATGTATCACGGCTGCCAACTCAAGATTGTAAGTTGCATAATTCTTTTCATGGATTTTTAACTTCCTAGACTCAAAAGCAATAGCATGACCTTCTTGATTTAGGACCCCACCAAGTCCATCATTGCATGCATCAGTAAATACAACGAATTCCTTGTTAGGATCAACAATTTTTAAAATTGGTGCAATGGTTAATAATTCTTTTAATGTATTAAAGCTTTCTTGACACTTTCAAAACTTTCTATAGTAATTTGTTATCCCCATAAATGACCGAACGTGAGTTACATCTTTAGGGGCAGGCCACTGATTAATCGATTTTATCTTATCAAGATCGACATAAATTCAGTCTTTAGAAATTATGTGACCTAAGTACTGTATTTTATTTTTATAAAAATCACATTTACTGAACTTAGCGTAAAGCTAATGTTCTCTTAAAATTGCAAAATTATTCTTAAATGTTCATCATGCTCTTCTTTAGTTTTTGAGTAAATCAGAATATCACCAATGAACAAAACTACAAACTTATCCAAATATTTATGTAGAACTTTGTTCATTAAACACATGAACACTACCGGTGCGTTGGTTAGCCCAAAAGGCATAACTACAAACTCATAGTGTCCATATCTCGTTCTGAATGCAGTTTTGAATATGTCTTTGTCTTTTATTCTAACCTGATGATACCCGGACCTTAAGTCAATTTTAGTGAATATCTCCCCTCCGCGCACTTGATCAAATAGATCATCTACGCAGGGTAAGGGATATCAGTTCTTAATTGTCATTTTATTAAGCTGACGTTGATCGATGTACAATCGCATGGTACCGTCCTTCTTTTTAAAGAAAATTATTGGTGCTCCCCAAGGAGACACACTTGGCCTTATGTAGTTTTTATCTATTAATTCCTTCAGTTGAGATTTTAACTCATTTAACTCCACAATATTCATCTTGTAGGGAGCCTTTGAGTTTGGTACCAGACCTATTACTAACTCAATGGTGAAATCAAGTTCCCTTTTCAAAGGTAATCCTGGAATTTCTTCCAGGAATATGTCAGAAAAGTCCCTAAGGAGGGGAATATCCTCCAGTTTTAACTTGTCTTCTTTAAATGAACAATCATCATTAATAACATTAACAACAAAAATTTTACAGCCCTTTCTGGCAACTCTCTTAACTTGTAACGCATAAATTTGTCTTACTGAAATGTTCCTATGAATTCCTTTTACTGTTTCAGTTTTACCTTCATTATTCAGACAAGTAAATGATTTCTCATAACAATTAAGCACTACTCTATGTTGTTCAAGCCAGTCCATGCCAATCAACAAGTCATATGACCCTAAGGGTAAAACACTCAGATTAACTTGGGTTTTCAGTTGATTCAAAAATACATCACAATTTCTAACAAAGTTTGTAACATTTCTTGTAGTGCCTGTTGCTAGTTGAACTAACCAAGAATTATCAAACTTTTCTATTCTTAACTTGCAATTTTTCACTACTTCAGGTGAAATGTAACTCAAACTTGCACTTGGATCTATCAAAGCATAAATAGATCAGTTTTGTAGCATACCTTCTATTTCGAACATGGACCTTTGATGGTCTGCTTGTCGATTTTCCAGCGCTGCATTTATCCTTGGCATTTCTCTTGCCACATCACCAATTGTTGGCTCCACTTGTATGCTATGAATGTTGTTGACTGTCCTTTTGTTGTGTGGGAAATATGATTTTTATGTGGCCCACCACAATCAAAACACTTCAACGGTCCTTTATGTTCAGCATACATGGTGTTGTTATTGTTATTATGTACATTTCTTGCAGCAATAAAATTCTGTGATGTATTATTTGTGTAGTTATTATTACTTCGAAAATTTTTGTTATTAAAATTTTTCTTAAAACTTCCAGAATTATGATTAAAGCTCTTCTTTTTATGCTCAAATTGATTAGACTTATTACTTTTCTAGCAAGTTGTTCCTTCTCTTTTTCTGTGTTGGTCAAAACAGAAATTTGCTTTCCTCATAGCCTCTTCCAAAGTGGAAGGGTTATAATACTCAATCCTGTCTTTTATGTTCAAAGGTAGACAACTTAGAAACCTTTGCACCTTAGGCCTCTCTTCGACCATGTAAGGTACATACCTCAGCAAGCTGAGAAACTTCCTGCACAACTCCTTCATGTTCATAGTACCCAATTTTAGATCATAAAACTCTTTTCATTTATCTTCATAGTACTGTTCTGACAAGAAATTTTTCTTAAATAACTTTTTAAACATATTCCAGGTTATATCTCTTTCCTTTATGCTCTTAATTATTTTAAGGTCCTTCCACCAGATATATTCCTTTCCTATCAGATTGTAAATAGCCATCTTGGCTTTTAACTTATAAGAGTAATCGTAAATATTAAAGTACTTCTTCATTCCAGACATCCATGCTTCAGCTGTCTCACCCTTTTCAGTTTTGGCATTGAATGTTGGTGGCTTAATCTTTTTAAACTCTCCAGTAATTTGTTCATGACGATTATACTTCGTTTTCTTGGAACATCAATCACTGTCACTACTGTCACCATCAGATTTATCATTACTTCGATTAGATTCAGATGAAGAGTAACTAATACTTTTACCATTCTTAACTTTCTTACTCTTATGTTTGTGAGACATTGTACCAGAATCAGAATTTAATTTTGATTTCCTGCCTCTTTCTTCGTGATGGTATTTCTCCATTAGAATTTGATTTAACTCTTCCTGTGCTTTCATAGTGCATTCATTTTCTTCTTTAAGCGTTCTTATCTCAAATTTTAAATCTTTTACAGTACGAATAAGTTTTGAAGATTGGTTATTTAATTCAACATATACTCCTTCATTATTATTGTTATTATGCTCGTTACGAGGAGATCTGTCCTTTGTTGATTCCTCCAGTATGTCCATACCTGCAAATTAATATCAAATCGTTCTATAAAAAAATAGAATCAAAATAAAAGTTAGTAATATAAACTTCCTGATTTTTATTTTCTGTTTGCGCACGTGAGCCTATTTCAGGCCTAGAGTTTGAACTCGTGCTCTGATACCACATGTAACATCCCGAAATTTACAAAAAAAATTAAAATTTTTAGATATAGTTTTTAATACTAAATCTAACTGTGCCGAAATATCATAAATGTCTAGATCTTGGTTTGCTGTACTAAATGTTGTTGTTAGTCGTAAGTGGAATTTTATGACTAGATAATTAATATTTATACTTTGATGTTAATCTTACTCAACTGCACTTTCAAAATCTTTCATTTTTGTTCTTAAGATATAAGTTTATATTTGTTAACTATTGTTTCTTCTTGTTTGATGATTAGGGGTCCTACGGATTCCACAAGGCTTACGTAGCATTCATGCTAAAGCATTTGAATCATCCTTTTCACAGATTACAGGTATAATGTTTATGACATGTGACCGAAGAGTTCTAAACAGTTTTCATGTCTCCCAAGTGTTAATGATTTAAGAGACATAATGTCGTAAGTGTTGTTGGTGAGATCTTCAGTTATCCTAGCTTGTAAAAATCAGACGTACATCAATTGTAATAATCAAAATCTCTGTATTCACCTTTATTAATTTGTCCAAACAAAAGAATAGGATTCGTAAACCAAGTTTAACTATATGTATAATTTCATTGTGAGTTTCTATTTGATGTATATTAGGAGATTACCCAATGTCTAAATATGATGGTTGAGTGCAATTGAATGCAATGTCGATAAGCAATTTCTTATATATAATTTAGAGCCTAGGAATTACATGCAAAGTTTGATTATGTTCTAATCTAGGAATTATTGAAAAATGATATCATAGTCAATTGCTAACTTATGAATTATGACAATTCATAGTCAAATGTAACCTATGAACTATATGCAATTTCTTATTTTATTTTTATACTATATGAAATATGCATATGCCAAACCCTATACAAGGTCCTATGAACAATAACTATATGGTGATGTGTGTGCACATCTATGTGCCCCTATATAAAATTATGATTTCCTAACTATGCATTCGGCATCACCTTGACTTACCACAAGGTGCTAATACCAAGTCAAATGTTACATTTTTGCCAATAACACGATGTATTGTATGAAATATGTGATACCAACACTATTAATGTATCATGCTGGTAGGCACATGGGCTTCCTTGGCATTTAATACTGACCATTTCCGAGATAGTGGAATGCCTCCATGGATAACATCGTGGTGCTTAAGCATGTGATATTGTGGTGATGTTTCATGTCTCGTGATGAGTTGTAAGTTTTTTGGTTCGAGAATTATCTGAGATGGTTCCTCGGTGGCTATGGTAATGATGGGTCAATTAATATGGTTGTGGCTTGGGTTATGTGAAAAACCCTTCGGTGATCTCCACCATTGATCTACCAAGGGTTTTGGTTGTTGGGATCTATCCCTACCTCCACTATGCTCATAGAGGTATTGTTTTCCTTGGCACTCGGCATTGTAGTTCTGAGGAGAGGCCGAAAGGCTGAGAGAATTCAGGGTTTTGATAACAGTCTTTTGCGGACTACCCACGGTTCAAAACCGTGACGTGTTAGTAGTTTAACAGCCGAGACATTGAGGTGTTTTATAGTAGCAGTTTGTAATCTCAATTCCAGAGTGTGTGATAAATTCTTAGTGGTAGTTGAATTCGACACTCGGCTTTCCATGCTTGTCCAGTGATGGTTTTCCAGAGTTGGTTTCCATACTTCTTTATATTCGATAGTGGAGAATGGTTCCAGTAGGCACAGTCTTGGCATTCTGCTTCGGTGAAATTCTTTAAAGGTAAGGGATATCGATTTGAAACCCTGTATCTTCCATTCTATTTTTTAGAGTTCAGTTACTACTATTTCGCATGCAATGATCTTTGTAAAACTTGTTTTGACCACTACTTTGTTTTGAATGGTAGGTACCTTCGTCGATGACTTCTTAACTTAGGTGTTTGGTAGCTGGAAACTGCTAAAACACCGGTAAGCTTTGGTGGTTACTCGTTACTCTGGTTAGATGACTATTGGGTCTTCATTATGTTCTTTGCCGAGACTCTGTGTTTGCTTAGGCTCCGAGGGTGACCTTCATCGAAAATTGTGAGCGTGTTTTGACAATTTGGGGAGGATGAAACCCTCGACCCATTCGTCATTGTTTTCAGTAGTGCTTGTTTTTCCATTGTAAAAATCCATAAGAAAATACTTAGGAAGGGTTTCAACCTGCTACTGTTCTCAGTAATAAAAGGATTTATGTTTCGTTCAACCTATGTTTGTAATTGATGATACTTTGAACTATTTTATGTAAAAGAAGAGAAGCTTAAAGTTTGCACTCTACTGGGTAATTGATGAAACGATAATTAGTTTTCCCCACTTTATCATGTTTTTTTTTGTATCAAGAGTAGGGCTCCAGTTTGTATTCATTTGATACTTTTAATGTTCTGCCACTGTGTATTTTAAGTAAATCTCGATGGCTAAGGGTTTGGATCTGTATTAAAATGATTAAACCCTTAAGTGGGTTCTCGGATTTGTTCCACTATTATGGCATTTAAATGTTTAGTTTTGTAGGGACGATGTCTACAACAACTAATCGTAGGGTTTACTGTTTAATAGTTTTTCAATTAAATGTGATAATGTAGACTCATGATACTACCGAGATGCCCTTGATTCCAGTCTTTAAGAATGTAAATGACAATTGTTTTTTTGCCTATGTGTATGGAGTCTTGGACTTCTCTTTGTTATTCTTTTCTGTTGATTTTTGTGAAGGCCGTGAGCCATAATCTAATGTTCTAATTTAAGTTATGAAATGAATCGTGATCATTCCTTTGTTCTATTTGAAAACTTAACTAATCTCTTAAAGTTAATAAATCTAGGGTTTGATAAGTGAAGGGTACGAACCTGTCATAAATCTTAGGTTTATAAATGATACTCTGCTTGCATAAAATATAATGATTCTTTGATTTAAATGCATAAATAGTTTCACATATATGAAAACTATGCATACAGATTAGTACTTAAACAATTATGCATTATTTAAAAAGGAAAAAGTAATATAATGCTTGTTGAGGCTATTAACTTGGCAACTGTTATGATTTCCTAAATACTGTGTAACGAAAAGATAAATTTTATACCTAGATATGAAGACTATTTGTTTTCATGATAAAAATACTTGTTAACAATAAGGAAAAAAAATAGTACTATGTACTCAGGACATAAAAGTTTTTGCAGCTATTTTTTTCAATACAGACTGGTGAAAGAAATACAGTGAACCTGAAACATTTAACTAATGAAGGAATGATAAGGGAAGAACATTGAATTATATACAAAATATTAATGGTAGGAAAAAGCTAGGAAAATACAACAATACTGGTCTTCTCATTCATCTGGAAATCTGCCTATCACTTTATCTATCTTAATTTCTTCTCTGTACTAGAGTACGATGCAGATCCATTAGCATGGGGAAAAATGCAGAGAAATATTTTATTCATTTCATCTTACATAATCATTTCTATGCAGAATTCTAATTAGATCAGAAACTAAAATAATTATATTTGTTTGATAATATCGTTAACAATAGTAAATCAATAATTGCAGATAGAAATTTGAACTACTTAGAATTAGAAAAGACAAGTAGAACCTGTAAATGAAGATAGGGCCGACAAACACCCAAGGAGGCCTATTCCTCCCAACCTTTTCCAGAAGAAGCAGCCAGAACTACTTGCTTCCTTTGGATCCCCGAGCTTGCTTACTGAACCACTAAGTAGATGGAATCTGTGTAGAAGCAAGGCACTCAGTGATTTAACTTCTGCACTCATCAATGTAAATTCTACATTCAATTATGCCTTATGCCCTTAGCAATATAACTTGTGCACTCAAATATGCCTTCTACACTCAGCAATATAAATTCTGCACTCAGCAATAAATAGGAAGACTTACACCATGATAAAAAAGCTCAGCATATCCCCTCATCGAATCTCTTGGGTGCAAGCAAAGCAAAACCCCAAGGTAAATTTCCTCATCAAAAAAAGTGATGAACCTCAGTTCATAATTCGATGGCTCTTATATAGATTGCCTAGGTATTTAGTGGTCAGTTTTGAATAAATGAGCCTCAAGCTCCAGTCCCACCTTCCAGGGCACTATGACCACATTTCAAGGGAGTTGTCCCATACCAACAACTAGTTAGTTGCATCATGATGCTACCACTTGTCCATTTCCTTCTACCCCATATTCCATTCTACCCAGTGGGTGAGTAAACTCTCTTTCAACAATCCACTTAGTTGTTTGTCTCCTATTTAATTTATTAAATAATTAAATATTGTGCAGGTACAGTCATCTTTGGAAACTTGTCCAATATAAAACTTTACAATAAAAGTTAACATAATGTTTTCAGAAAAAGGGTATGTTACAAATAATTGTTATGAAGATATTAAATCAGAAATCACTTATAGATTAAGTCATTGAAAAAGTCTTAGTGCAAAAGGCTATATACTTATTACATGATATTTTTAAATATTATTTATTACTTTAAAGAAACAAATTATTCCAACACTCATAATTAAATAATACCCTACTTAAAGAGGGAAGATCCCAAGCTGGGGATTATCTATCTTTTCATTATCATTCTCTGATGGTAATTAAAGGAAAAAATTATCTTCCAAGCAACTGAACCAGCAGTAACCTTTGGTCCTCTATGTCTTTTGCATGTTGGAATCCAGCTTGGGGGGATCCATACACAACCAGGAATGGTTGTAGGATCATGGTTGGGAGGAACAAAGTAACCCCAAAGTTACCCAGCTAAAGGAAATGACCATAATAGGTTAGCTAGACACAACAGGCTCTACATTAACCACTGTTGACTGTGCAGGTGACTACAGGAAGGATTCAAGTTCCAAGCAGCTAGGTTTCCATAGGAAGGGACCAAGTACTCAAGCAACCAGTTATGGAGTATTTAATGTTTCAAATTTCCAGTTATAATAAAGTTAGGTTTCTACAATTAGAATAGATACTGCAGCATTGTTCATTACCAATATTATCAACTTCGAGGTTCTTCCTAGAACCCAGTGGAGGGTCTAGCAGGTCTAGCCGAGCTAGCCTTTGCTAGACAACTTATGTTGTCTTCTAGGTTAGGGTTATTATAATTTATTGTTTATAGATATATGTTTCCTGTTTGAATTGTATTTCCCTATTCATAGGGCAGGGTTTCATCTATGACTGTTAGTTCTTTTAAATTATTATCCTGCCTATTGGGAACAACACCAAATAGAAATAAAAACAAGACATCAAAATTTTCAGCCGCACTACACTTTTCATTTATCAAACGCCTCTATGATTCAACCATTTGTCAAACATTACCTAAAAAATAAACGCATCAAGTATTACAAGAGAATCGTATTCCAAAACATAAATTCCCACACAACTCAAATAGTATTCTGCATTTTTAATATGGGTTCTAATCCCAAGTTTCATGGATCGAACCCCATCACCAATAAAAGGGCGCATCACATCAAAGCAAATTTATTGAATACACATGTAATATCCCAAATTTTTGGACTGACCATTGTTATGTTATATTGGGCCACTGCCCCAACATTTATGACTTGATTACGAGTATTGGGCATGAGCTCTAGCACATGTGATTATCCTTTTATATTGATATACTGGGTATGGACCCTGACTGACTTCTTTAGTGATTAAATGATTGGGCGGGAAGGCCCTAATGTTGTGTTTATGTTCCTTAGCATATTATGTGGGTACAAGGCCTAATATATATATATATATATATATATATTGAGATGAACTTCTATTACTTATTGTGCAGAGCTGTGATTTTACATGTTTTATATGATGTGTTGAGCATGGACTCAGAAACAGAGAAGAGACCTACGTACTAGGCGTAAGCCCCAATGTACCTAGATGAAGGTTGATGTATTGGGAGTAAGCCTTGATGTACATCGAGTGTTGGGCATAAGCCCTGGAGCACTCCAAGCTTGAAAGAGAATGAATACCGGATCCGAGGCCACTTAAATATTCCAGAAGTGCCTCACAACCACATTCTAGCGCTAGTGTTGAGAAAAGGCTTTGGAATTGTACTAGTGTAATGCCCATGTGAGAGTCTTGAGTTAAAAGGCTCTGAAGAGCACTCGGGATTACTAGATCTTAAGTGTTGAGTCGGAAGGACTTTGAATAGCACTTATGTGTTTTATCACAACTATTCGAATTGATTAAATAAATCTTATTATCATCAAGTACTGCGAGACTACCATGTTAAAACGAGGGAATCTGACATGCAAAGGGAGAGACTAGAGGTCCTATACTAGCTTACTGAAACCGTCCAAAGAAGTGGACCCTATCCTGAAAAAGATTTAAAGGAAGTATCATGTGAAGATACCTAATTAAATAAAAGATAAACACCACCACTTAAAGCTTGAATTAACTACTAGTTGTCTTCTAGGGTTAATATGCTTAAAAGCCTCAAGGCTATTATTATTGTTATTATTATTCATAAATTTAATAATGATGACTGTTATTATTTAATTATAAAATACATTTATTTTATATAGTTTATGCATTAATAAATCAGTAATGTATTAATATTGATCACAAGTCTAGAAAGGCTTAAATAAAAAACACTTTAGTCAAACAAAGTTGAGAAGTCCTAGTTCCAAAAGAAATAGTAATAAATTAAACAAGTACTCTTTTTAAAATTAAAGTTGTTTATTTTAAAGAAACCAGTAATTCCAACAGTCTTAATTCAAGATTTACCTACTTAAAGAGGATAGACCCCAAATTAGGGAATCATCTTTTTCTTTGAGACAATTTTGTTATGAAATAAAAGAGAAACTCTCTGCTCCAAGAAGGGAAAAGTCTTTCCACCTAAATTTTCCAGATCTGAACCAGCTACGAATCTATGGCCTCTATCTCTTAGTTTACATGTCAAAACTAGCTCGGGGGGATTCATACTGAACTAGGAACGGTGGTAGGATGTTGGTTGGGAGGAACGTGGTAGTCCCAAAGTCATCCATTCCAAGACCAATTGTCAAGTCAGTCAAAAGTTCAGTAGTTTTCCATTAATCATTTGGCTAAGTGTGTAGGTCATTACAAGTGGTAGCAAGCTACAGACAAGAAGCAGGTATGCAAAACTACAATACCTTCAAACTAATTATTTTCAGAATGCAATGTTAAAAAATTATTGTTCTTCTTATCAGTATTAATTCAAGATTCTGCCAAAAAATCAGTGGCATTGCCTAGCAGGTCTAGCCAACTAGACTTTGCTAGTCAATCGAATTTTTAAACTTCTAAAGTTTCAGGATTCACTAAGTATTGTTTTTAATTTGTTGTTCTATTTATTTCCTCCTATCTGTCAATTAATTCCTTTTACAATGCAACGTATTTATTTAGCTACCGCGATCAATATTTATCAGGCATCGTTTGTCACCATACAAAATGATTTGAAAACCAAGATACACAAACTTATAGTAAAACATAGTCATGACAAAGACCTGGTAAAACGAATCTCTAGGGCTTAGTCTAGACATCATTCTTTGCATGCATCTATATATATATATATATATATATATATATCTGTGTGTGTGTGTGTGTGTGTGTGTTTATTTAAAAAAAAACAAAGTATGATAGATTTATTCTAATCTAAATAGTTTTCCTTCCAATCCAAGCAAAGTGTTCTCTTTTCTTTCCAAACCATGCAAACACCACACTTAAAATGAAAATAGCAGATATGAAAGAAATCTTTACAAATACTCATACGCACTTTCTTTTGTTCACTTATATTCATTTGCAAAACACACAAACCCTAGTACATTGAGTGACTGAAACAATAATACGAACACTAGTTATTTCAGATTGTCTACAATGAACAAGACACTAGTAAAGTAGAAATGCAGAAGCCTGTCAAAAATACAGGTCAGGGATCGGATCTCATAACCTTGCTCTAGTCAAACTTACAGGAAAACACTTCCTATAGGATGCACGATTTCAAACGTAGCGCACAACATTTTAAACTCTCATCAAACAATTCAATGAATTTTGTGGAGCTTTACACAGAACCCAAGCTAGTAGTCATTTAGTATTTCTCTTACAGGATCTTCATTTTACAAGGAAACCCAAACATGGTTTTTCTTACTATCAAGTACAGACATCAAAACAAATCCAAATCACCATCCTCAGACCCTAGCTACGTTTTACTAAATAGAGGTGCAGAAGACCTCGTAGTAGTCATCTACTTTTGCATAGCATTTCATAAAACACACAAAAGCACCATAGAACTGGAAACAATTTCAGGGCAGACATAGGGTAAAGTGAAATCATAGAACTTTCCTCTAATTATAGTTACAACACAAGAATGAAAACCCAACACAAGTTTTACTTCCATTTCAGATTCGTAAACATGCAGGGCAAGAAGAAAATTACCATTAGAGTCCATTATAACCACACATTCCAGTTGGGATCCATTTCTCATTTAAAAACAAAATCAAATTTACATTGTACAGGAAATGGAAACGTCAAGCAACAGAAAGAGATTCAACTTCATAAACAAAAAATCTATATCATAGTCCCATCTGCGAATTCGAATCTCTTAATTACATTTTGAAACCCAACATTTCTCTAGTCCAGCCAATAGGCGACCATACCAAACTCCCCAAGGTGAATCAGTAAGCCAAGGGCTTATGGGAGTCTCCCTTCAAAACAAAACAAGATGCATTAATACATCATTAGAGATGCGAGAGGCAGGGCAACGGGTGGGTAAGCTGGACTTACCAATACCATGGACAATCCCAGCATTGTACACCGAAGACATTTATCACCTGCCAAATACAAACAAGTATTATTAGTCAACAAACCCTACGATTTATGTATCAAAAGAGAAAAGGTGAATTGACAACCGCATGAAGTTGTTCATACCTCAGAGAAGTATGATACCCACCACCAGCTTAGCTGAAAAACGTTAAGTGTACTAACCACAAGTGTAGCTTGGGTCAGGACACAACCATAGCCACCATTACAATGAAGTGTAGAGCAGGTAAACAAACAAACATGCAGAAGACAGGACTAAAGCAAAAACCCCCAAATCGTTACAAACCCTCATTGATAGGCTGTCACCCACTGTGCATTGAAACGTAGTAAATATCACACCAACCCTACTCTAGTGGAGGTTCAATTCTTATGTACAAAGACTATAGTAGAGTCGTGGAACTTTAGACACATTTTATTTAAATATACAAAGGGTCTCATGACCATAAACTTTACCTTAGAAAACCCTTATGTCTTATGAACTTGTGCAGTGTAGTGCATCCACTACAAATGGATTATCACTCATAATCTTGCACTTAGTAAAAATTAAGCCAATAGTGGAGTATGGACCAACCCTCTAGGGTAGCACGATCATAGTGTTGAGATATTGTAACTTCAAAGAATATTATATTTGTACTTTATTATTCTGGAGATGATTCATTCCTCCGTGAAGATCTTATTGTATATCCAGAGATGTTTATTCCTTCGTCGGAATGTGGTAACTTGGGTTATTAGACATCCCTAGTGGGGGTCGGCCCTGTATGTGTTATGTGGGTCAAAGGGTTATTAGACCACCCTAGAGGGGTCATCCTAGTCAGTTGTAGTGGGGTATTTAACCCATTGGTTAAATACAAGCCTACATGATTTGTGTAAAAGACAAGTCGAAGTAGTGTATAAATAGAGGAGGTGTATTCCTCATTTCACACACACACAAACTCACTTGAGAATATAGCGCACTTCTGGAGGAGAGGTCTGCTATGGTGGAGGAGGATATCATGTCTTTGGTTTGCATCTTTTTATATTGCTGGTCATCTATATTGAGGAAGCTTTGCTAGGTTTTCTACCCCATGAGGGTTTCCCAGGATAAATCTGTGTCTCTTGTGTTTATGCTATGCTTGTTGTTTCTTCAGTGATCCTGTATATGCTATTATTGTGAAATCGAATGTAATGCTACTATTTTCTGTCTTAGCATATTAAATCCTAACATGGTTTTAGAGCTAACCTGAAGGAAGGCAAGGTATGGCACTGACGACACTTGCTTTACTTATGACAATTTGAAGGTTAGGGTTTTATATAGCAAAAACCCATTATCGTGGAATTTTCGCCATAAATCCATTTTGGAGAAGGTTCAGGATCTGAAACCTTTACAAGTCGTAGATAACATCTCTAGGTATCTTTTCTCCAAAGGGCACCCTCAGATTCGTTGTACTTTGTAAGTTATTATCAGTACAAGTTAGGGTTTTTGCCTCTTCCAGATCTCAGTCGAAATCAGGTGACCTAGGCAAAAAGGTCATAACTTGGGCTAGGAAGCTCCAAATGAAATTTCGTAAAAAGTGACAGGTAGTACATAGACTATACTAGCTCAGCAAAAGTTTTTAGAGACCGAAGCAGAACCAGTGACACATGGAACGTCGTACAAGTTCACTCTCCTATTTTATCCCATAAACAGGTCACGTTGCAACACTTGGCATAATTTGGGCTAGGAAGATCCAAATGAAATTTAGTAAAAAGTGGGAGGTACTACACAGATGGTACTATCTCAAGACACATTTTCAAAGGCCGAGGTTGAACCAGTGACACGTGGAACGCCGTACAAGTGCGCTCTCCTAGTTTATTCCATAAACAGGTCACGTTGCGACACTTGGAATAACTCTCTCTCAGAAAATCCAATTGAGGTCAGACCTATCAGAATGGAAAGATGACAGGTCAGTCTACCACAAAAAAAAAATTCAGACCCTGTGGAGCGAAAATGTCGGAGCTACAGCAGAAACAATGAGGTACATATTTCTGTCAAAACAAAATTATTTTTGGAGCACCTTCATTCATGGCTTTTGGAATTTAGGGTTTCGGAGAATGTTAGAATCTTTGGAATCGGAGTCCATGGCTGAATACTGCTTAGGGAAATTGAAATTTAGATACCAAGATAGAATTTTTTGTTTGGGTAGAAGACCAGGCTTGATCAAACCCCAGTTCAGGATTTTGATCGAAAAGATGGAAAATTAGGGCTTCAGCAAAAGTTGGATTTTTTTAAGTCTGTGACCACGGCTCGAAGCTCCTTAGGAAAATAAGAGTTTAGAGACTTGGATTGAACCTTTTGATTGGGCAGAAAGGTGGGCTTCATCAAACCCTAGTTTGGGATCCTGTCCAGAAGATCGAGAAGTTTCGAAGGAAATTTTGAGGGGTCAAATTTTGGAGATTTCAAAATTGAACTATGCTAGTTTTGATCAGCTTAGCAAGTCACATCCTTCCATCCATTCAAAAGTGTGAAAGTCAAAGATTGAATTTTTAGGGTTTCTCTAGCAAACTCTAATCAAGCTCCAGATCAAGTTTCGGGGGGAGTTGAGGCTAAGGCCTTACATAAGAAGACTACAAGAAGTCTCAACTGGTATGACTTAAGGAAGTTCAGGTATGTCTTGAAATCTGATTCCTGATTAAATTCATAATGTGTTTGTATTCATATTATTTATTAGTACAATCTTGATTAATGTTAGAATTGTCTTATCATCCTATTAACAGTATGAATGCATGTGAATGATCGAAGAGATTCATTGATTAGGGCTATATGACTGTACTAATGCATTATGGTGTTGTGTGAGGTCGGTGTTGTCTACTAAGAAGATACAGGTACATCACGAAAGACAAATCAAGTCCCATGACCATGACAACATAAAGACAAAGACTCATCCATAATCTTTGTTCTACTTACGAGGTATATATGACTTTGTTATATTATGCTTAACCTATGAGACATGCAGGTTCTAGCTCAGGATCTCTAAATCATTGAAGAGATTGTTTAGGTATGTTGTACATAACTAAGCAGGTATACTAATCGAGGTATGTTTTCCTATGTCAAGTTAGAATCTTACCTTGTGTTAGGATCCCTTATACAAGTATACTTGGTATGATTGGTTATGCTTATTCACAAAGTTAGTAATCAAGGGTTTGCTGACATGTTGAGAGTTGTGCACACTCTTGATAGTATGTTCTTGTAGAGATGGAAGGCATCTAGATAGCCAATGTATGCATACAGGATATGGAAAAGTGTTGTGCCAAAGTATTCGTCAAGATAGTTGCATAACTATGTAAATGATATATGTATGCATAATAGGTTATCGTGATTTCATGGTTATGAAATATTACTAATCATGTACTTAATTTTGATTTGTAGGAAAGATCATGAAGAATGATGAACACCGAACAAGTGATGGATGTTCAACAAGAAGATTCACAAATCAAGCAAAATATAGAAGGCTCATGGCTAGAAGATTCTCTTAGAAAGAGGAAGAGAATCATAACAAGATGTTTGCGCCAAGTGGATAGATAAGACCATTCTCTTAATGGTGTAATCAGGTTCTGTATGGGTACCCACGATCGATAGTCAATTGATGAGCTTAATGATCATCATGGGTGATGTGGATCACAACCTTTGCTACAAGGTTGAATATGGTCTCCATACACAGATGAACTGGATGCAAGAAGGAATTCACCACAGAGTTCGAATGATGTTGAGGCTTATATCAGTAGAGCCATCTGACGAGAGATGACACAGATAGATGGCTGCAGAAATGAAAATGAAAGATCTCATATTGATGCATTACTTCCTAGGTCTGGAAGTATGGCAAGGATCAGAAGGAATCTTTCTCAACCAGGGAAAGTATGCCAAGAAATATTAAAAGGACTTGAGGTGTTGGAATGGCCACTCTTATGGATTCCATCTTGAAGCTGTTAGGGGATGACTTATCAGAGTTAGTGGATATAACTCTATACAGTCAAATTATTGGGTCATTGATGTATCTAACATATACTAGGTTAGATATATGCTTTGCTGTGAACACCTTGAGTCAGTATCTAGTGGAAACTAGATGTGTTCACCTGATAGTTGCAAAGCATGTGATGAGGCACCTAAAGGATATGATAGACTTTGACCTATGCTATCTTGGAGATCATGACTTTAGATGGCTACTCAGATGTTGATTGGGAAGAAAGAGTATCAGACAGGAAGAACACATCGAAAGGATGTTATTGTCGGGGATCAACCATGATCTTGTGGTTTAGCTGGAAGCAGTCTATTGTGGCTCTTAGCACAAGCGGAATATATGGCTGCTTGCTCTGCTAGTTGTGAAGAAGTTTGGCTTCAGGATTGTTTGACCTAGAGATAGAACCAACTGTGATCCTATGTGACAAATAGAGGTGTATCAAGATGACAAAGAATCCAGTGTTCCATGATAAATCAAAGAACATAGGGATCTAACAAGATATGATGCAGAAAGGAACTATAAAGTTTGAATTTGTAACAGGTTACCAATGTACTAACCAAACCTCTACCTCAAGTGAACAAGTTATCAACATACTCACCAAACCTCTACGTCAAGAAAAGTTTGAGTATTTCCGAGACAAGCTTGGAAGGACTCTCCTCGAAAGGGGGAGTGATGTGGTCACTGATGATGAGATTGCCTCATCGACAGCAAGGTCGATGATGTGGATACTTGTTTACTACACTTGGATACTTAGATCATTTAGACTTAGGACTCTTATACTTAGAATATTTTTTACTTGCTTTTACTTTGATGATACATGTTTTGTTGATGTATCGATAAGGATACATGTTTTGTTGATGTATCGATCAGGATACATGTTTTGTTGATGTATCGATGAGGGTACATGTGTTGTTGATGTATCGATGAGGATACATGTTTTGTTGATGTATCGATGAGGATACATGTGTTGTCGATGTATCGATGAAGATACATGTTTTGTTGATGTATCGATGATGATACGTGTGTTGTCAATGTATCGATGAGGATACATGTTTTGTTGATGTATCGATGAGGATACATGTGTTGTTGATGTATCGATGACGATACATGTTTTGTTGATGTATCGATGAGGATACATGTGTTGTTTATGTATCGATGGGGATACATGTTTTGTTGATGTATCGATGAGGATACATGTTTTGTTCATGTATCGATGAGGATACATGTTTTGATGATATCTGTATTGATAAGGATATAGGTGGGGATTGTATCATCCCCGGACCTTGGTCCTTGAATTGAACTGTAGACGTATGGTCTCTGAGAATAAAGTCCTTAGTGGACAGATGGGGATTGTATCATCCTCAGACCTTAGTCCTTGAATTGATCCGTAGACGTATGGTCTCCGAGAATAAAGTCCTTAGTGGACAGATGGGGGATTGTATCATCCCCAGACCTTGGTCCTTAAATTGATCCGTAGACATATGGTCTCCGAGAATAAAGTCCTTAGTGGATAGATGGAGATTGTATCATCCCCGGACCTTGGTCCCTGAATTGATCCATAGACGTATGGTCTCCAAGAATAAAGTCCTTAATGGACAGATGGGGATTGTATGTAACATACCCATGTTTGTATGTTAGTAATTCAATGAAGTTTTAAAAATAAAAAATAAACAAATAATAATAATGGTCCTTCATATTTAAAGAAGGATCTCTCCAATTGAAAATAATTTACAAAGGGATCAAGAGTTCACCATCCTTGCGCCAATAAAGACAATTTGGTAGAAGATATCCACCTCCACACTTAACTATCCAACCTAGAATCTCTATTTTATCAACGCTAAATGCTTATACAAGGGTCTTTGTTCTATGATTCCAACATTCATACATTATTGAATTATTATCCTATTAGCACATAAACAGAAGATCACCATCTTTATCTAGCAATTTATTCATGAAGTCATTACCTACTAATGGTAAACTTAATGGTGCCTCACAAGCCTTAACATCTCTATGATCATTATTTACACGGTATGATTATCCCGGAATTATCCTTGACAACAATAATTTGACAAACTTACATTTACATGACTATCCATGAATTATCCTTTACAAAATCTTTTGACAAAAATATACACTTACATAGGAACAACAATCCATTATCCATCATAATCATACATGAGAAAAAGAAACACGAGATAACCGTGGTTCACCCAACCTTTGGGCTACGTCCACACAACTGTCCATCATAGATTAATAGTCCAAGAGTGGTTACATTCGCAACTCAGTTGTTGCAAATTTTCTTACACTTTCTAACCCCCTCTTATGGAGAGCATTCTCAAGACTTTTCAACTTTAACAGATCAACACTATGATGAGGTTAGTAACTCAACAAAGTTCTTATCGAGGCATTCCGCTCTGTAATGATTTTGACAGAAATACTTAAATAACAATGCGGGACTCTTCCACGCATATTTACATAGAGGTGGGGACTTCAAGATACAGATATTTACCGAGTTTAACCAGGGATCTTCACTGAAATGTCCAAAGGAAAATACTGTATCAACAATACAAAAAAAAAATACTGAAAACTCACCAGGATTTATCCTGAGATAATCTAATATGAAAAAGCATGGATATATGCAAAGAAAACCCAAAATAGGAACAGGGTTCCATGCTGGGATGATCACGCTGAGATGATCCAAATCAGAAGCTACAAAGTAGAAATTCGAGCCCCAAAAAACTGTTATTTTTGCCGGCTATCTTCATACTTTACCGGACTTCCATCTTGCTAAGTATTTTTCCCGCCTTAAAATGTGTATAACTGAGATGTAATTTGGGCAGAGACTAGAGCAAGGCTTCTGTAAAGAAATGTATATAACCATAACTTCTACGCAACATTATATAAGGTAAAAACACAAGTTCCACGCCATATCAACTATCAACACTGTATATCCCATCCCTGTACGAAAAAACTTATGTGCCCCAATAATCTCCTAAACAAAAGTTTAAGTCACTCTCGCTGGACGGGATTTTTCCCCAAAGACCAACTGTGAGTAGGTGTGCCCCCCACATCTAAAACTCTTCCTCCTTTAAGAAGGACGTGTGTCCATTGAACCATGTTTTTCCTTGCTCACCAACCCGCTCTATGAGTAATCAAGAGATACTCTAAGTGACAAATGGAAACTATACTAAATCATTCTCATTTCAGCGAGACAAGTCAATGATAAACGCGGAGATCGAACTAGTACTCCGATGGAAAGGTGAGTTGGAATTAAATCATGCAATTATTACATTGGCGGAAGGGATAATCAATCAAAACAGAAAGAACGCCTATATCGCTGGAATTCCAACCCGCTGATATATGTTTTAATCACGGTTGCATGATCGGAACTCCTTGTTCTTAGCTCACCGAGCTATTTATGCGAAAGTGGAGGTATCAGTGTGTGTAAGCAGAGTCAATCTAAGACACGACTTCACCCACTCCAGCTGGAAACTAGAGTTCAAACAAGTGTGGACAGTATGATGGAGAGTCATGGTGGTTCGACTCAGTTGACTCAAGGTGTGGAAAAGGAGGCTTAGATTGATACGTAATCAGTGATCCATCTTGCTAACCGATGGGAATAAAAGTTTACTCCACACTCCAGGAACGATTTTGATTTGGAAAACAGAAATAGAATGAGGATATGCGATCTGTTCTAGAGGTTGTACGTCTTAGTCAACGTAGATTACTACTATCCATACAACAATCCAGAATATTAATGATGGATCTTAGGCCAGAGCGTAAATACTGTGGTGGTTTGGGGTGTAATTATCACAATAATAAAATATCTAAAGAACACAGTTAACTTTAAGATCTGGGCACATAGGCATGAACTAGCTCATAAATTCTAACCATACATAGAGCAGGATGAAATGGTTCTCAGAGTTTTGATTAACATTGAATTCAGAGACAGAGTAAGAATAAACATGCACCGGGATTCGGTCATGCTGAACATATGACAGAGATTTGTGAATGTGCACACAGAGTTTCAAGATCTAAACGATCATGATTCGATTAGATCATCATGGATTTGGAATGCACTTTGATTTCAAAAATTAAAGCAACAGAGAGTTTACAAGCTAAACAACCAAGATCCAAGTTTCATCGAGATCTGAAATGTAATTCAATTTTGAAAATCACGCAACAAAGAGTTTAGGGGATAAACAACTAAGATCCATTTCTCATCAAACTCAGGAATGCAATTCGATTTCGAATATTAAAGAAACAGAGAGTTTAGGAGTCAAACGACAGAGATCAAGCTTCCAGGTAGCTGTCCTTTCCCCGTTTCACACATCACGACCTCGATTAACTCAGGTGGAGTAATTCCCTCCCCGATCTCGCTGAAAATCATATTATATATAAAAAAACAATGACAGAGAGAGATTCCTAGCTTGTGATCTACAGGACTCCGATATTATCCAATAATACTATTATTATCAACACTCTTTTGAACCCCCCCCCCTCCCGATGGCATTTATAATGATGTAAGGAGTAATTGCCAGAAAATACCGGATCACACTTCCCTGATGCGATGAGCAATCAATCCTCTTCAGAGATTGGCGGTGGTAGGGTTGGTGCGCCTCGTCCAAGACAGATGGCGAGTTTGAAGACCTACTCACTATGCCAAGTGGCAACCTCTTAAAACTAACTCCCACTCGTAACTTAAAGAGGAGTCAATGTGCTCCACGGTGGGACACATGGCTGGTTTAGAGGTTCGGTTGTTCCCACGTGGTAGCTAAGTTTGATTGAGGAGATATCCCCTTGCGATTCTCCATTCTCAAGAGGTAATTCCTATCTTTATTCTTGCGGCAAAATAAAAGAGAGGGCGCACTTGTCATGGTGTCTAAAAGGTCGATCCAGTACCTAGAGTCCTCTAGGGTAATTATGAATGAACATCTTTATAGTTATTTTATAAAGGGCACCTTTTCACAAATTATTAAGATGAGTATAATATCTAGAACCTTAAATAAATATCAAATATTTATTTATCAACAACTAGCTTTATGCTAGTAGAATCGGTAATTCAAGGAGAGTGATGGCATACTTCCTATGTCTAGGACAACATTGTAACATATTAATCATGAAGTGGAGAAATTACCTCTTCCTCTTCTTGATAATAGTAAGATAATGTTATAATAAAATGGAATAACTTAGGCTCTTTTCCATTTTAGCAGTAATATGGTCATGGTAGTAATAACTTTATTTCATATTACGAACATCATACTTACTTCTACTGTTTATTAGTCTTGTCCTTGCCCATGCAAAAGTGAGCTATTATTATTAATTCTAGCTTTTTGTTTTAGGGCTTCAATGCGACACTTATATCTTCGAGAATTTAAGTGAATAGTTGTAAGTGTCTAAGACCACTAAGATGGCACCCGTCATTAAGACTCTAGACCTTCATGGCTTCCTAGCCAGTCTTCCTCTTCCCTTAGTGGTTCTCTTCCTCGTTGTTTAAGTGGCGTCATATCCTTAGTCACCTAAGCCGAAAATAATATTTTAGGAAATAAATTAGAAATGTTTTCAAGGTCCACAGGTGGGGCCTTGGCCTTGAGCTCCTCACCTGGGCCACTTACAAATTATGATATATTTACAAAACAATAGGATACAAAAAGAGAGGAATATCACATTGTATCATCCCCGGACCTTGGTCCCTGAATTGATCCGTAGAAGTATGGTCTTCGAGAATGAAGTGATGGGGATTGCATTATCCCAGAACCACTAGTTCAAAATGTACGTGATGGGGATTGCATCATCCCGGAACCACTAGTTCAAAATGTACGTGATAGGGATTGCATCATCCCGGAACCACTAGTTCAAAATGTACGTGATGGGGATTGTATCATCCCCGGACTTCGGTCCATGAATTGACCCATAGATAGATGTCTCCGAGAAGTGGTCCCTAGTGGACGAGAGGGGATTGTATCATCCCCGGACTTCGGTCCCTGAACTGACCTGTAGACTAATGTCTCTGAGAAGTGGTCCCTAGTGGGCGAGAGGGGATTGTATCATCCCCGGACTTTGGTCCCTGAATTGATCCGTAGACATATGTCTCCGAGAAAGTGGTCCTTAGATTTTGTCTAAGTTGACGAGTGGACTATATCGTCCCTAGACATGTTATGGTGTCTTAAATGAATCATGTGGTTTGCAGAGTTTGCTATTATTGAGGATACTTGTATTGGTGTGGATACTTGTATTGATGATCTGTATACTTGTATTGGTGTGGATACTTGTATTGATGATGTGGATACTTGTATTGGTGTGGATACTTGTATTGGTGTGGATACTTGTATTGATGATGTGTATACTTGTATTGGTGTGGATACTTGTATTGATGATATATACTTGTATTGATATGTATACTTATATTGATGAGGATACCTGTATTGATGGTGTGTATACTCGTGATGATCTAGATGACGATGTTGTTGATCGTGATGGTCTAGATGACGATGCTGCTAATCGTGACGGTCTAGATGACGATGTTGCTGATCGTGATGGTCTAGATGACGATGCTGCTGATCGTGATGGTCTAGATGACGATGCTGCTGATCGTGATGGTCTAGATGACGATGCTGATGATCGTGTGATGACAATGCTGATGATCATGGGGATCCAGATGTTGATGTTGCTGTAGCTGTTTGAGTGCTGCAGAAGATAAAGACTTAGTACTAAAGATGTTGATGTTCCAGTATTGAAGATGTTCGAGTAACTGCTTGAGTTACTAATGATGTTGAGAAAGCTTCCAATGATTTATAGATGTATCATGTATATGACTCCTTGCTTGTGCAAATGTTGTTATAATATACTTCTCGTTAAGGGGGAGTGTTGAGATATTGTAACTTCAAAGAATATTATATTTGTACTTTATTATTCTGGAGATGATTCATTCCTCCGTGAAGATCTTATTGTATATCCGGAGATGTTTATTCCTCTGTCGGAATGTGGTAACTTGGGTTATTAGACTTCCCCAGTGGGGGTCGGCCCTGTATGTGTTATGTGGGTCAAAGGGTTATTAGACCACCCTAGAGGGGTCGGCCTAGTCAGTTGTAGTGGGGTATTTAACCCATTGGATAAATACGATCCTACATGATTTGTGTAAAAGACAAGTCAGAGTAGTGTATAAATAGAGGAGGTGTATTCCTCATTTCACACACACACACTCACTTGAGAATGTAGCGCACTTGTGGAGGAGAGGTCTTCTATGGTGGAGGAGGAGATCATGTCTTTGGTTTGCATCTTTGTATATTGCTGGTCATCTATATTGAGGAAGCTTTGTTGGGTTTTCTACCCCATGAGGGTTTCCCAGGATAAATCTGTGTCTCTTGTGTTTATGCTATGCTTGTTGTTTCTTCAGTGATCCTGTATATGCTATTATTGTGAAATGGAATGTAATGCTGCTATTTTCTGTCTTAGCATATTAAATCTTAACACATAGTAGATACAACTGCAAAGTAAACGCAAAAGGATGATATTAGCAAAATGCTAAGTAAGTCCAGAAACACCCAAGCTTACCCATACCTCTCGTCAACCCTGCCGAGGTATGTAATTACCTCTCCTAGAGTGTTACAACACCCACCCTGCGAGTAGCATATCATCCACAAAGGGCATATCACCTGAAGGTACCATTCAGACATTTCACCATACATTCATATGCATTCATTTAAAACAATATGAAAGGGCACTATTACAATTACGTCAGTAAATATAAACTCGTAACTAGGATACATTATCTTTTTGAATCCACATTGCTTCTGCAGAATTGGAAATGTAAAAATCTAGAATTTATGATTTTCGGAAAGTGTAGACTTTCTTTTATTTACAATGAGCATTTACATATTATTTTCTAAGTATTAAAATTGTCATGTGACTCTTTCATTGCAAACAATATTTATTACAGGGACGAACAAAATTTTTAAATTTTTGCTATTTATGGGACATTACAACACAGTAACCATAAAACTTGTTCTACAATTAGCTAAACATTCATCCTTGCAAACACTAAGTTAGAATCCATAGGAAGAACTAGGGTTTTTTCCATTATTGAAAAGCTACCAAAAGTCAAAACACGATTCAATACATCTTGCAAACTGTAGTAAAACCACGAATTACTCCTTATAAATCATGATCAAACACACAACAGTCAAAACGAAAGCTACTATTTCATATAAATATAAACGTAGACCTTTTTAAGTACTCTGATGGGAATGACCCCCAAATCTAAGCTGGAATCTCTGAGCTTAACTGTAGTAAGTCCATTTCGTAATAAATTTAAGAAACACAGGTCTAAGTATCAAATCCTCAAAGAGAACACATTGCCCAACAACCTTCCCTATAAACTAGTCAAATGATAGAAGTACCATAAGAACCAGCATTTACAGATTTCTACCTAGAAATACAAAATGACTAGCTACAGGATAGAATCACAAATACATCTTGATATATTCTTTTATGCTATAGGAAAGAAAAACACAGGACAGAGCAAAGTTAAGAAGCATTTAGTTAGCATGGATTCCATTAATTAAGACCCTGACTTTCCATCAACATTCGTAGACTTACAAAGCACAAGTAAAAAGAATTCAATAGCCATAGTATCTTCACAAGGCTGTTCAAACTTCATAGAAGAGAAATCCTCGAATCCCTCTTATCCATTACAAAACCTTAAAGACGAGTTCCATATAGATAAATCTATCTCTTTGAAATCCTATATTTACATAGGCACGGTTAAGCTGAAAGAAACGAAGGCCAAAACCCTTAGTAGATTCACCCATCACATTATTATTACAACAATGTACCAGACACTGGGTCAAGCCAAAGGCAACCTCTCTGGAGATTTCAATTCTGAGGGAGCCAAAGGCATCACGAATCTCCCCATTACCAACTTATTAAACCCTTCTCGAAACCACCGAGACAGATAGGGTGAAAGGGGTGAAAGAACCCAGGACTTACCAGTCCAAATATGTGGTGAGTCATATTGCCTCTCCTTCTGGCCACGCAGAGAGTCATCATACCTATCAATAAGTGAAAGCGAAACCAAGTTAGGGTCAGAAGGAGTTCTTAAAATTAGAAATGAGAGGAGAAGTATTACAGTATCCGCGTGGACATAATTTACCTATGAGATGACCTCTGCATCAAAGTCGTGTTATCCAAACCCTACCCTGGCCATGAGCATAGCTCAGGCCAGGCACTACCACATTACATAGAGCTAAAAACCCTCGTAGCCAACAAACCAAATAAAGTCACGATTTGCCAAAACTTGGATGTAACCCTCGCTCAAGCCTTAATCTAGCTGGCCAAAGTCACGTGACTATCATGTGTGGTATTAAACCCTCACAACTACCATGATAACACTTACAAATTCGAATTATTTATCAAACTATGTATATGGTTGTGTTGGTGCAATACCCTTAAGCTATTAATACAAGGACAAGGTTCTCAACTCTTTCACGATTGCATAAGGGGTGGTTCCACTTTTAGAGTTTTACATAGGATAGTTTCCAACCATAAGGCCATCAAGGGACACCTGCGTAGAAGACAACAATTAAATAGGCATTAGCATAATCATTAAGTAAGTCCATAGGTATTCCCCTATTCACACCTTACCTCTAGGCGATTCCGCCAGGAGTGTTTAATCAAACCCCAAAGATTCAGGGTGTTTCAACTTCCCTCATTAGATGCATCATGCCTGAGAATTAACATTAGACAATTGAAATTTCAAACATACATTTAGATCAAGTAAGAAGAATAGAGACAGCTAGTAGTATGGCATGGAAAAACCTTACACCCATATGTTCATCCTAAATTATTTCCGCACAAGAGTTTGAATGATAAAAGTTACCTTGATAGAATTTTTATTAACACATTGAAATGGAAAATGCAAGTACTGATACTTTTAACATCACTATAGAAAAATCTCATAAATTTATAATCTATGTTAGGAAATTTAGCAAGAAGAGGAAATTTTTTTTTATCTTACATTTTTAGGGACATTACATCCTCACAATAAACTTAAGGTTTCTTCCACGATTTTCTTCAGGTGAACAACGATTTTTACTTCTTTCTAATAGATTATGTCTGCACAAAATTGCAGTTGTCACTTTATTCGCAATAACTTTATGTCTTCTCCAATCGCATTCCAATTCATATGCAGATCCTTTTCTGCTCGTCTTCGCTGGCAACGGGTGTTCAACAAACTTCAACAACATATTTTACTTTGCATTGAGTAGCGGCTTCAACAAACCTCACTAGAGAGGAGACTTTCCTTTGCATCTACAACAACACTCAACAAAACCTCTAAGGGCACAACAAAACCTAACGGCTCAACAAAACCTCAAATCAAGAAGAGGCTCCTAAATCCATCTTGGATTGACCAACAGATTATAACCAAACGCTTTGATAGCATGTTCAAAATATGGGCAGAGACATAAACAAAAGAGTTACAAGCACGAATGGCTAAACTACATATCTCATATTATACATTCGTATATATATGTTACATAGCTTGATGGTTGAAGGTAACACCAACTAACCAATCATAGAACGGAATACCGGAATGTAACTAACACACTTAACTAATGAGATTACTATTTCTAACACAAAGAACTCAATCTCTAGCCATTTTTCAAATCCTTCTGTAACATCCCGGAAAAATCACAAAAAATTAAATTTTTTCTACGTGACAATAAATGCTATTTAATATATGCGGAATAGAATAAAGCATCAAAAGTTATCCTGTTGTAATAAATACCATGCTAGCTTATTAAGTAAGAATTTGCAACAAATAGATTGCAGCTTATGTCTTGATGTTATCCAATTTTAGTTGTGTTGCATACAATTTCTACTATTGTTGTTTATGAATATTGAAACATCTGTTTGACTAATGTACTTTTATTTGATTGATGAAGGGGTCCTTCGGACACCCCCAGGCTTACTTATGATTTGTGCTAAATCATGTGATTTGTACTTGTGACAGTTTACAGGTAAGGGTTTGAGGTTTCGACAAGTCAATAAACAGTTTTACTGTGAATCTCTTTTGTCATTAATTGAAGAGATAAAATTGTGGACATTCTTCTGGTGAGAATCTTTGTAAACTGTAAGCTTGTATATAAATCATAAGAAGGTCTAGAAAGATTGTATCTCAGCTCTATACTCAGATTTATGTTTTATTTCCATTCATGTTGAACTGTATGTAATTATCTATCTCTTATGTAACAGTTTGCTAACTGCCCTAGGGTCTATACTCCTACCATGCTTATGATAATTTGATTTATCATCATGTCTTTTATTTCACTATACATTAATATGTATGTGTAAACAATCTTCTTGATTATTATACAACCCATTTATATGGTGTTGGGACATGATTAAACAATTATAAACTATATAAATAAGATATTATATGTTGGGCGTTATGTGCAATAGTGTTGCCCCATGTGATATTATACTACCCTAGTGAACTATACAAACCTATGATGCCATGCAACAAAGCGACATTATACAAACTATATCAATAATTTTGTAAACATGTCTTGCTATGTAAACTTTGAAGTATTTTATTATGTGTTGTGTGCACTTATTCATGACCCTAAGTGACACTTATACAACCTTGTGAAAACCCTATTCAACCCTTAAATTCATGTTACAAGGGTGATATAACATGTCCATACCATATCTACGTTGTTTTAATGTGAATGTTATAATGGTTTACAGGTTGGCGGATGTGATTGTTTCTTAAGCATTGAATGCTTACAACCAACGAGAATTAGTGGGATTCCCTTGTGGATGGCTTAGTATGCTTGGTTCATGTGAATGCATTCTGGTGTATCAACGGAGTGCTGAGTTGTAACTCGATGAAGATTTAAACGTTGATGAGCTGGATCCATCATGGCTGTGGTAGTGATGGCTCATTAAATGTGATAGTCGGTTGGTGATCTCGTGAATCTCACCAATGATCTACATCATTGATCTTGGTAGGGATTTCAATGATGTGGTTAAACCCTACCTTGTTGTATTCGATGAGTTTATTGTGTTTGTTTTCATTTGGTAGTGGTAGCTCTTTGTGGCCGACACACTGAGGGTTTGTAGTCTTATTGTTTTGGCCTGTGGAGGCGTTGTTCCTGAGTCTTGAACTTGTAACCTCTGAAGTTTATAGAGCCAAGCTCTCTTATGTTCTTGTATGGTGGTGAAATTTACATTTGACAGTCTTAGAGTTTTGTATTTGTATGGTTTGATACCCTGACTTGTTGAGGGTTTGTTTCTTTTAAGATTGGGTTTGAAAAGAATAGCCCAGGGCCTCACCATCGTTACTATCCTTCTTGGCACTGTGCTACTATGTTAAAATAGTGGATGGTTTTGTGTTGGCCTAGGCTATACCAACAATTGACGAAGTAGGGTTTTCAATGCAGTTGAAAGGTCTCGGCGTTCATTGCTGCTACGACTATAATTTGAAAGGTAATGTGTGTTTGATATCCTTCCCTATATTGTGCATACAATGATACTAATAGTTATTCAAATTTCAATACTATAATCTCTTCTTCTTGGTTACTGTTTTAACCACGTTCAATATGTTTTTGTAGGTGTATTATGCAATGGCTCCTCAAATCTGGCATTGAAGGTTGGAATAGCTATACCAACTGGTAAGCGTCGGCATTTGTCTTGAGACCCTGTGTAGATGAAGAAGATGGCCGACTGGTGTGATGTCTGTGTGTTTTTGTTTTTAACTCAGAGAGTTTTGTAATTTGTAGAGATAGGGTTTGTAAACCTTTAAATGTATGGGGAGGATATGCCTTGACCCATAAGGCAACTGCCGTGTTTGAAAATGAAATGTAAATCCTGTAAGTTAAGTTTCGAGCTCTATCAAGTTGGAGATCTAAAAGGAATGTTCATAACCCATGTTACTGTAGTTGTGTCTTTTCGTCGATTTTGGGCTTGGCCTGCAAACACGATCTATAACTCGTCATTAATGTAAAACTGTAATATGTTTTGGAAACCTCTGTGTTTATCTTTGATTTTAAATCGATCGGTGAATGTTTTCTGAAACAATGGATAGATGAAAATGTTGATGAGGCTTACAGCCTGTAAGCACTTTGTTTATTTAAAATAATGTTGCTACATCTTAAAATAATTGGAAAGTATTTCCAGTGCTAGGGTTTAGCCTTTGTTTTGGAATATAAAGCTTAACAATGCTTTTAGTTGAGGTCTCGGCATAAGCCTGTGTTCATTATTTTGTTTGGAAATCTCCTACAGTCGTTTTGATAATTCATTCTTAACTAATCGATCTACAGGCATGTTTATGGTGTAAGCGTTTGGTTCTTGTCTTTGATCTTGATACTTCTGTCTGAAATGGTTTGTCTATTGTTAAAAGAAATGAACACCATAATGTTGTCCAAACCGATAATATTAACCAGGTCTCCTACTGTGAAATGTTTGAGATTAAATCTTGATCCTGTTTACATTGTAGCGTTTTTATAGGTAAAGAGAAATAAAGTTAAACTTGTTGTTGAAAATGGAAATGTTTACTATGGGCTAGTGAATGATAACTCTGTTTAGGGTTATAGCAAGGAATGACAAATGCCTTGATTTTCACTGTGTAGTTATGGTATAAAACCATGTATGAAAGTATGCATGGAATAATTGGAAATTGTTGTTATCTAAAGAAGAAATATTACTATGTTGTAAATCTATAAATTTTCTAATATAAACATGAGCATTATAACTACTAAATGTAGATAAAAAATTTACTGTTAGAACAGAACTCTAATTCTTTTGAAAACAGAGATATTTATAATTAAGGAAATATTAGGAAAACAGTTAGCTAATAAAATGAACAATAATGAGAGTATTGTAATGTATATGCAGGAATTAAACAGAAAGTAGAAACCTTGAGAAATTTATAATAAATTAATATTCTCATTCACTTGGCTATCTACCTATCTTGATCTATTCTATTTAATCTATCTATGTACTAGAGTACAATGCTGTACCTATTTGCATGGGGAAAAATGCAGAGACTATTTATTCAATCATTTTGATTCATATAGAATTATTAAATCATTCAGAAAATTGAAGTAAAACTTAAGCAATAAAAACTGGTAGATAACAAAACTTTAAAATACACAGGAATAGATAACAAAACTTGAAAAAAAATAGATAAGACAATAGAACCTTAAAAGACAATAGGCCAACAAACACCCAAGGAGGCATGTTCCTCCCAACCTGCTTCAGAAGAAGCAGCTCAACTGCTGACTTCTAATGAACCCCCGAGCCTGATTACTGATCCAGTAAGTGGGTGGAATCTGTGTAGAAGCAAGGCACTCAAAAATACCTTCTCCACTCACTATCAACTTCCTGAAATAAAATTCCTTCTCCACTCAGCATCAACCTCCTGAACTCAATAAGAGTTTGGCGGACTCACAACATGATCAACAAGAGCATATCCCCTCATCAAATATCTTTGGTGCAAACACAGCAAAACCCCAAGATAAATTTCCTCGTCGAGAAAAGTGATGAACCTCAGTTCAATATTTGATGGCTATTATATAGACTGCATAGGTCTTTTAGTGCTCAGTTTGGAATAAATGAGCCTCAAGCTCAAGTCCCATCTTTCAGGGCACTATGACCACATTTCAAGGGAGTTGTCCCATATCAACAGCTAGTTAGTTGCATCATAATGCTGCCACTTATCCATTGCCTTCTACCCCAGATTCCATTCCACCTAGTGGATCAGTAACCACTCTTTCAACATTCCTCTTAGGTGTTTGTCTCCTATTTGATTTATTAAATAATAGTATATTGTGCAAATTATAGTCATCCTTCATCCTTGAACGCCTGTACAACATAAAATTTACATAAAAGTTATCATAATGTTTCTTAACACAAAATGTTTTCCGGTTTAAAGGGTATGTTACACCTTCAAATCCAATTACTATCGTTGGAGCAACTGGTTCCTGACGAGCCACCAACATTTTCATTTGTAGAAAGGGGGAGACGTTAACTTCTTGATTGACTTCTGGATTCAGAAAGTAGCAGAAGAAATTGGAATTTAAAACAAGCAATTTTTCAAAGCGTCTAAGCAGAAATTGCCACTCTACTCGAGGGGAGAGTCGATCAGACAGCAGTGAAGTGGAGCTACACACTAGTTCCTAGCGATCTATATTTAACTTTTAAGCCTAGGAAACCCACAAGAAAATACTATAGTAGTATGGCTTTCCGACGCATGGAAATTACACAGACATTTGCACAGTAAGATTGGATTTGGATCACGGGCATTATAAGGCGGTATAAATATAGATGCCAGGATAGCTTGGGCCGACGTGGGAAACAAGACTGACCCAGCCCGGCTTCTAAAGAAGCGAAAACTTGGTTCTTATTTTATTTTTTTCTACACAAGTATGTCTCACATGTTTAATATATTTAATTTATAATTTACACTCATTTAAAATTAATGTTAATTAATTTATTGTTTATAGTAATTAAAAGAAACAATATGTTTAAGAAAAAAGAGAGGATCTGCGTTAAATAATGAAAGTTTCTCGACATTTTGATCCCTACTATGGGATCATCATCATGAGACAGAGAAGTCTGGGAAGAAGAGAGTGTTTTTGATTGCCCAACATAAGTTATATGTAATGGTGACTTAGTAAATGGAGATAGGTTAAAGTTGTTGGCTTTTAATTCTTAGTTTTTTAGGGTTAGGTTAATTAATAAATGGTTTATACCTAGATATAAAAGAGTATTTAGATTACTAGTTTTACAATATTTAATGAGTTATTAATTTAGTTGCTTTAATTTATAACATAAATTATGACTTATCCTTTTAATTAAAAAGTTTTTATTTTAGTTTGGGCTAAGTTTTAGTATAAATTGGTTAAGATTTTTAATCTTAAAGTGTTTTTGACTAAGTGAATACTAAAAATGTCTACTAACTAGTATTAATTATTATAAGTTAAATTTATTTAATAAATAATATAGGATGTGGTTTTATAAAAGGTAAGGTTTTACAATTTTCAATGTTAAGATGTAATTAAGTTTTATATTTTATTAAATTATTTACAAATTAGTTTTAAGTAATATAAATTATAATCTATTCAAATTAATAAATATTAAAGGATATGGTTTCATTTTAGTAATAAATGGTCAAGTTTATTATTTATGATAAAGAAATTTAAATTTTTGTAAACTTAATTTAATTATTTAAGAGAATAGTATAATTTTCAAATTAAATAGTTTGACAAAGCATTGGCTCTAGGTTATCTTAGTTATTGGGATGCCTCAAGGTGTGTTTATTTTTTAGCGAGTGTATAAGGGGTTTCCATGTTGCACTCAATGAGGTTCCATCATCCCTATTGAGACAATTATTATCACGCATCTCAATTTCAATTTTCTTTCTAATCTTTCGTTTCGTGAGGTTGTCAACTCTTGCTATGAGGGAAGCTTTTTCCAAACAAATATGATGTTGGGTTAGGTGTGCATGTTCTGCTAGGGCTGATTTTTTATGCCTATCGTACCTAAGGTCAGCACTATGTTCTTTTAGACATGTTCCTATTGACCTACCGGTTTCCCCTATGTAAGACATACAACATGAACAGGGAACAGAGTAAATGCTCTTGCATGATATCGGAGCTACAGGGTCTTTCAAGGAATCAACTAGGCTTCTTATTGTGTTAGGAGGGGTGAAGAATACTTTGAAATTGTGTTTTCTGAGTGTCTTTGCTAGTTTATCGGTGGTTCCCTTAATGTAAGGGAGGAATATCCTATTGTGTTCTTTGTTCTCTTCATTGTTCTCTTCAATGCGTTGTCCTCCCAGAAGTTGGTGCAGATGTAGGCGGTTTCCAACCAGGAGCTGGCCGATAGGGAACAAGATGTCAATGGTCAACTCTTGCAATCACAAGAGAACGAGGTAGCAGCTCGAAAAGAGGTCTAGATGAGTTAACGAAGAAGGCTAGACAAAATGGAAGATAAGCTAGACAAGCTTATTGCTGAGAAGGCTCGAGCAATTGAGGAGTTGAAGAAGGAGAAGGATTGTTTGACAGTGGAGAAAGCCACCATTTTGGACAACAACGTGCAATTGGAGGAGGTAGTGTCTGAAGCATGTCAGTATGTACCAGAGCAGACTGCATAGTTGGATTTGGTCGAGCGAGCATAGCGGCTTGGGGCTGTCATTGCTCAGTTACAACGCGACAATGCCGACATAACAGCTCTAATACAACTAGGCACACCGCAGGAGCAAGTAGCCGAATGGAAATGCGCCATCGAGGAGTTGGCGACCCAGCTGGGAGAGATAGAGCAAGCAGGGACAAAAATCACTGGAGGGACTACATAGTTTTGGGGCAATGCAGTCTAGGATGAACAATTAGAATAGCTGACCAAGCTCTGGTAGGAGGCGGAAGCGCAGCTGGACACATTGAAGACATCAATGAGAATGCTTCCCGCGGTTGTTCAAGTCACCAAATTTGTGGAACTGAAGGAGTTACAGCAGCATGTTGCAAAGGCACAACAACATCAACAAAAGCACACTACGCAGTTGGATAAGTTCCAGGAGATTCACGTGGAGTTTTTCCTCAAGGCAATTTATGCGTTGTAGGCGGTACAAGAAGGGCAGCGGAAATTTGCTGAGAAGATGATTGAGCACCCGTCAGCGCAGGACTTAACAGAGAGCCACGAGATGGTTGCAGTGGCTATGGAGTAAGTTTGGGAGATCAACTAGTAGTACGAGGATTTCAGGCTGAATATCAACAAGTACACCATGTCCAGCTGACGTGGCTCAAGGGCGAGCCACAAGATTATGTTGCGGGCCTATTGGAAGGCAGTTTGGATGAGCCAGCTGCGCAGCATCGCGGATGCTGCGAAGGGCCAAAGACATCACGCAAGGAGGAAAACCGCACACAAGTCGAAAATAATAGTATTTATGTATTTTTGGGTCATGTTGGACTGCATTATGTGGGTTTTTGGATCATCCTTTTTGTAGATTTTGTTAAGAAGTAGTTAGGTTGTTTCCTAAGTGGACCACAAATGTAAAGGTGCAAGCCTATAAATAGACATAGCATTGTAGGTGTTGAGATATCCATTAATTGATCAATGGAAGAGACAGTTGAGCTCAGATGATTTTGCTTGTTGATCTGGGTATGCGACGGAAGAACTTTATTCTTGTATCTATGGGTTGTTACGAAGGTTAATATGATATGATTTTGAGAAGAATTACTATGTCTCTTTCTATTTTCCTGTTACGAATGTGTTGTGCAACTTGAATACATGAATGATGCAATGTTTCTTTGTTCCAAATGATGTTTTATTGCTAGATCTATTGCACATTAATGGTTTATTTGACAATAAAATCTATTGAATGATGATGCAATTCTGTCTAAATGCATAAATCGAAATGTTAGATATGTTTGTGAAGGCTGCAATAAGTTGATAAGCGGATGCACAAGGGTCCTTCTTCATTTGGTGGAAACATGGTTCCGTCAGCTCTCCCTTGAACATATCGGGCAAGACTTCATTTGCTCCGCAGGTGTTGCTGGATAGGGTAAAACCTGTCTCGGCCGGTGCTCAGATAGATCGCAGTGGGCTGGATGTTGACAAACTAAGAAACCCTTGTCGACTCGGTTGGTGTCAACAATAATAAAAAAATCACTTTAACCAACCATATTTCATGCCCATTTATATAAAATATAACCATAATAAAAAGAATCACATTAACAAACCATATTTTATCACTATTTATATAAAATATAAACATAATAAAAGATCACATTGACCAACCATAGTTCATGCCCGTTTATAGAAAATATAAACATAATAAAAAGAATCACATTAACCAACCATATTTCATGCCCAGTTATATAAAATATAAACATGATAAAAATCACTTTATATAATCACTTCAACTCATCAAGGTAGTGTTGACCGCAACACACAATTACCTATTATTCATCTCACTATGCCTTATATTCAAAACAAGTATACATTCCGAGTGAATCTACTAAATAGAGACAAAACCACAGTATCGTTTGGCAGCTTGAAGTAACGTGAATTTAGTGGATATTAAGAGCGAGAATCGAGATCCATGAGTTTTATGTCAGTTCACCAGACATTAGCTGTACATTCTCTAGATTTTAACAGATTCACATGACACGTTAGCATTATAAGTCAGGGCTTCATGCAATTTCCTGGTCTAAAATGCAAGGGACTCAAGTCTTGCGGTAGGGGTAGAACATGGTTAAGGGTTGTCAAGTGTGGGAACATTGGATCTAATTTACTCTAAAACAATCGAATTTACACTTAGAGAAAACATGGTTTAAGATAAAGTCCATGGGAGGACTAAATATACACGAATCCACAGACTTTGTGATATGTACTTCACATGTTTCGAGATCCATAAATGAATTGATCCTTTAATACACAAAAATCCTATTAGAGGCAGCAACTAAAAAAGGAAGAAACGATCTGCAACTTGAAACCTGCAATCCACCAACGGATGGAGATTTGTACAAGGAGGAACACGATTGCAGTGGAAAAGAATGCAGAGTTTGAAATCAAAACAAAGAAAACGTAGGATCTGATAATTCCTACATTAACTCTGTATATAGTTGCATGGCTAATGCTAGCCCCACATAGAATTGATCTCAACTATGGAGAATCGATCTCTAATGTTAACTCTGTATTACTTATGGTTTAAAGATTCAACACTACAATAAATATACATTTGATGGAATGATAGATACACGATCCCATTCCGCAAAGTTGGTAAGTATGGAAACATTTAATCACAATATAAAATAGATTTTGTGCACCCACAAGAGATTCACCAACAACAAAAGTCAAACGCAGGTTTAACAGGAACCAACAAGAAGATAAAGCAGAGATTTATAGGTACAACCAGTCAACACTGTGGAACCATAGCGCCGCTAAGTATGGAAACATTGAGAAACATGAAAAAAATAATAGTTCAAACAACCAGAGAGATCTGGCGCACTGACTTTGGTTTGCAAGGAGCAGTTCCAATCCGCTCAGATGGTTAACTTTCAAACCATCAAAATCATGGTAAGATAATATGCCTCTACCCTCTTATCTGATTACATATCAATTCCTTTGATATGGGTGATTGGATACATAACATATATTTTCATGATACAGTAAGTTTGTCATCAGTTGATAACTCTAATCAAAACCATCCTTCATATACTCAATGCATGAGTAGCTTTCAACCCTCAACATGATCGTGGATTTGAGAATCCAGAACAACCACCATTTAATAACTATTTATAAAATAGAAATTTTACAATTAGATTTTGACTGTCATTTCAACTACAATTTTGTTTATGTTACTAGTTCGATTTCATAAGTCTAAATAAAGTTATGTAGAAGTTGTTCCCTTAATAATTGATTTCATAAATTTAAAACAACGTTATGCATTATTGACAAAGACTTGATTCTCTTATTTGATTCCATAAATTGAACTTCGATAAGTAATAATTATAGAAATCATTCCAAATTTAATTTCAAAATCAAATAATATTATGCCATATTGGCATAGATCGGATCGATTTTCTTAACATAAAATAACACTATTAAAATTGATCGATAGGAAATTAAATCAAGACTAAGGCAATGCCCATATAGCCCATTGCATAAGAAAAAATAAACAAAAAAGTTAACCACATAATTTCTACCATTGATAAAATTATTAAGCATACATGAGGTAGTTTTACTTACTTGAAAACAAATGGGCAAAGAACTTATCTTAGCAATTAAAATGGGGCGACTGAAAACTTAACTGCAATGTTCCACACATCCAACTAGTCTCCATCCGACGTAGGGTTTTTTCTCGCCATCCTTGAGTTTGGAACGAATCCACTAAGGCACAAGAGTATTACTCCATTCTCCATAACCTTTCTCTAATCAATCCTATTTCTCTTTCCTTGGATTCTTCACCTCCAAATACCCCCCCTTTACTAACACCTCACTTCCTTCTTTATAGTCAAACTTACTTTTTTTGTTTTTGACTTCCAAGATAAGTTTTTTCTTGATCTTATCTTTAACTTAACTTATTAACTTTAGTTAATTTTAGCGGATTGACTTAAATGATCCAATATTTAACTAATTAGCTTAACTTAGCTAATTTTTAATTAATTAACTTTAAGATAATTAACTTTTACCTTTTATAGTTAGGATAGTAGGTTCCATTTTTTAGAATATGTAATGATGACTTATGTGGTATACTGGTACAATATCTTTTAAAGGCATAAAATAACTTTAATATTATAAAATAGAGTTATCCCACATGTATCATTGTAATTATATGCTTTGTAACCATTCTCTACATAAAGAGGTGGAAATTCATTTATCCCATCCTCTATATAAAGAGGTGGAAATTCATTTATCTCACATGTGTTATGGGATGTATAGTAATCCAAAGCTCTTGGTATATAAGAGAGATGAAAGAGACCCTTTTAAGTATGTGTCGATTGTAGTTCATCACACATCACATGTTGTGTATGTCCTTTGTACACACATTATTATGACATGATTGCGTAATGGAGCTTCATGTGATGCATATGTGAGGATTCCATATAATATTGGAGAACTATTTACAGAATTATGGAAGATGCAACCCTTCCTGTGGACATAGCCCATATTGGGTGAACCACATATATCAATGTTATCTTGTTGTTCTCTTTTCTCCAATTTTATTTCATGCTTTATGCTGCTCGATAGATAGAAGGATAGACTAGTAATGCTTTCCATAGTTTATATTGTGTTATGATAGTATTTCATATGTTCACAATATTATAACATGGTATCAAAGCCATGTTTTTATGCTCTACCTTCTTCAGTAAATTTTTATTTTTTATTTTTAAGCAACATATGTTCATGATTTTACTTGGGCTCTTCATATTTTGTGGTTTTGTGACCCGTTCTATAATACCCATGTAGTATTTTTTCAGATCTGGGCTTTATTCTACATATTTGGATTTTTTCTTCCAAACTCTAACCCTTGTGGAGAAGTGTTTAATGTAAAATTGGCTAGCGACTTTCATATTTATTATATGCTTTGCTATTGGAAGTTCTTTTGTGCAGATTAGCTATCTATGTTGTGGGATAATTTGGTTCTTCTATTTCTTCCTTGTTTAAGCATATGATGGTTGCAGATCTCTAGCTTTTTAGCATTGTTCTGTTTTTCAACTTATCCTTGACTGCAACAAAGATGATTGATGTTAAGAAGGAATGTAATGTTGAATTTTATCATATTATATCACAATATTCAAGTAATGTTGTATGATGGACATCCATCTGCTACTATTCATGCATCTTTTAGCTAGGTTGTGAAGATTGTCTACTTGGCTCATGTTTTGATGAATAGACCATTTGGGTCTTGTATTCGCAGTGTAATGTTCAGTAAGATCTCTATGAAGAATGTTTTGATGTATGGATCTAGGGTTCTTGTATTTGTCATGCGGTCTATTCCACAGTTCTTTCAGCTATCTGTTGAGTTACACGTTGTGATGAGTTTGCAGTGACATGTTCTGTTGTATTGGCCATACAGTGTTCTATTGTGCAGACATTCATCATACAACTTGGTCCAGATGCAGTTTCATGATAAGTGGATGTTGTCTTCATCAAGTCCATGAGGTGAAGTGTGTTTTTTATTAGCATCTTATGGATCATTCTGGAAGTTGTCATCGAGGGGGATGTTGGTGTGTTTCCACCTTCCATTTGAACTCTTTATCCCAGTCATCATTAAGGGGGAGTGTTAGAATATCTAATGATGACTTATGTGGTAAATTGGTAAAATATATTTTAAAGGCATAAAATAACTCTAAAATTATAAAATAGAGTTATCCCACATGTATCATTGTAATTACATCCTTTGTAACCATTCTCTATGTAAAGAGGTGGAAATTCATTTATCCCACATGTGTTATGGGATGCATTATAATCCAAACCTCTTGGTTTATAAGAGAGATGAAGGAGACCATTTTTGGTATGTGTTGATTATAGTTCATCACACATCACATGTTGTGTATGTCATTTGTACACACAGTATTATGACATGATTGAGTGATGGATCCTGATGTGATGCATATGTGATGATTCCATGTAATCTTGGAGATCTATTTGCAAAATTATGGAATATGCAACCCTTCCTATGGACGTAGCCCATATTGGGTGAACCACATATGTCGGTGTTCTCTTGTTGTTCTCTTTTCTCCAATTTTATTTCATGCTTTATGTTGCTTGCTAGATAGAAGGATAGACTAGTAATGTTTTCCATAGATTATTATTGTGTTATGACATTATTTCATATGTTCACAATATTCTAACACCATTAATATCTAAGACTTATCCATGCATTTAGCTACCGGTTTTCCATGCATATCCGTGTATTAGCTACCAGTAATCCATGCATACCCATGAATTAGTTGTTAGTTATATCTTTTTTACTTTGGTAGATAAGGTTTTATCTCCTTTTAAGACTTTAAAGCATTTATTTTTAATAAAAGACAATTTGTCCTTCTTTAAAATAATAATCTAACTTAATTCATTTAACGTATTCACAATAAATAGCTATTTATAAATTCATACTAAACCAATATGTTTTCTTGTTATATTAAATCCATTTATCCTTATTTCTAATTTATAGTTACGAAAAATATTAACCCTTTTTCCACTTAGGATTTTTAAACATAATCCCCTACTGAGGCCAATATATAAATGTTATTTAGGTTAAATCCTTACATTTACTTAATGGCACTTAATATTGGTTAGCCTCATACTAGTATTTAGGTCATAGGAACTTGTTACTGCCTTGCGACGACTAAAAGTTTCTTCGGTGCCCTTATCTAGGATTAATAGTTAATAACACTTATAAAATTAAGTGTTTGCTCAGTGAACATCAAAGTTCACTTTAAGTGCTCATGTCACTAGGATGACCATTATCATTGAAATTCATGGCTACCACGCCATTCACCCTTAACCCCTAGTGGATTCCATGCCCCTTTTGTTTCGTTGCATCAAGCCTTTCAATCTCCTAAGTCTACAAATTCACTTTACCACTTTGGAAAACATAACCATACTTACAAAGTTTTACCTACAGAGCTTATGCCTTGAGCTCCTTGACATTGGAGAATACACCATTGCGCTTTCTATTGCAGAAACCCTAGGGGAAAAAGAGGGATATTACAACTTTCTTAGAATAAAAACTGTATAAATCATGGTGTGGATTAGTGGTATCTGGAACTAACTGCTCCATAATGATTTTTTGCATAAGATTATGGGAATCTCTAGAACCTACAATATAATTATGTATCAATTTTCCATGTATGCTCAAAGTGATGTAGAAAGTGGTTGTATGGTCATCCTTCTCTTCTTCTACTATAGGTCCTAGTGATATAACAGGGTTTCAATCAACTAGGTTCAAGGTATTAGGGTGTACGTTGGTATTAGCTAGGTTTAGGGCCTTTTGAATTTGCTTATGAAAGACATGGTTTTTGGCCAACTCAAGCTTAGGTATCGGAATTTTTATTTTGGATAGTTCATGCTCAAGATCAAAAGAGATAAGAATTGTTTCTGGTTGTTTCTTTCCAGAATCTAATTTGTTAGACGATGGAGCTCCAATTATATTTTGTACACTAGGGGATATAGGCTTAGACACTTTGTACTGAGGGACAACATACCTTTTAACAACGATAGAACTATCAACATATTTAACATGTCATGAATTTTCAACAAACTTTCTATAGGGAGGATTTTCTCCTCAACTTGAGGAATTATTTATTGGCCTCAAATTATACATTATTTGTACTTCTTGCCCATTCTAATATACTTCTTATTGTAAATATATCTCATAATCATCTTGATTAAGATGCATCATCTCATGATCATCATGCATCCATAATATATATTCAGGTGGTTCTATGTCTTCCTCATCTAGGGGTAAATCTACAAACTAATTATTGTTGTTCTCTATGATATAAGGAGGCTGTGTAGGTGGATCTTCATTCCTCTTTTCTCTATTGATGATCTGAGGATTGAAAGGTCTTCTATGTTGGTTAGGGTTCCTCTTTCCTGATCGTCCTTGAGGATTTATATTGGAATTTTTTCCCTCCACCTCTAATTTGGTATGTTTGTTTGACATACCTTTTAGTAATCTTGACATTTCTTCTATCTTATCATTTTGAGAATATTTTTTCTTACTAGAGGTTTCAGTCTCTTCTATAGGATTATTCTTATCTAGATCTTGTTTGTACCTTAGCTTTCCTGAAGTTTTCATGTTCCCCTCTACATCAACTGCATCATCTAGCATGATCAAAAGAGTTGGAAATCTCTTTTCTCTTAATATAATTGCAAACTTAGGCTCAAATGCTCCTACATAAGTGACTTTAACAACTGCATGTGAACAATTTATGTCTTTAGTAATATTGTTATCTTTTTTACTAAACCTTTTGTTGAATTCCCCATTTTTTCTTCTTAATGAAAAAAATTATTTGTGATAATAGAGTTGATCCCTCTTTTCACCCCACAGCCTCATAAAATAGGTTTTTAAATCATACCAAGAGTTTATAGAAGCTACAGGGAGGGCTCTGAACTATTTCATGACTTCTACTTCCAGGTTTTCAACAAAGAGAATCATCAATACATCATCATGCTCAATGTAGAAGTTACCAGTGAAACCTTGAAATATTTCCATATGCTCTTCAACTCAAGTAGCCTTTTCCAAATAATTTTTAGGAAAAAAATTCAAATAACTCTCAGGTAGGTCATGTAGGTTATTAGGAATATTGAACGGACCATACCTGGAAGCTAACTAGGGATTTATAGGGGGTGGTTGTGGTCTAATTCCTCTTCATGCGTTGGCCATTAGGTGTTGAAGGATTATATTCCTATCCTAAGGTGTTATATTCGTTCTTTAAGGCTGAAATTGAGGTTGTACATGACTAGAAGTACTTGCAGAAGGTGATCAAGAAGAAAATTGAGGCTCTAATACTAGATTCAAAAGGGTCCTTGGAGTTTTCTAAGGATTCCCCCAATTATTTAAATATTCTACACTTTACTGATTTTGAAAAGTAGTAAATGTTGAGGGATGAATTACATGAGGAATACCTTTGTCCTGAGCATTTTGGCTAGTACCAATGATTTATTGAATTTGGAAGACTCCAAAATTCTTGTGACTTTGGATTTTCTATTGTATGGCTACCACCAAAATCCATCTTGGTTTAGTGGAGTCACGAGTTGAAACTTTCAAATGAATTGTCTGATCTACTTTCACTGAGTAGAAATTAGAAGCTCACTTTGTTGTGCCCGAGGAAAATAATTTATCATCTTTCCTAGCTGGCAATGATGCCATTTTTCATGTTAGTTCCCAAGGTACACTAGGTTGAATATAATATACACCGGGGAATGATCAGACTCAATTTTTTAAGATGTAGAAATAAATATGTATGTGAATTTATTATGTAAATGCAAAGAATGCTTATATCTCTCTTACATCACTACTACATTTTTGGCCTTTGGGGGGGTTGTCTTCTGCCCCCAAAAGTGACCTATGGGGAGGGTTTTGGAAAAACCACCCATAAAGGCACCGATGTTAAAATTTTTTCTTTTTAAGGTTGGTTTTTGGCGAAATTGGAACTGCCCCCAAAAGTGACTTTTGGGGGCGGTTTGTGACCCCCCTCATAGAGTTCTATAGAGGTGGTTTTAAACCCCCCTCGTAGACCCCTTCATAGAGACCTACTGGGGCAGTTTGGAACCCCCCTCGTAGAAGACTATAGGGGCGGTTTCAAACCCCCCTCATAGAGGCCTATAGGGGTGGTTGTGAACCCCCCTCGTATAGTCCTATAGGTGCAGCTTGGAACCCCCCTTGTAGAGGCCTATAGGGACAGTTTAGAACCCCCCTTGTAGAGGCTTATAAGGGTGGTTTTTAACCCCCCTCGTAGACTCCTATAGAGGCAGTTTGAAACCTCCCTCATAGAGGTCTATAGAGGCAGTTTGAAAATTCCCCTAAAATTTTTTATTACAAAAATTTGGGGGTGGTTATAAACCCCCCTCTTAGGTACCTACAGAGGTAGTTCAAACCCCCCCCCTAAAAGTATTTATTACAAAACTTTGGGTGCGGTTATAAACCCCCGTCGTAGGTACCTACGGAGGCAGTTCGAAACCCCCTCTAAAAATCTTTACAAACATTTGAGGACGGTTATAAACCCCCCTACTAGGTACTTACTAAGGTAGTTCGAAACCCCTTCTAAAAATATTTACAAACATTTCGGGGCGGTTATGAACCCCCCTCATATATACTTACAGGGGGGTTTTGAACCCCCCTCGTTGTAACATACAAGGGAAGTTTTGAACTCCCTTTGTAGTGACATATGAAGTCAATTTAGAACCCCCCTCATAGCCATAATAAATCATAATAAAATATATTTTATTAAAAATATCAATATTGCAATATCATTAGGGCATGAAGGAATCGAACCTTCAACCTCCTACTTGTAAAGAAGGCACTCTTCCATTGAGCTAGAACCCTTTAAGAATTGGGGAAAGGGGCAATATTAACACCAAGAGTGCATCATTTGTAATTCTAAGAAAAGACTAAGAATCCCAACATTGTTTCTGACTCGAGAGACCTAAGAACGTAGTCTAAATGGCTCTGAACTTCCTTAGATATATGCTAACCACTTCAAATCGTATGGCTCTGACCTTCTTTAGATATATTCTAACCACTTCAAATCCTATGATGTAATAAAGACAATGTAGATGTATGTTAGCTAATTCACATTTACACTCTTAACCATGTAATTATGCATCCAATTGAGCTCAAGTTGGCATTTAAAAAGAAGAATATTATGCCACCCAAGCAAACAGTCAGTTTGATTGATTATGATCATGCCACTGTACAACACACAAAGTAACAACAAATAAATGTATTTTGGACCTCTGTGGATTTGAATAACACTCACCATCCTCATTATGCTCAACCACAAATCCCTACATTGCGCTTTTCATCCCAAAATCTCTTTTGACAAAAGTTTGCCTTTATAACAATTTTTCTAAAATAAAAGCATTTAATAATCTTGTCGGTTTTCAGATTACCTGATCATTTGGCTTGCTTCTATCTTTGTGCCCACCTACTCTTCCATTTTCCTTTAAATTTTGTTGCCAAGGATACCTCTGAAGTGTCATGCCCACTATTATTGCCAAATTTGTTCCTCCATCTTTCTAAGAAAACTTATTGCTAAGTTGTTTGAATGCTAGGTCTATATTAGAAGTAATGTTCAAAGTTCAATAGAATTTTTGGAGGGAAGACTCTTCAAGGTTATGATGACAAGATTTCCTCTTCCATCTTCCTATCAATATCCTTTTACTGCTCTCAAATATCTCTACAAGTGTTCTTGAGCGGAATCATGCTCTTACATATTAATTGAAAACAAGATAATCTTAAGGATACGGGCTCTACCTTTTTCTGAGGTTTCAAGCATATTCTGAAAATTCCATCAAATGATGAATGCATTTTCCCCAATTTCAGCTTTAGGTAACATCGCATCCATGATGGAAAGATTAATGAGCACGATACCATATCTATTCTTCACATCATAAGTTCCTCTACAATCTTGATCAGTTTCAGTCCGGATTTATATTCCCAATACCAATCTGTCCAAACACATGTACCCTCAAGAATGATATTGGACAAAGTTGCATATTTATATTTTTTAAGCCAAAATATTACACTAACTATACTTAAAAAGGAAATGATTGTTTGATGGAAATCTAAACAAAGACTAATTTGTGTACCTCTAAAACTAGCAACTTGGCATTTGGAAAAAATGAATACCCACACCCAAGTAGAAACCAAGTCTCATGCACTTAAACAATAAACAAGTTGCTGATACACTTAAACAACAATACCCAATACCCTACTACCTTGGTAGTTTTCCTTGGTGGTTATATTCTCTCCATAACAATGGCGGTCTTTCCTCTCTGTCCTCCACAAAAATCCCACGACTACCCACACCTCTTCACTCATGAAATGGATTGTCACAAAGATGGCAACATCTTCTTGATATCAGATCTCTTGAGAGAGTTATTAAAGAGTGTGTTGGCTATGGTATGTGTGTCAGCTTATCAAAACAATAGCTTCTCAACAACTATTATTAAATGGATTCTGGCTCAATGTTAGCACTTCACACCTCTTTTAACCTTTGGATTATCTCTTAATGGACTCGACACATTTTGATAGTAGCTATTTCACCTCCGACATTTACACCTAAAATACTACCATCATGACATTGAGTGTATGCATCCCTAAAGTTTCATTGTCTAAGTCATTATCCTGGAAGAGATACCATTACATTCATGCTGGGTTTTGAGAGGTCATTGCAGGCTGCACTCATACAACCTGCAACATCGCATCTTGCTCTCTTGTAGGGTGTGAGGATGTCAGTTAATAGGAAAAAATAGCTTCTTCGAGCTCATTCTCGAAGCTTGCTGACTTGGATCCTTATTCCTGACCTCTTGGGAGAGCTGGCACTCAGTTCCTAACCTCTTGGGAGGATCCCTTATCTCTCTCCTACCATATCTCAACCTATCCTATCCATACCCTATCCACTTAGTCCTATATAAGTGAAGCTCTACCTCTCTCCAAAGGGAGGAAGTCTATAGTGTCTACATGCTGGTGAAATCGTCATTGAGAGATCTCTATTCATCCATTGATAGACTCACACTTCCTTGGGAGGATATGGAATTGGCTTGGACGAAGTAGGATTGCCACGTTAAGCCTCGGTTGTAATCATTCTTCTATGTACTTTCCCTATATTTACAGTAATATAAATGCTTTCCACCAATATTGTTGTGATTGATGATATTGTGTAGTTTACCTGCCTAATTGTTTACTTAGATCTATTATTGTATAGATGCTCTTTACTTGTTTGCATTGTTCTGTGTATCTTGAGAGGTCTTGCAGCTAAGATTTGTCGACCGCAAGGCATGGTGCAACATCTAGGAGAAAGGACATCAATTCTAAGGTAAGACATCTAGTGACTCAATCCTTAATTATATCTAGGAAAGTGGTTTATAGTCTGTACTATTTATTCTAGACTCACATTGAGCTAGGGAGATCCGACTCGCATCCGCTCGAGTGGATTGTCCATCAAACAAATCTGGCAACCAGACTGGGGACCCCAAGATGATGGCATCATTGGCTCCCTCCACACCCATCCTTCCTCTCAAATTGTTGGTTCATCGAACCCCCAGGGTTCTTCCCCATCACCAACACAGGCTGGTCATGACACCACCAAATCATCCACTCCTCCTGTCACCGAAGAAGTGAGTTTTTTTTCATTAGTTTCACCTCAAAATTCTGGTACTAAGAAAAAGAATAAAGGGAAACCTAAGAAATCTTCCACCCAATAGGAACAAAAGAGCACCCCTGATAATACCAAACAGAAAAGGAAGTTGAAGTATCCTTGCCTACTGTGTGGTGATGATCACTTTTCTAAAGAGTGCCCCCATAGAGACAAAGTCCAAAAGTTTCTTAAGGGAAAACCCACACCCGCATTTCTCAATGATCCCTTCCCTACTCAAAATGAGTAGTCGATCGCTCACACTTCTTCTTTCCAAGGAGAAGCATCCACCACTGCACATGTTCTCATGATGCGTAGTGAAACTATCAACTTGAACACCCATTCTCGTTCATATGACTCCATTCTGGCCGAGGAACCCATTGGAATTAATATTGAAAAATCTTCCACTTCGATGCCCGATGTCACCGTACCAGCTGCTCCTCTCACCATTGAGAAGACCTCGTTTGAGTCAGTGTTCTGTCCACCCAAGAGCACGATTAGAAAATCGGTTTCAATCCTAATGCTCGGGCTGCTCAAAACTACAACATTGTAGAGGACATAGCTCAAGCTCCTTATGCTATGTCGACGCTCGAGATCTTGCAAAACTGTCAGAATCAACCCAACACTCTCCTCACTGCCATTGGTGCAGTTGACCTGGATTCATCGAATACCATCATGTTCCAGCTAGAATACTTCAAAACGAGGCTCTCCCATCAATTGGAATTTCAAGTTACTACAAACATTGCTGGGAAGATAATCCATCATACCATTTTGAACGAAGGAGGCTCTACGTCAATCATGTCGATCTCATATTGGAGAGTCATTGGTTCTCCCGAGTTGAGACGTTCTCCTACCACTTTGAGATCCTTCGACGAATGTGGTTTTTAGCCTCATGGGTTGTTACAAGCTTTACCAGTCGAGCTGGGAAGAAACACCGCAACCCTTAACGTGGAAGTGGTCGCTGCCTCGTTAGATTATAACATTCTTCTGGTCGTAATTGGTTTTATGCCATGACTGCGGTCGCATCATCTCTCTTCCGCATAGTACAATTCCCCCATCAAGGCCGAATTGTCACAGTCGACCAACTAGATTTTTGCACACCTGACACCACTACTCACTCGGGTGATAACATTCCTTCGATTGGACAATCTTCGCAAAAGTATGAGAGTGTGGGGGTCGACCTCCTTAAGGATTCATCCCTTATGGGCGTCTTTCCTACTTCGGATCCCCCAAACCATGTTGCCACGGTGAACATGATCTCCTCGTAGATTTCATCTATCCCTAAGTCCACTGATTCATGGCTTGTACCTGATGAAGCCACCATGCACCTGATTGGAGACACTATGCCTCTGTCACCCGGTGAACTCATATACGAGGCTATGCAATCAGCACCAGAGGACTAGTTAGCTGTGGCCTCCACCTCTTGTTCTCTACAATGGACATCATCTGATTCTCTACTACGGACTTTTCATTCTGATGAGTCCATTATGGAAATCATGATTGCAGATGATACTCCGTGGGAAGACCTCCATCATCATTCGTCTTTCTGTCCCTTGTTGGATGTTGTGGAGAACATCATTCACACCATCTTTACACCGGATATCTACTCTGGCTCTCAATTCTCGATACTCACGTGTCGAATGGAATCTGAAGGAAACTTAGCCAACATTGAGCCTAACACTTTGATAGACATTTTGGTTACTCCTGGTGTAGTGGAACACATTCAGTTAGGTCATAAGTGTTCCCCTGAAGAAGTCATCGCCGCCACGGCCTTATTCAAGCGATTATGAGACGTGTTCACTTCGACCTATGAGGAGATACCTCGGATAGACCCCTCCATTGTTTTATAGAAAATTAAAACCAATCCCGACATCAAACCTGTCCACCAAAAGTTGTGACCGGTCCACCCTTGGAAGACTACGACAATCAATCCAGGGATTGAGAAACTCTTGAAGGCCGACTTCATTTACCCCGTCCCATTGACAGAGTGGGTCTCAAACACCATCCCTATTAATAAAAAGTAGGGCACCATCCATGTCTGTTTCGATTATTGAGATATCAACAAAGTTTGTCCTAAGGACAACTACCTGACTCCATTCATCGACCAGATTATCAATAATTGTGTTGGAAGTGTCATTTTTGCATTCATGAATGGCTTTTCCGGATACAACCAAATTGAGAACCACCCCATTGACCAACACAAGACTGCATTCATCTGTCCTTGGGGAATGTTTTCATATCGTAAACTTTCGTTTGGTGTTAAAAATGTTGGCGCCACATTCCAGCGGGCCATGTCGTATGCCTTCCATGATGTGAAGGACTTTGTGGAACCCTACATGGATGACTTCCATGCTCACTCAAAATAGCGCGAGTTCCACTTAGATCATCTGATGGCCATTTTCCTCAGATGTAGGTGGTACAATATCCATTTGAATCCTCACAAGAGTATTTTTTGTGTCGAGTTTGGATGCCTCTTAGGCTTTATCATCTCGAAAGATGGGATCTGTATTGATCCCTCGAAGGTGGAAGCCATTGTCACTCTTCCAACTCCAACCAACATTATGGAACTTTAGAGTCTGCAAGGAAAAGCAACTTATTTACAGTGCTTCATTTGTAATTTCGCTCAAAAGAGGCAAGGATACATGAGATTGATGAAAAAGGACATCTCGTTCATTTGGGATGACCAAGCTCAACAATCTTTTGATAGTTTGAAACATGCCATTATACATGCCCCTATGATCCAACCATTGATTTACTATCGAGATTATATTTTATATCTCGCCGCTTTCGACACCACTATTGCCATGGTTTTGGTACAGGAAGACCAGAATGCCCAAGAACATGTGATATACTATGCCAATAATGGTCTCATTGATGCTGAAACTCGCTATTCACATGTTGAAAAGCTTGCTCTCGCGGAAATCATCCTCGTGTAGAAGTTCTGACATTACATTTTGCTTCGCACCACCACCATCATCGCTGATTCGAACCCCATGAACCACTTTCTAACTCGTCAGGTACTTGGTGGCAAGTATTCATGCTAGATCGTGATACTGCAAGAATTCGATCTTCTTTTCGAAAAAGCCAAGTCAAAAAACTCTTTGGTGTTTAGTGAGCTCATCTGCGACCTCCCCTGTACTGATGTAGAATCTAATCCAAAGGACTCTTTTCCGAGTGAGTCATTTTTTCTTATTAGTACATCTGACCTGTGGTATGGAGATATCACATTGTATCTTCAAACCCAACATTTCAGTCCTCAATTGTCTCACGACGACCGTCGTCGAATACGCCACCATGCAAAGTATTATCTGATTATCAGTGACACTTTGTACCGTCATGGTATCGATTCTATTCTTCGACGTTGTCTGATTCATGATGAGGCTGAACACGTTCGGAATGACTGTCACGCTGGGGTGTGTGGTGGTCACCTCTCTGGGATGGCTATAGCCCAGAACATTTTGCACATAGGATATTATTGGCTGTCAATCTTCAAAGATCTCATCGAGGCCGTAAAAAAATGTCCTCCATGTCAACATTTTCATATGAAAAAGCGCACCCATTCCTCCCCGTTACACCCGGTTATTGTCGTTTTCCCCTTCGCTAAATGGGCCATCGATTTCATGCATTGTAATCCTACCTTGGCCAGGGGACATAGTTACATCATTGTAGCTGTAGACCACTTTACAAAGTGGGTCGCCGAAATGCCTTCATACACGAACGACAGCAAGACTACCGCACTCTTCATTTTTAATCATGTAATAGCATGGTTTGGAGTTCCTCAAGCAATAGTTATTGACCATGGTTCTCACTTTATGAACCATATGGTTGACGATTTGAGCGATAGATTGGGTTTTTGCCATGAAAACTCAACACCGTACTACCCACAGTCGAATGAACAGGTCGAGGCCATTAACAAGGTCTTGAAAACTATTGTCCAATGTATGGTGGGTACGCACAAGGCTAATTGGCATAACATGCTCTTCTCCACACTTTGGGCTTATCGAACCTCCATTAAAACCACCACTGGATTTACTCCCTTCCAACTAGTGTATGGATTGGAAGCAGTCCTTCCTATTGAGTGCGAGATTTCGTCCCTCAAACTCGCCATAGAACTTCTCCCAAACACTACTGCCAAGGAAGAATGCTTCCTATACCTAAATAAGCTCGATGAGACTCGCCGAAATGTCGCTCTTGCCAATGAGGATCATAAGAAATGCATCAAAGCACAATACGACAAGTTGGTAGAACCTCGCACCTACAGCGAGGGATATTTGGTCCTCACATATGACCAAAAACATGATAAGCTGGGGGCAAGAAATTTTGAGTCCATGTGGCATGGGCCTTACATAGTGAAACGTGTCTTGGAGAAGGGAGCTTATGATCTTGAAGACTACGATGGGATATATTTGGGTGAGCCCCGCAATGGGCTCTACCGAAAGAGGTACTATGCCTGAGTCTTTCGCACATAAGTACTTTTGTATATACTGTGCATGGAGTGTGTGTGCTTTTGTGTGGTGTGACACTTTGATTTTTTGCGTGTTTAGATATTGTTTAGTTTCTTATACCATGTTCTGTCTGTGTGTGCAGATGGAAACGTGCTATGGATTCATGGACGACACCAGCCGGCATACCCTCAACCTTGCTTCGACATCCTGGGTACTCTATTCACCTACTGGCGAGCTCATCATCTTAAGGGGAATGTGTCTAGGTTTCACGACCAACAATGCTGCAGAATATCAAGCAGTCATTATAACCCTAATTGACATTATTTCTTTGGATATGGACCAAGTTGTCATCCACTTGGATTCTCAACTAGTGGTCTCTTGTCTTAACCGACTCTACGCCATCCACGATCGCACCTTACTCCGTCTCTATAGACGATTCTGTCTTCTGGAAAGGTCCTTTGAGACCATTCAGTACCTGCACATTCCATGAGACATTAACACAGTTGTCGACTCTATGGCCAACTTCATCTTAGATTGGTACATTGCACACACATAAGTATATTTATGCATTGTTAAAAGTATGCATAACATGTAAATAACTCATTTTATAAAAAAACACATAAATAAGATAACACCATTCATCTATTTAAAACACATAATGTATAAATCACTAGAATGTCTCTCTCTCTCTATATATATCATCATAAAAAGTAGTGTTGGTACAAAATCTTAAGCACGACGGCTTTCAGTGAGTCTCTACAAAATTTGAAGGCTCATAGCTTTCAGTAAGTACAAAAAATATGAGGCCTCTAAGCTCTCAGTACATGATAACAACATCAGGCCTAGCGCCTATCACATACACCCCTAGGTCTAACAACTCTAGCCTGTTGAGTGTGGAAACAGTCAACAGCTCTCGCAACCTTGCGAAGCAGTTCGTTGAAGCACGCAGATGCTCTAACCGTAGACACCTGCATGGGCTACGGTAACTCATCTACCATCGGCTATGGGACGTCTAACGTCAACGCACTCAGGTTCACATAGACTCCGTCCATCTCTTCGATGGAAGCATGTGCGGCTGGAGCCATGACTGCTCCCTCTCCTCTCTCTCTCTCCTCACAAGAAGAGGGACTCATACCGGTCATATGGGGCCCACATCTGCACACACATGTTGTTAACTCATCAGCACTATAACAAAAAAATCATAAAAGTACAAAACTAAAACTAAAAAGTTTATTGTTCTTACCTATATCTCCCCATACTGCTCCCTCAGGTAGTACCAGGTCTGGGTCATCTCTGTAGTTCGTACCACTGTACAGGTAATCCTATACCATAAGCAATTGTCCCTCTAGCCAGTTGAGGAACTCATTACCATATGAGATGATGGGGCCCCCACCATGTCAAGCCATCACGTCTGTCCATCTAGGCATGTGAGGATCCCTAGGATCCTTGTCATCCAACGGTACCTATGGGCGCAAGAGGGGAACCCGCTCCAAGAAAAACGACATCACTATCGACCCGTAACTAAATTGTTTGAGCTCTCCCCGCCGACACGTGGTCAGATGAGCTCGAATGTTTGCGAGGAGTCCCTCACACCAATTGAATATCTTCAGAGACATACAGTCCTCTGCATATAGCATTTGAGACCGAGTAGCCAAGTGAGGAGCATGACTCCCTGCTATCCTCGTAATGGTGAAGAGAATGGCACACAACAAATGCTCTCATACGTCTTTTATGGGAATCTTCCCACTAGAAGCAATAGCGTGAGGAGTGTATTGTTGTAGGATCATGTCATCTATAGTTCGATCACTTCCTCGTGATCCAGTAAGAAGCACTTGTCCCCCCTTCGAGACAATCCAGTCAGAAAGTAGATTTCCTCGACATCTATGGTAAGCACGTGTTCACCGATCACAAAATACTGTTGAGTCGCATCCCAACATCTAAGAATATGTGTCAATAGGGGGATTTGGGCTCTCATGCCCTGGATCTCAAAGAACTTTAGAAGACCACAGTTCTTCAACACCATCACACAGAATGGATCATTTGCAATTTTCATATCATCTACCTCATGCTCCCATTCACGCCACTCCAAGACAATTTTGGTTGCTTGTAACCTGACAAAAGGAGAGTTTAAACATTGTTAATACTCACTTCAACCACTAAAAGTTCTTTTTTTTGGGTAGGGTTTGTGTTTGGGGTTGTACGTTTTCGTCGCCGCACCCCATTATTGCTAACAATGTGACGTAATTGCAATCCAACTTTACGTGCTTTGCGACAACTCAGTCTCGTCGTAATTCCTGAAATGGCAAACTGCGATGACCTGAGGACACAATGGCCCTTCACAAACCAAGCTAAAACCCAAAAAAGTTGAAGAAAAATAAAAAATGTTAACCACTACAATTATGCTGGATGAATTTTAGAGTTACCTACTCCGGACGGCGAGTGAAATGGTTGCTCTTAGCTTCCGGAATCGACAAGTGAAGTTTTGGCTCCAAATGGCACTTCTCCTCCCAAATTTGGCAAATGAAACAATGGTGACTCTATTTGACCCATTTTTCTATTTATAGATTAAGGAATATTCTTTCTTCAAATATTTGATGCCTTTAGGTCATTTGCTATAGTTTAAATCATTTTTTATTGTGTTTGAACGCTTGGTTGATCATTTGACCTAGTTTTCAAGTGTACAGGAGTCATTAAGTGTCTTTTTACGCCACTTTCACGTTGGAACGATCATATCAGGTATGAACACCCCTTGTGTATTTTTTCCTTATCTTTTCATTCATTAGATTGTAATTATTTAATGATAATGAGCTTACTCTTTGTTCTTTCTCGTGCTCTTGAAACTATGAGAATAAGTTACCGAGTTACGATTTATCACTTTTTCGGGCTCGTTAAAATCCTATGGAAAAGGAACCCCCCCGGAGTCTATCTTTAAGCTTTTTTCAAGCTCTCGAAATATGAAAATATTTCCAAATGAACTTGTCGTGTTCACGCTTGTTAAATAATTTGAATGGTCATCTTCCTGGTGATAGTTTACCCCTTTTTCAGACCAAGGGGCACTACTTACGAAAAAGGTATACTTCAGCCAATCATGACTAGAAGAGTCCTCTCCTGCGTTGTTTTACCTTTTTTCGTGCAATGAGGCTAACTTTACGAAAAAGGACCATTGTAGTCTTCTTTAGTTATTTTCAGACTCTCTAAACATGAAATGACTACCGAGTTTACCTTCTATTGACACATTAAACTTTTACATTGAAGGGCCCACCACAGGATGAACCCCTCCTATCCCAGGTTCGGTAAATATTTGGCATTGGACTCATCTATGAGATGAGCTATATTGAGCATCTGGTTACCCTCATCAAGCTCTTAAAAAACACATGAGGCACTCATTGTTCATGATGGGGAAAAAGGAAAGATTTTGTGTTATACCCTTTATTGGTGGCAGTACCTAGTCATTTCTTGAACATGGCACTCATTTGCATTTGCATACTACACATGGATCATCCTTTTGTTCTTGAGTTTCACCTATTTCCCGAGACTTGCTACTCCTTTGATTCATTCAAATAACACTTCCATCATCAGTTTCATTAGGAGTTGGTACCATAACTCATCAAGTAAATATTGCCAAGGCATGCCATGCCCATGTTCAAGAATACTCTCGCTATTCATTATTTGCAATCAGTACACCTTCGATCATGTTGGTCTACTCTGAGTTAGTCTTGCATGTCACTATACCATCCGATCTGCTCTACACATCCTTTGTCATGTTTCATGTCGATGATGGGGGATTCATCATGGCCCTCCTTCGACGAATTCATCCTTGTTGACTTCAACACATCATCCAAGGATTGAATCTAGAAACCAACTAAGTACCTTGGCCCTGCATGCCTCAATGGCAGGTCACCTCGCTTTCAACATGAGTTTACATCATTGACTCTTGATTGAAATATTTCATCTTGCGTTCGACTTCAACTCATTTATTCACGCTTGATGATATGTACTATGATACCATGGGGATCATTGACATTAATGGTGATTTCCCTCGCACTTGTTAACGGTATACATCAATGACCAGTAATCAAGTGGTTTCTACCATGTTTGATGTCAAGACATTTTTAATCACATGGATAGATTTGTATCATTGCGGGGTCATGTTTTACCCAGGTTGTGATGGAGTTGGTATTGAGTCATGTTACACGGATCCACATTTGTATTGATCATGGATGTGTTATCATCTCATCATGGATCTAGGCTTGTGTCTAGTAGCGATGAATGTGTTGAGTCAGTCATTACTACCATGGATATACATTGTATTGGTCGGCAGCCATATTGTACGTCATATGAGACTGTGTACTCAGATTCAGTTGTACTACAGTAGCGTCCTTCATCTGACAAGTCATTGCCATTCTTTCTGTCAAAGCATTTCACCTATTCAATTTTTCAACAACTTCATGATTTCGCGGGCATTCTATTACACTTAAAATCCTACCATCATGAGATTCAGTGTATACATCCCTAAAGTTTCATTAGCTAAGTCATTAACCCGGAAGAGGTACCATTGCATTCATGCTATGTTTTGAGAGGTCGTCACAAGCTGCACTCATGCAACCTGCGACGTCGCATCTTTCTCTCTTGCAGGGTGCGACGATGTCAGTTAATAGGAAAAAATAGCTTCTTTGAGCTCATTCTCGAAGCCTGCTAACTTGGATCCTTATCCCTGACCTCTTAGGAGAGATACCACTCAGTTCCTAACCTCTTGGTAGGATCCCCTATCTCTCTCCTACCATATCTCAACCTATCCTATCCATACCCTATCCACTTAGTCCTATATAAGTGAATCTCTACCCCTCTCCAAAGGGAGGAAGTCTATAGTGTCTACATGTTGGTGAAATCATCATTGAGATAACTCTATTCATCCATTGAGAGACTCACACTTCCTTGGGAGGATATGGCATTGGCTTGGACGGAGGAGGATTGCTACGTTAAGCCTCAGTTGTAATCATTCTTCTATGTACTTGCCCTATATTTATAGTAATATAAATGCTTTCCACCAATATTGTTGTGATTGATGATATTATGTACTTTACCTGCTTAACTGTTTACTTAGATCTATTATTGTATATATTCTCTTTACTTGTTTGCATTGTTCAGTGTATCTTGACAGGTCTTACAGCCGAGATCTAATGACTGCAGGGCATGGAGCAGCATCCAGGAGAAAGGACTTCAAGTCTAAGGTAAGACATCTAGTGACTCGATCCTTAATTAGATCTAGGAAAGTGGTTTAAAGTCTGTACTATTTTTTCTAGACTCACATTGAGCTAGGGAGATCTGGCTCGCATCTGCTCGAGTGGATTGTCCATCAAACACCGACAGCTCCTTTCTCTATTCTTTGTTCACGTGTTTTGTAGTTCCTTGGACCATCACTGGACAGACTAATTCTAGGCCTTCACCCACTTTCAACCTTGGTTTTTCTCACCATGGCTCTGATACCATATCAACTTACACAAAAGTAGAACAAAGAGGATACAACTTTTGAGAAGGGAACCATCCAAATTTATCATCATCTATTCCTCGCATGTCTTCTTACATACATGCAAATGTCGAAGAGAAATAAGTTGTGTGTACTCTTCTTGTTTATTCATTACTAACTCTAAAGTACTTAACATACTTTTTATATATGTAATCAATATTTAGAAATTACATTAAAAGTTCACTTTTAAGTTTGGAAAAGAGAATTAAGCATATGGAAATAAAAATATCAGATTTGTGTCCATTAAATTCAGAATTAGGAACAAATTATAACATTAATCACACCTCTATCTCAAAATTGAGAATTTGTCACATTATAATTTTATGTATAAAGCTTAAATTAGATTTGCAGCTGTCATATTTACCAAATTTGGCAAATTCATAGCTAGTACATGAGATGCAGTAAATTAGTAATTTTTCTGGAAAAACTTGTTGATTGCTTCAACTTAGACTGCCCTGTATGCCTGTTTGATATATTGCAAAGTATGCTCAAATTTTATCTAATTAACCATTTCAGGCTCACAATGTTCATCCTTGATAACAAATGGCATATATTTTCTAACAAACAAACATTTCCTGTGCTCTAAATTTCTATAGGCATTATTTTCTAACAAACAAACATTTCCTGTGCTCTAAATTTATAAAGGCGTTGAAAATATGTAACTTCTATACATTTATTTAAGCTATTCTCATCAATAAGGACATGGATCCTAGCATGAAAATAGCCCAAACAATACAGTAGAGCAACTCTATTCTACACACTCTAGCTTGTAAGAAAAACATTAATGTAAAACAGAAAAGTAAAGAAAAGGTTGAACACAAAATCCCATTTGAAAAAACACAACTGTAAAAGCAATGTATGAAAATAATACCTGAATTTAAACCTGATCTTTTTATCCCGTGCCATTTATCTTTAACATGGTATCTACTCTTCCCACGAAATTCTGCTATTTTCTTCTAATTATTACCATGTTCATCTTGCAAGCTACAATTCTCTCAAAGAAACATTAATGAACGCATGGATCAACATAGATGTTGAAAACAAATACATGTATAAATAAACAGAATTGATTCCATTCAATCAAATACTGAATTTAATTTGTTGATAGAGGCCTAATGATGTACAATTGACTCTGAAAAGCATCACAGAACATGTTAGCAATAATGAGACCCTCCGGTCAGAAATTATGCTCAACTGGGAAACTATAAAATATAGTGTTTCAGTGTATTGATTTCATCTTTTGTCCAACCAGGTTCTTCTGATCTTTCATACAGAATATGAGTTTGAAGATAAACATTCATAATAGGTCTCCAAGGTAAAGCAACCGCTGCAACCAGAAATAAAAGACAGCAATGCATCCAATCAATCAGATCAAATATGTTCTTCTAAGAAAATGAGGAATAAGCATATGCACTTAATTTTTTTTATATAATAAGTTTTTGGAACATGATCATCATATCATGTCACCTTCATAGCATTAGTATGGGCCTAGGGTTAGTTCCCCCCACCCATTACTTAACTTTTTGGTTTTTTTAAGAAAATTTGCAAAAAGAGGAGGAAGCATTTTTTGCAAGGTAGCGAGCTTCCTGAAAACGCCCCCATACGGGACTATTTAGGAAGCACGCTTCCCCAACACTTCCTGGATGCTTCCTTTGGAAACGAGCTTCGGGAGAAGGGGGGCGCTTCCACGTAATATAGGCCAAAAATTCAACCACATTGTGCATGAAAGCATGCTATATTATTTTTGTCACGATTTCATGTAAATTTCATAAATTATGATACTTGAGTTCAAGTAAGTTCCCACAAAATTCTTCTCTCAATGTATGACCAGAGACTTTTTGAATTAATATTCGTCAATCAATAATACCATACTAAAACAATGAATGAAAACTAATCAATTTTCCAATTTGCTTCCAACATTTACGAACTTCTGAATTTTTCTTGTTGTTTAAGATCATATGGATGCCTTTTTCTTCTTCAAAACCATGTTCCTATAGAAATCAATTTGTTTCACCCATTAGGCATGTTGAAGTAAAAGACAAACATGAAAGACTATGCATAACAATACACAGCTAAGTTCAAAGGGAATGGGCTCCCATTGAATTTGAATCGGATAAATAAATCAAAATGAAGTATGACACCTCCATTAATATTCATATTCTCAATTACTGAATGCAACCAGTTGTAATGTTAAAGATGTTACCCTAGGCATCTGGTGGAGAGTCTGCGGCCGGGTAATTGGTATAGTCGATGTTTCGAGCGATCCTTGGCTCATCTTCAGGACATTAGTGATGCATGAAAAGATCTCTTCCCTCATCACTTAATTAATATAGGATAGTCAAATATTTTAATGGAGTAGAGCCAATATTAGGGTTTAGTGTAAAGTTGTATTGATTTTTAATTTTAAATGTTAATTTTTATTTTTATTTTAATGTTAATTTTTATTATTTTAGGGTTAACAAATTCCTAAATTTTTATTATAGAGTATATTAAAATTTTAGTTTTGAAATAACATTAAGTTTTTGTCTTTAATTTTGTATTTAATTGAAATTTTTTATTAATTAGATTAGTTTGTTTTATTAGAATTGAAATAGATCTTAGATGAGAGCCATTGATCCCTAATCTTGGATAAACATTCGATGGTGGTGTTTTACTAGCTGTTGGAAGCTCCATTAGTAAAAAAACCTCGTATATGCATAAATTCGTGGTTCTGATTATTAATTCATTTCCCATACATTATCATTGTCATTATATTTGGTTCTTCCTTGACCCTCTAAGCTTGTAGAGATAATTCTAAATTACACTTACAACACTCCAAGATTGATAGGACATTTCTCTTTCTATTCTCCAGATTTAATGGCATTGTGCAGCATGATAGTATAACATGGAAAAACCCACTTAGAATAAACTTCCACACTTTTCTTGAGATGTACATTTCTCAAAGAAATGTTCTTAACATCTATATTTTCAATCAAAAGATAAATAACCTAACTCTAGATACTTTACTCAATGAAGCCATGCATTGATTCAACACAATAATTTATTAATGAAACTGAGACTTGTATAGTTTGCTTGATAATGAAAAACCTTTAGCCTAATAAATGGAGGCTGGAAGCTATGGATTTCAATTGAGGTCCACTGTCTTAAAATCCTTTGGCCAAGGGTTTTTGACTAAGGGTTATGGTCTGGTATCATTCAAGGAAAATATATTAAGTCCTCTGTAATTGATTGGATTTAGAATCCATTCATATTATCCAAGAACTCTTCAATTATACGGAAAGGATTCAGTAAGATATATCCTTGGATCAACAATCATCTATCCTAGATTATAGGTGATGGAAGGAATGTGATGATCAGTATAGATCCCTTTATTGGAAATGAAAACGTTTGCATATTTTCTTGTGATTTAAGGGATCGCCTCCATAGATGTAGTTTTTACACTTTGAATCACATTAAACGTCCCACGTGGATTCAAAACTCTGACTACTATTGACTACCGGCTAGAGATTTGGGACTCAGTGGTAATATGGAACTAGAATGGAACAGTTACATCACTAAGCTTAATAAAGATGGTATCTGTCTTTCCGAAAACAAGGATAATTTGGTTTGGTGCTTAAACTCAGATCTGGGTGTTATTACAACAAAGAATGCGTACAACGCAATTGTTGGAAATCTAAAGGTTATTTCTCCAAATTGGTGGGAAGAAATTTTTTGGAAATGGCATATACCTCAAAAAATCAAATGTTTTCTATGGATAATTCTAGAAGACGGAGTTTTAACTTGGAGCAATTTGACTAGAAGAGGTTGGAACGGCCCCGGTTTTTGTCATTTGTGCAAGCATGATTCATAAACTGTTTTGCATTTATTTTTACACTGCAGGTTCTCAAAGTTCGTGTGGAAAATTGTCTATTCATTACTTTCCATAAAAAATGAGTGGGGATCCTAGGACTTGGATAGCTCCTTATTTCTTTGATATAAAAATCATAACAACCATAAGAATTTGCGAGCTTTCATTTTATCGGTTAATATGGAAAACAAGGAATGACATTATATTTTAAGACAAATTGATCTCCATAAATTAGTTGGTATTTAAAATCCTTGGAAATAGTTATTATTCAAACTAGAATATCCCACACAAACCAATTCGTAATTTTATGAGTATTGAAGACTCCAACATCGCCACGAGTTTCTTCTATGGGGAAATAGCGAGAGGGAAATGTGCATCTGGCATATATTTGACAATCAACAATCAACACTATTTCGAATTCAAGTTGAACATTGGGGATGGCACAAACTCCTTAGCTTAATTGCTGAGTCTTCGGGGTTTGCTCAAAATTGCCTCAGATTTTGGTATGGATACCCTGAGAATGTTCGGAAACTCTTCAATGTTGGTGAATTGGGTTAAATGTACTCACAAGAAAAAATCCTTTTCATTACAACATTGGTGTCGAAGGGATAAATGAATTACTCAACACCTTGTATGATTGGTCTATAGATCATATCTACAGGGAATTGAATGATGTGGCATATTCTTTTTCTAAAGAAGTATTAATACTGCAGGAAGGCTCTTTGTGGTTGGAAGAATGGATCAATAATCACTTGGAAACTTTTGGTTCATATATGATTTTGTTTGACTAGTTTTCTTGTTGTTCTCAGCGTGATGTTGGCTAGTACTTTTTCTTTTCTTTTTCTTTTCTGGAGGATCCTGTAGCATATTTTCCCTTCCAGTTATGTTTTTTGTTTTAGCTTCAATAAGAACCTGTCTATGATGTTGGGAGGTAAATCATAATTTTGATTTCTGTTTATTTTATATGGAGGAGTACTTTTTTATTTACTATAATAGCAAAAGTACATACTTTTTTCTTCTTGAAAAAAAATATTTGAGGTCCAAAAGCACTTCAGCACATCGGATTAATTATTATCCCTCTATCAACAATATGGAGCGGAGTCCAATGGTATTTCTATACTTAGACACTCTCATCAATTAAGTTTTTATATCTTCCATTTGTGGTTCAAGTAGTTCTAGATGTATTGAATGTTAAGTATATTGCAATAACTGGGTTAATACAACGAAATGAATATCCATGAGAATTTCTATGATGTTGAATGTGAATGAAAAATAAATTTGTTGAGATATAGAACTCAAATGACCCTTCTTCAAGGCTTGAACACACACGTTGTAGATTGTAAATCTAAAAAAGGAAAAGGCTCAAACTGAGATTTATTGTGAGATGGGATGCCTCAAGATTACCTTTTCATGGTATAGCTCCCCCTCCTTTCCCCTGAAACCCTATTTACAAAATTAAAACCTTATATTCCATAAAAATATATGGAAGTCCTAGTCCCTTTTGATTTTTGCAAGTTGCAACTTCAAGTATTGACCTCAGACAAGGTGCACAATTCTTGCAGTGAAAAAAAGCTCATAATGAATTCTATTTTGATGAAAGATATATCCATTTTAGAATCCAATATAAAAATAATTATTTACATAGACCCCATCTAGCCTATAGAGACTAATGTCTAAAGAAACTGACCCTAGAAGGAACATAACTACTAAGTATTATAGTCATTTGATCCACTATTCCAATAAAAAACCATATAGAATATTTCCAAATGGTTATAATAGGATGTAATGCAACAACAACTTTAATACATAAAATATTTGAGGTTGTAGAATGATTTAACTTGCCCACAAGCTCTGAAGGTGACTAGCAATCATGATGCACCAAAGTGGTTGCACCTAGTATGCTATATAATTTCTATTGATGGTTTTGACAACTGCATCAATAAAATAAAATCATAAAGTATTAACTTTGTTTCTTCAATGCAAAAAATTTCACTTTGAAATATAAGACAGTAAGTTTTATAAATATACATCTACAAAACACCATGTCCAACACCTATCCAACCTTGTGAAATCACAATAGAAACAAAAAACCAATTTAAGAAATTCTTTATTTTCCTCTTCTTTATATGAAGGAGCTATCTGGTTCATTTTTGTTTCACATGACCTCTTGCTCCTACAACTTGGAAGCTATGTGCCCCTTTAAGTTCTCAATGTAACCAAGGCCTAAGGAAGTTCAGAGAGTTTTTCCATGGCCTAAGTAAAAAAAGTGATGAATGAAACACATGGAACCTAACATAGACTATAATACAAGCTAAAGTGCATCTTGTTCTATTACTCACCAAGCACTCTTGGTCTTGCATGGTCAGTGTAGTAAATGAAAATATGGTCACCAGGACAGTTGTCAACTACCTTACCACTGCTACCTTTTACAGAGTCCTTATCATCAAGTATTACATCAAAGACGTTATCTACAATTACTCCCTTTCCTATGTAGGCCTACATGAAATGAAGTCACATAATTAGAACCAAAACAACAATGTAGTGCCCCTAGGCTACTATAGACATTGAGGGCACCTGTTGAGTGACCCGACCATTTGAAACACTAATAAAAGAACTCTTTGATTTTAGTATGTGTATCTGAACAGAAGATGTAAATGAATGATTACATGTGTTTAACGAATAACTATGATTATGGAAAATATGTTTATGAATGATGCTTAATGACTAGCTATACGGTGATTATGTGATGAGAACAAACAAAGTAATTATTGAAAAGATGCATTTCTGATTAGATGAATGAGTAATGTTATGAGTAAAATATAAATGCTTAACAAAGTAGCAGATTGATGAATCAAATTATGATAATTGAGGACAATACTACTAATATATGTTGGTGAGAAATGTGTGTACCGACAGGTGAAATGGTTCACCGACGGACACACAAAGGAATTGAAGGGTCACAGAGTACAGGTAAATCACACACAGGTAGAGTGACGACGATGTTGACTCCCGATGGAATACCACATTGGGAAGATAAGCACTGATTCGCTTTCTCAAGAGGAAATCATGAGGGCGTACAAAGTGGGTCACGATGGAGCTAGTCGCGTACGAGTTGGGGGGCGCGCAGTGAGAACGGACTCACTCCTTGGCGCCATTATTCCCTAATAGCGTGTAGACGGAGGATGGAAGGTAATGGTTCCTGAAATCCCTACATGAAGTTCCCGCAAGTTAAAATGGAAGGATGATGGCAGAAGGGCCCGATGGTGTGATACCTTGTCGAGAACGGAAATATTGGACACAAGCACCTGATGATGTGGTACCTTTCCGAGGAATGGAAACTACAGATGAATGGACCCGACGGAGTGGTGCCATGTCAAGGAAATGAAATTAAGGGAGTGGGGAATCCCAATGGCCCGACACTGGGATACTAGCGAAATTGATTATTAAACTTAACTGCACAGAAACTTATAAGATTACACCTAGATCATTACTTAGAAAATGCATAAGGGTATTTGAGGCATTTGCACATAAACGATTATTTAGACTTTTAAATAATATTGATTAAATTAGGCATTTGCACATGAGTTATTATTTTGAGCATTTAAAATAATATAAACCATTATTTAGGTGCAAAGTAGAATCCTAAGCATAGGCACCTAGTCAACTAAAAGCTAGGAGTTAAGTAAAATATGTGGGGGACAGACATGAGCAAACTTAGGGATGTTGGTGCATCTCCTAGAGAAACTAACACTTGGATGGGTGATTTGTTTTATTTGGAATTTAAAATAAAATAAATAATTATGCATGAAGTGACATGTGTCGCATGGAATTTTCCTTTAAAAGGAAGGCTTAGGGAAAGGGTAAGACACCCAGAACCTAGATGACTATCATAATTTTGATCCTCAAGAATTGCTGCTATTGAGGGTTTGGTTGGAAATCTTGGTGGGGGGAATCCCAAGCTGGATTTCTCGATTAATGTGTGTGAGCTCTATAGCCCAAAGCCCGGGGGAGGCCATGCGACTAAAAGCATGAGCCTATGGTTGGGTGGCGAATCTAACAGTTGCTTCACCAATGGTTAAACAAGCTTCTTCTGGAGGGACACAATGTGTGAAGCGAACGCCAAGGGAAAGCAGGATCGGATTGATGATGGTGACTACCCCTCTAGCAACGGATTGGACCTGTAGTAACAGGTTTTGTATTTTTGTTAGTTCTCAAATTTGATAAGTTTTAAAAATGATTATGCATGTAAATGGCTATATTGTGTTTTTAAGTTTCTAATAATTTTCTAAGTAGGATCTCCAAGGGGTGGATCATGATAATCCCCAAACTAGAGATTTAACCATCAATTATGGACAACGATTGCAATGGTAATCAAGAACTATAGACAGAGGTTGTTAATCATGTAATAGTGGTTCCAAGGTTACGGATTGCGATCCAGTTATGGGGGCAAAATCTTAATCCAGAAATTACGATGCATGTCTGGTGAGTAAGCGAAGCAATCCCTATGATCAGTATGTAGAGTAAGTTTTGGTTGAGATTGCAATCATTGTAAATATATATATATATATATATACAGGGCATAGCGAGACTCACCCAAACATGATGGTGGAGGGAACACAACCCGCATTAAAGACTAATCTTAATGTACATACAGGCTTCCTCGTTGTTACAATGGAATATAATGATAGAGAGGAGACACAGGTTGGATCCCGGGATGAGATAACGCACAGGAAAATGAGACTCAGGTGCCTCCAGATGTATAATAATCAAAGGATGGAAATATTGGAGCTCTTAGATCGGCTGCAACATCTGCTTTCAGATATAAAAAAAAGATTATAAAGACAAATTGCAGATCAACTTCGACCTCTACCTCGAGTATTATAAAGATAATCAGTAAATAGAAGATCAACTTATCAATAAACAACAGATCAACTTTGACCTCTGTTTTCAAAATTTATAAAAGAATTATAAATTTACTGAGTCCTAGGATCGGCTCAAATTCGACCTTCAAGATTATAATGAAATAAGAATGGGATTTACACTAGTTCAGCCTAAAACTCCAAGATATTCATAATAAAATTATTACATCATCCGATTATATTTAATATACAGAGAGCATTTTTATTTCTCTTCGCAGACATATAAATTTAAAAATTTAACTCATAAAAATACCACATGGTCCAGATCTATTCAATCTACAAAAACGGTCTCGACTTCTCTTCTCAGCCGTATAAGTTTCACATTTTAACTCATTAAAATATCACTCAGGCCAGATCTATTCAATCGATAAAGACAATCTCGATTTCTCTTCCTATGAAAATATAAAATTCTTAAATAATTCTATATTTTACAAATTTCATGCGAATATAATAGTAATTAAAGCAATGTAACCTGATCAGACGGTCGATCCAGCTACAATCGAATAATTGTTGCTCCAGCCATTGTCATCGGTCTTCTCCAAGCCTTCCTGATTTTTCTGCAAACCCTTGATAAAATACGAGTACGGTCCCCTCAATGCTCGACCGGCTCTGATACCAAATGTAGGGACCCCCCCTTGAAGGACCTATTTAGAAAATTTTTAGAAACTTAAAAACACAATATAGCCATTTACATGCATAATCATTTATAAAACTTATCAAATTTGAGAACTAACAAAAATACAAAACCTATTACTGCAGGTCAAATCCGCTGTTGGGGGGGTAGTTGTCGTCGCCCATCCGATCCTGCTTGCCCTTGTCGTCCGCTTCACGCATTCTATCCCTCTAGAAGAAGCTAGTTTAACGATTGGCGAATAAACCGTTAGGTTCGCCACCCAGCCATAGGCTCATGCTTTCAGTCACATGGCCTCCCCCGAGCTTTGGGCCATAGAACTAACACACACTAATCAAGAAATCCATCTTGGGATTCGCCCCCACCAAGATTTCCAACCAAACCCTCAATAGCAGCAAGTCTTGAGGCAAATCAAAATTATGATAGTCATCCAGGTTCTGGGTGTCTTACCCTTTCCCCAAGCCTTCCTTTTAAAGGAAAATTCCATGCGACACATGTCACTTCATGCATAATTATTTATTTTATTTTAAATTCCAAATAAAACAACTCACCCATCCAAGTGTCAGTTTCTCTAGGAGGTGCACCAACATCCCTAAGTTTGTTCATGTTTGTCCCCCATATATTTTACTTAACTCCTAGCTTTTAGTTGACTAGGTGTCTATGCTTAGGATTCTACTTTGCACCTAAATAATGGTTTATATTATTTTATATGCTCAAAATAATAACTCATGTGCAAATGCCTAATTTAATCAATATGATTTAAAAGTCAAAATAATCATTTATGTGCAAATGCCTCAAATACCCTTATGCATTTTCTAAGTAATGATCTAGGTGTAATCTTATAAGTTTTTATGTAGTTAAGTTTAATAATCAATTTCAGCAGGATCCCAGTGACGCACCGTTGGGATTCCCTGTTCCCTTAATTTCATTTCCCCGACATGGAACCACTCCGTCAGGTCCATTCATCCGTAGTTTTCATTCCTCGGCAAGGTACCACATCGTAGGGTCCTTATGTCCACTCTTTCCGTTCTCGACAGGGTACCGCACCATCGGGCCCTTCTGCCATCATCCTTCCATTTTGACTTGCGGGAACTTCATGTAGGGATATCAGGAACCATTACCTTCCATCCTCCATCTACATGCTATTAGGGACTAATGGCGTTGAGGAGTGAGTCCGTTCTCACTGCGCGGCCCCCAACTCGTACGTGACCAGGTTTGTCATGGCCCAGTTCGTACGCCCTCACACTTTCCTCTTGAGCAAGCAGATCAGTGCTTATTTGCCAAGCGTGGTATTCCGTCGGGAGTTGACATCGTCATCGCTGTCCCTATTTGTGATTTACTCATACTCTACGACCCTTCAATTCCTTTGTGTGTTCGTCGGTGAACCGTTTCTCTTGTCGCTACACACATTTCTCACCAACATATATTAGTAGTACCATCCTCAATTATCATAATTTCATTCATCAATCTTGTACTTCGTTAAGCATTTATATTTTACTGCTACGAATATAAAATAAGATAATAATTAAATAATTAATAATTAGGTTAACTAAAGTTAGGTTATGAAATGAGGTGTCTCCTCAACTTCAAATTCCCGAGCCATATTTAAAGTAGGGCCATCATTCTAACATATCATCTTTTATCCTATCATCTAATATATTATTCTTACTTATTATCCAATATGAGAGTCGGATTCAACTATTAACTGAGTGAACGGATACATTCACTGCATTTGGTTTCAGAGCTCGGTTTTGGCTCCTTCAACCTGAGCTCGGATTCGGCTCCTCCTACCATTGAGCTTGGTTTTGGCTCACCTATCCTCACGGATCAAAGCACTCATCCTAGCTCCTGCCCAATTATCAAGTTTCTTGAGTTACCGGTCCTTGACCGAAACTAGGATTTTGGCCATTTATTTCAGAGCTTCTCGGACACACCTTCATCATGAGGCTTTTATCCTCCTCTCAAACTCCATCTCTCCCATCGCACTCCCTCTCTGTGTGGATTCCCTTATCCCACGTCCACTCCACACCCGCGCTGAGTTTTTTTTTGCACCTCCAATCCATCCACCTGCATACTCACACACCCACTGAAGCTGATCCACAACCATACTACTCTCCCTCCCATTCTTCCTTATGCCATCCCACACACAAGCCCTCTGCTCCCGCATACCTCCCCCACCTCTCCTCCACGCTGCCCCCACATCCACGCTCCCTTCTCTGCGTCTCCACACACCGTCTCCACCCACTCCGCACCTCCACGCTTCTTCTCCCATTCTTCTCCGCTGACTTCCTCCCCCGCCGCCCGCGTCTCCCTCATCTTCCCTTACCGCTCCCCTCATGCCTATCTCTTCCGCCCACCAACGCCACCTCTTCCAACCTGCACCCTCCACCGCTACCTCCCCTACCTATCAGCCTCAATTGCTGCACTTCGACTACTCCCCTCCACGCATGCCCTACCTCTCTGCCCTCGCCACCTACACTCCATGACCGTCACCTCCACCTCCTCCATCGCACCATCTCCACGCCTGCGCTAGCCTTCTCCTCCAAGCCGCCCAACTGCTCCACGTCAGCCCTACAACCAAAAAAACCAAACAAAAGTTAATAAAATATATTATATAATAATAATATATAATATATATAGCTTTCCAACCCTAAGTTCCAATATTTCAAAAAAATATATTAATTTTTGGAATAAAAAAAAAAAACTATATATATAGTTTATAAAAAGTTAATATAATAATTTTATTAATTAATTAATTGATAATTATTATTATAAAAAAAGTATATATATTAATAATATTATTATTATTAATTTTTAATAATAATTATTATTATCAAAAAATAAAAATAAAAATAGAAATCAAGAAAAAGACAAAATCAAAGAAGACAAATCGAAGAAAAAGACGAGTGAAGATCTAGCAGAGACTATCCATCATTGGATAAGTCAAGTCAAAGAAAGACGACCAAGTTTTAGAAAGACTCATCAAAGAAATAAAAAAAGATCATTCCACCGTCGAAGAAATCAAAGACCATGGAAGACGATTTGCGAGAAAAATTAGAAGCCACGTTAAAACGTTATCGAAAAGACAATGAAGAATTATGTGACATAAATAACAGTTCAGAAATAAGAATTGAATTACAAGAAAGGTACAATGAAATTAAAATCTCTGATCAGGAAAGGCGTATAGAAAAATTGTATGCGCAAATTGATGAATTAAAAGTTGAAAATAAATTCAACGAGAGGTTAGGAAATCAAGATATAAAGAAGGAAATAAATAATTACGAAGCAGAAATAATACACTTGAACAAAATTGTTAGTGACGAAGATGAAGAACTAATGCAGTTACGACATAAATTAGAAAGTCAAGAATCAGAGGTCGGCCAGTGTCGACAACAGATAAAAGTTCTTCAACAACAAAATGATGACTCTAAAAAGACACATAAGTCGGAGATTGCGAAGAGTAATAAAGAATTATCTAACAATGCTGAAGAAATTTTTAGACTAAGAAATCATAACAAGATACTAGTCACAAAAATTAAGAAGTTGAAAAATAGCCGAAAGATAGAACAATCTATGGATGACATTGAAGGGAAACTTCTAGACAAGTAGGAAGAAAATAGTTATATCAGAAGTCATAATGAATATCTTAAGGAACAACTTAAGACATCTGAAGATGACAGAAAATCGCAAGTCAAATTGATTAAGAAGTTTCAAAATGATAATCGGCAGTTAGAAAACAAGTTGGAAAAGATACAGAACAAAAACTTAAATCCTCAAGAGACGAAAATACAACTTCCAACTCAAATCAATGCTCTAAAGGCGACATTCGTAAACGAAAATGACATTGTGAAAGTTCCCTATCGACACCCCAACCATAAAAACCGATATGTGAAAAAGTGGGAAATGTCGAAAGATAATGGTACTAATGTGATCAAATCTCCTGACTACACATCAGTAGGGAATCCCCTCAGTCCACAACAAATCAATTTGGGATGGATTGATCCGTCGACATATCAGAAGTTATGTTCGACTCTTAGCAAGTCGTATCGACATGTTTCGTCATCTACGACACCACATAAAATGATGCAGAAACATTATAAGGCTTTGAGGACAAAGCCTTTCTAAGAGAGTGGCAATGCTACGAATATAAAATAAGATAATAATTAAATAATTAATAATTAGGTTAACTAAAGTTAGGTTATGAAATGAGACGTCTCCTCAACATCAAATGCTCGAGCCATATTTAAAGCAGGGCCATCATTGTAACATATCATCTTTTATCCTATCATCTAATATATTATTCTTACTTATTATCCAATATGAGAGTCGGATTCGACTATTAACTCAGTGAACGGATACGTTCACTGCATTTACTCATAACATTACTCATTCATCTAACTAGAAATGCATCTTGTCAATAATTACTTTGTTTGTTCTCATCACATAATCACCGTATAGCTAGTCATTAAGCATTGTTCATAAACATATTTTCCATAATCATAGTTATTCATTAAACACATGTAATCATTCATTTACATCTACTATTCAGATACACATACAAAAATCAAAGAGTTATTTTATTAGTGTTTCAAACGGTTGGGTCACTCAATAGGTGCCCTCAATGTCTACAGTAGTCTAAGGGCACTACATACACCCCTACTTATTTAGAACTTCGTCCCGAAGTTCAGAATAAAAATGGAAATCTATGACACATCTTAGTTGCATCCTCCCAAGCCACAGAGCTGGGACTGTCACTGTCCCACTGCACTTTGACTTGATCAATCAAGACTAATCATTAAGCAAGATGTAATCAATCAATTAACCCACTCCACACATATAGTTTAATTCCTTAATTCATTTATCAATTTTTATCGTCATTCACATCTTCACATTTTCCTCAATTATTTAAGACATATCAAGGATCAAGAGACCACCTTATCATAGTTGTTCATCTAGTTCACTTGGAAGGTGCCCTTTAGGTCCATATTCATTTTAGGGGCATTACATACACCCCCTCTTATATATAACTTCGTCCCACAGTTAAATGTTTGTTCTAGTACATCGGACACTAGGTTAAATTTAATTTCCCTTTCTCATCTTTTGTCAGTCTCTTCCATTTTTCTGAAGAAATCATGGTTTTAACCTATCAGGAGAGACCCTCAAATTGTCCCAAATCAAAATTCCATAAGACTGCTTCCAAATCCCCAAATGTCAGTTCTGAATTCGATAGGATTCCTAGGGTCGGAACTTAACGGTTTAGTCGAACATATTAAAATTTATCTCATATTCCTTTCATCAGTACCATTACTCGCGGTTATCAAGATTATCACATCTTTACCTCATTACATCATTCGTGTTTTTCATAAGACCACTTCGTTAGTTTCTTCAATTCGTTCAAAGTGTATTTTCTTAACCCCAACGAGATCCATCTTGAGGGCTAGTTGTTGTTTCATCAAGTTTGATTATGACCAAGGTTACCTTCATTGTGTTCGGTTTACTATGCTAATTGTCTCCATACTTCTTTTTACAAAACATTGTCTTCATTTGACCATTTCGATACCATGGTTAAATTTCAAGTTCGTAGTCCTGAGTTTTCGTAAATGGTTTTGTCATAATGTAAAAATGCATGTCGTTGAGTTCAGCTCATCATACCAATGACATTGATATCTCGTTTTCAAATTTTAAGTTCATTTCGCTCCATCGACAATCTCTTAAAGTATCGTCAATCTGAGTATCTTGGTATCTTGTTAGTAAAAATTTATCATTTTCCCATCATTTAATAAATCCACCAATAAATTCGTCCACTTGTCTTCTTATCATGGTTATGTAGGAAAAGTTTAAAATGTCCTATCCTAGATTCATGCTTTCCTTTACTTTTCACAAGGTCCTTCAATCTGAAAGCAACATGCACAAAAGTTGCTTGTAATGCGCCTAATAAATATCCTCTTATTTCTAGTCGTCATTATTTAATTTATAGTATGATGATCACTACCCTTTCATCGTAATCGTTTAGGTTTGTCCCCTGGGTAGGTCTTCCAAGTTACACTTCATCATTTCCACGCCATTATGCATCGCCTTCAGGTTATGCCCATACTTTCCCTCCCAAATCCTTGCTCTATACACCCATATAACATTTAAAAGCATGTACATAACTCTTAAGTTTTAGGGAACGTCCTTCTAGAAGCGATACTCAAGACTACGCACTTTCCAGTTTAAGTTTCTACCAGAGATAAAATTTAATCAAGACTCGTTTCAACATTTTTCATAAATCCACAACCATCCCACTCGAACTTTATGTGTACATTTCTAACGTAAATTCATTAAAGATCAACTATTCATTTCTATCATAAAGATCAATTAGTAAAGTGCACTTATTCTATTTTAAATGTGGTGCACGACTTAACTAGGACTGGTAACAATAAACAATACTAATCCATTTAAGGAATACATAATCCTATTCTTCCCCAACAAGCAATGCATAATTATTCATGATATATAGAGAGAGAAGAATCAATAAGAACTCACTCAAGAATGGGATAAAATCTAACTCTAAATTCAATGCCTAACTTTATTATATACATGAATATACAAGACAATGACATAACTCCACACTAGGGTGTGTAAATCTTATAGGCATAACTTTAATTTATAATTTTATATTTCAAAAAGTAAACTCGAGCCCTTTTAAGTGTGAAGATAAACTTATCCCAATTAATCAAATATATGATTATGCAAAAGAAATACATAACTCCATTTAAATGCATAAGAGTTCATTCTAGGTAATAACAAGATATAACTATGGAAATTAATAATATAAGTTCAGTGGGGATGTAGTGGGTAGGTGGAATGGACATTTAGTAAAAAGTAAATACATTCAACATAAGAGGTAAACTTATCTCAACTACTTGGCTGTGAGTTTTAGATTGGAGTTTTCTACCAAAAGAAATATAAAATGTATGAGCTCGGCATTCAACCTCTAGCCATACTCCTATCTCAATATGTTGTCCACTATACTCCTATGGATGACCATAACCATAACTACGAGTGTAGGGCTTCGGCTAAGGCTCAGCTAACTTTTTTTTTTCAACCACGGAGTCACGAAAAGGAATATATATATATATATATATATTCGATACAATTGCGATCAATCCAAGGTCCGCTTAATAAACATTACTTATCTAGTTCCACCATTTCCGTCCTACCATATTTAAGGAAGTGAACATATCCTAAATAATAAAATTTAAACTTTTAAATGTATCACTTTTATATATATGGACAATCATTAAATTTCCACAAGAATTACTTCTGAAAAAATTTAAATAAAGAATTTGAACGCAGTAAGACTTTTTCGGTTTAAGGCACAATTATATAAAAACACTTCATATATAATTTAATAATCCATATGCTACCTCATCTTTTCTTTTCATTGTCTATGTAGAAGTTAAACAATGACCTATTTTTAAATAAGAATTTAAACTTCCAGTGATTTAATACAAATAATCTTTAATGGGTCATTATTAGATATGAGACCATTACAAAATTTTCGAAAGGTATTAGTTTGAAAATTTATAAATAAAGCTTTACAAAATCAATCATACATAAACTGGCAATTGTGAAGGAATTCATTATTTACTAAATGGAGAATATACTTGTATTACCTAACGTATATTTTTCTATTCGACAGAGGTTAACTATATTCAGATATCTGTCACTTGTCACCAGAATATCTAATGACCGTCGAATCCGATCTAGTGATTGCCTTGGGAAGGAATCATAATTAATAGAACGAAGTTCTTATTGCATACAATAATATACAAGCGGAAGAAGCCTGAAATCCCAAATGGTCACAGATTATACAAAAACAGTGGATAAGCTCTTGGTTCAAAATACATGGTTCGCGGCCCATGCCTTCTACCAAACAAATATGTTCTACAGATCGCCATGCTTCATCCTTTTAATACTTCACTAACCATTTAATATTTCCCTTGAACTAAGGGTAGAAATCCTGTCATAAAATAAAATGAAGCTATCCAATAACCTAAAGGATCATTTCAGAATGTGTACACGAGATATATATATATATATTTAATAGTTTTAAATGTTATGGTGAGTGCACAAGTGTTGGCTACAGTTGCTGGACAGGTAGCAGAGAGGGATTCTATCCAATTCCAGGTGATGGTTAAATGTATAGCAGATACGTATACTTACCAAGAATCTTAGAGGCAAACACTAGTTCGTTAAAGGTGTTGGGGCAGGTGACATGAAATCCCCAATCGGCCGTCTGTTCCAGGAGGTTCAAGATTTAATTACCCAGATAGCAAGTTCAGGAAAAAAATTGATTTTAGAATTGCAAACAGAGGACAGTAGACATGCTCCCCGAGGTTATGATATCAGTTTACCCGTGATCGTGATAATCCCCAGACTAGGGATTTAACCATCAATTATGGACCGCGATTGCAATGGTAATCAAGAACTATAGACAAAGGTTGTTAATCATTTAACAGTGGTTCCAAGGTTACGTCCTGCGATCCGGATATGGGGGCAAAAGCTTAATCCAGAAATTAAGACGCGTGTCTGGTGAGTAAGCCAAGCAATCCCTATGATCAGGATGTAGAGTAAGTTTTGGTTGAGATTGCAATCATTCTTAAAAATATATATATATATATACAGGGCATAGCGAGACTCGCCCAAACGTGATGGTGGAGGGAACACAACCCGCATTAAAGATTAATCTTAATGTACATACAGGCTTCCTTGCTATTACAATGGAATATGATGATAGAGAGGAGATGCAGGTGGGATCCGGGGATGAGATAACCCACAAGACAATGAGACTCGAGTGCCTCCAGATGTATAATAATCAAAGGATGAAAATATTGGAGCTCTTGGATCAGCTACGACATCTGGTTTCAGATATAAAAAAAAAGATTATAAAGACAAATTGCAGATCGACTTCGACCTCTACTTCGAGGATTATAAAGATAATCAGTAAATAGCAGTGCAGATCGACTTCGACCTTTGTTTTCAGGATTTATAAAAGAATTGTAAATTTACCGAGTCTTGGGATCAGCTCAAATTCGACCTTCTGGATTATAATGAATAAGAATGGGGTTTAAACTGGTTCGGCCTCAACCTCCAGGATATCGACAATAAAATTATTACATCGTTAGATTACATTTAATATACAGAGAGCATTTTTATTTCTCTTCGCAGTCATATAAATTTCAAAATTTAACTCATAAAAATACCACACAGTCCACATCTATTCAATCTACAAAAACGGTCTCGATTTCTCTTCTCAGCCGTATCACAAAAACGGTCTCGATTTCTCTTCTCAGCCGTATAAGTTTCACTTTTTAACTCGTAAAAATATCACACATGCCAGATCTATTCAATCGAAAAAGACAGTCTCGATTTCTCTTCCTAAGCAAATATAACCTTCTTAAATAATTCTATATTTTACAAATGTCATGCGAACATAACAGTAATTAAAGAAATGTAACCTGATAAGACGGTCGATCCAGCTGCTGTCGAATAATTGTTGCTCTAGTCATTGTCATCCGTCTTCTCCAAGCCTTCCTGATTTTACCGCAAACCCCTGATAAAATATGAGTCTGGTGCCCTCAAGGCTCGACCGGCTCTCATACCAAATGTAGGGATCCCACCTTGGAGGTCCTAGTTAGAAAATTATTAGAAACTTAAAAACACAATATAGCCATTTACATGCATAATCATTTATAAAACTTATCAAATTTGAGAACTAACAAAAATACAAAACTTGTTACTGCAGGTCAAATCTGTTGCTAGAGGGGTAGTCTTCGTCGTCAATCCGATCTTGGTTTCTCTTGCCATCCGCTTCACGTGTTGTGTCCCTCCAAAAGAAGCTCGTTTAACCATTGGTGAAGCAACCGTTAGATTCGCCACCAAACCATAGGCTCATGCTTTTAGTCGCATGGCCTCCCCCAAGCTTTGGGCCGTAGAGCTCACACACACTAATCAAGAAATCTAGCTTGGGATTCCCCCCCACCAAGATTTCCAACCAAACCCTCAATAGCAACAAGTCTTGAGGCAAATCAAAATTACGATAGTCATCCAGGTTCTGGGTGTCTTACCCTTTCCCCAAGCCTTCCTTTTAAAGGAAAATTCTATGCAACACATGTCGCTTCATACATAATTATTTATTTTATTTTAAATTCCAAATAAAACAACTCACCCATCCAAGTGTCAGTTTCTCTAGGAGATGCACCAACACCCCTAAGTTTTCTCATGTCTGTCCCCAAATATTTTACTTAACTCCTAGCTTTTAGTTGACTAGGAGTCTATGCTTAGGATTCTACTTTGCACCTAAATAATGGTTTATATTATTTTAAATGCTCAAAATAATAACTCATGTGCAAATGCCTAATTTAAGCAATATTATTTAAAAGTCAAAATAATCATTTATGTGCAAATGCCTCAAATACCCTTATGCATTTTCTAAGTAATGATCTAGGTGTAATCTTATAAATTTTTATGTAGTTAAGTTTAATAATCAATTTCACTAGTATCCCAGTGTCGCGCCATTGGGATTCCCTATTCCCTCAATTTCATTTCCCGACATGGCACCACTCCGTCGGGTCCAGTCATCCATAGTTTCCATTCCTCGTCAAGGTACCACATCGCTGGGTCCTTACGTCCACTCTTTCCATTCTCGACAGGGTACCGCACCATCGAACCCTTCTGCCATCATCCTTCTGTTTTGACTTGTGGGAACTTCATGTAGGGATTTCAGGAACCATTACCTTCCATCCTCTGTCTACACGCTATTAGGAACTAATGGCGTTGAGGAGTGAATCCATTCTCACTACACACCCCCAACTCGTACATGACCAGCTCCGTCGTGGCCCACTTCGTATACCCTCATGCTTTCCTCTTGAGCAAGTGAATCAATGCTTATCTTCCCAGCGTGATATTCCGTCGGGAGTCGAAATCGTGGCCGCTCTCCCTGTGTGTGATTTACTTGTACTCTACAACCCTTCAATTCCTTTGTGTGTCCGTCAGTGAACCATTTCACCTGTTGCTACACACATTTCTCACCAACATATATTATTAGTACTGTCCTCAATTATCATAATTTTATTCATCAATCTCCTACTTTGTTAAGCATTTATATTTTACTCATAACATTACTCATTCATCTAATCATAAATGCATCTTGTCAATAATTACTTTGTTTGTTCTCATCACATAATCACCGTATAGCTAGTCGTCAAGCATCATTCATAAACATATTTTCCATAATCATAGTTATTCGTTAAACACATGTAATCATTCATTTACATCTACTATTCAGATACACATACTAAAATCAAAGAGTTATTTTATTAGTGTTTCAAAAGGTCGGGTCACTTAATAGGTGCCCTCAATGTCTACAATAGTCTAGGGGCACTACATACACCCCTACTTATTTAGAACTTCGTCCCGAAGTTCAGAATAAAAATGGAAAACTATGACGCATCTTAGTTGCGTCCTCCCAAACCGCAAAGCTAGGACTGTCACTTTCACACTGCACTTTGACTTTATCAATCAAGGCTAATCATTAAGCAAGATGTAGTCAATCAATTATCCCACTCCACACATATAGTTTAATTCCTTAATTCATTTATCAATTATTATCGTCATTCACATCTTTAGGTTTTCCTCAATCATTTAAGACATATCAAAGATCAAGAGACCACCTTATCGTAGTTGCTCATCCGGGTCACTCGGCAGGTGCCCTTAAGGTCCATATTCATTTTAGGGGCATTACAAACAATCTAGCTATGAACAAAGCAATTGATTAAACTTGTGAAAATGGGCAAAGTGTTGTTTGCTTTTTAAAGGACAAAGTGTTATTTGCTTTCTAAAGGACAAAGTGTTGTTTGCTTTATAAAGCATAATGCTTCAAATATTGTTTTCTCAAAGTCCTATAGAATAAAATAAGTATGCTTGAAATATCATTTTTCCAATAATTTTTGAATTTTTAACCGATAGACTGATGTTTGAGAATCAAATATTGCCATGGTCCCAAGCCATTATAAAATAGGAAAGACTGAGGTGATTGCATCCTTTTACCATGAAATTTGGCATCAAACTCGAAGCAAGATTTATTTCAAATAGACAGTACTATGTATAATTTTGGTGTATACGGAATTCCAGAAAGAAACGTTAGATCTGACCTTGGATTTCACAAGGAAGATCATATATTTTATATTTGTATGATTCTTTGAGTGGTTGAAAATAAATGTATGCTACTTGCTTAGTTGCTAAGGGTGATTGGTCACAACACATGTCCCATATTCAAATAAAATGAAGAGTGTATAAAGTCATGTCATGTCATGTGTTCATTAGAACATCACGAATAAGATATAAGAAACAAAGGAAAAACAAAATTTGGATACTCTTAGAGTATACCAATATGAAATTGTAAAGTTTGGAAGAACCCAAAGATCCAAATCAATCATGTGTTACAAGTATGAACTACCTTGTAGATGACAGTGGGACAGAGTTTTCATTGAGTTTATGGAATGATTTTCTACCATCATTTCCAAATTATTTTTCTACAAGATGTCTATGATTGCGGATTGTCTTGGTTCCTTTATAGGTTCCTAGGATGTACTATTTGAGACAACAAAGCTCCTACACTTGAGATCATAAAAGAAACCACTATGGAAAAGGGGAAAGTTGAAGCCATATTGAAAATATGCTATCAAAATGGAGATAGTGGTTGCACATTATGAGGATCAAAGGCATCAAATTTTAGATTGAATTTGTTGTCATATTAATATTCCTTCAAAAGATCAGAGATGGCTTGTATTTAGTATATACCACATTTTATAGCATTGATTGGCCTATGTGCATATTTCATCAAATGTGCCAACTTCACATCTCCAAGTAGTCATTATAAGTATTCCATAGAACATATGTGGAGATCATATACATTAATGCCAAGGAAAGCTATTAGACATTCTTTGATAATAGTTTTGAGCATAATTTGATCACAACACTAACTGTAGAGCCCTCAGTGGCAACATTTAGCAGACAATCTTGTATATATGATGAGGGTGTAAATACAACATATTTTGAACATAATCATATGCCTAGTATGCACAAATCCCTATCCTAGAAGAAGATAAATGGTGGTTATCCTTTGAAGGTATGGTCAGAGAAATGTTATACATAGGAAGCCATGTTTAAAGGGGAATTATGTTAATGTCCCAATACAATCCTATGCAGATAGCCCTAGGATGCATATCATTGGTGGCATTGCTTCAAACGATGTTTCATAAGTATTCATGGATTCTTAATTCCACACATGTTTGAAGGTAGCTATTTTAGGGTTAAGAAATTCCTAAAGTTTTATTATAGAGTATATTAAAATTTTAGTTTTGAAATAACATTAAGTTTTTGTTTTTAATTTTTTATTTAATTGAATTTTTTATTAATTAGATTAGTTTGTTTTATTAGTATTGAAATAGCTCTTAGATGAATGCTATTTGTATTTTGTATCGCTTTTCATTGTTCTATCGTAGCTGCGTAATCTTAACTCCATAGTAGGGTTCTCTCTTATAGGAGCTATAACTGCAACTACCTATTGCACTATGGTCTGGGGTTTGTCTGTAAGCAATCCTAGACCCTTGGCCGTGTCTTATGAAAACCTAAAGTCCAAGATGGACACTACAACAAATTCTCAGTGTTGAATTCATTGGGAATTATTGCTTTTGCCTTTAGGGGTCATAATCTTGCTTTAGAAATATAGGTACTGTACTCTTGTAGCAGCGTAGACTTTTGTTTCATTTTGATTACGTATTTTTGTCTATACATTATAGAAAAGGTTACAAGTTGAAACTTGATAGCTTACCTTATCGATGATCTTTCTTTCCTGTGAGACTGACTAGGAAATTGTATCTGAGAATACAGACCACTGTGCCATCTAGTCTCTACTTTCGTTGGGCATGTTACTATCATAGGCCTTTCTCTCTCATGCAAAACAAAAAATTGTTTTATTGTTATGAGTCTCCTAAAGAATTGTAACCCAATGCCCCCCATATTTTGTCTGTAATATTAATCGGACTTCTTCACTTTTACCACTGGTTAGGCTAGTTTTATCTTGACTTTTCCATTCCACCGAGACCAACAAACTTAGAATGCCTCTTTGGGACCACATGCTAAATTCATTCTCTGAATCTCGTTCCAGATGTCTGCTGGAGGAATTTTGAATGCTTTGTATTCCTATCACAACCAGGATATTGTGAGGGGTCTTTTGGCAACAACTTTCCTTTTGGTCGTATTCAATTGTCTTAGCAGCTTTCAAATTTATTATATGCCAGTCTTTGATAGCTTTGAAGCAGGTTATACCAGTCGGACCAATAAGTCGTGCCCTCCTTGGGTTCGTGCTAGATTTCGTGCACGTTCTATGGCTTCATTTCTTTCTTCATTGGGGTTTCACTTCCCTTTCTTTACATCCTTGTAGGTATATTGGGAGGTTTGACTCTACCATTGACTTTTTCATACCCTTGTTTTACCTGGGTTCATATCAAGAAGCCTAAAAAATATACCTCATGCTGGTACTTGAACTAGGGTCTTGGTATACTTGGGATTATTTTTAGTCTAGCATTTTCAATTGGTGGAGTATGGAGCATGGTTGATAGTGGTTTAAAGCTGAAGTTTTTCAAGCCAAATTAGAATTCTCTAAAATAGCTGAATGGAAATCGGTACTTAATATATTTGGTTTTGTCATTTTGGTGGTCCTTTAATGTATAAAATATACAGTTCATGCATATCCCACAACACTTCTCAAGTCAGGGCTCATTTGGTGATTATAGGATTTTGATATATATATATTCATTGTTAAATCTAGAGACACAATCATAACCAATATGATTAAGCCAAATAAATGTTCTTCAAGATTGGTAGGTTAGTTGGCTGAAAAGTTCTAGTTATAATCTTTATCTTCAAAGAAAATCTACAAAGTTATCTCTTACTAGCATGCATTTCTGTTGCAAGTGCAATACTGTGATGTTTTGATAGATTTTTCTTATTCTTCATGAAAGTTTCCAATTTATAATTGAGGAAGAAAAATGTTCATACAACATATATACATATTTTATAAATTACTGACAAAAAGTAAAATCACAACTTACCAATTGTAACTAGGAATTTTATAAAAATTTTACTTGGCTAGCCAACTCAGAGAACAAAGCCATCAATGGAATTGCTCAAATCAAACCCTATGCTACATCTACATTGATATTTAGTACTCTTGACCCTATGTATTAGGAGTTTTGGACCCATACTGTGATTGTTATGGCCCTTTATGAGAATCAATAATGAAACCTGTCTTTCAAGGAATTGAATGTGCAAATCAAACCCTATGCTACATCTACATTAATATTTAGTACTCTTGACACTATGTATTGTGGTTTTCTTCAGTTTCTCAAACTGGGTCAGATAGATCAATCACTCGCATAAAAAAATGGCTTATCCATGTAGGGCCCCTCCTCTAGGGTCTTTCATGTTTAACCTAAAACTCAATGAATTGATACAAAAGAGATTAGAAAGCATAACGACTGGATAAATAAACTAAATAAATGAATAAACTAGCAAATTAAAACAAACCATAACCATAACGAGCAAAGCTCATTTAACCATAGGCGAAGCAATCGTTTGCTCCGCCACCCAACCATAGGCTCATGCTTTCAGTCGCATGGCCTCCCCCGAGCTTTGGGTCGTAGAGCTCACACACGTTTTTCAGAAATCCAGCTTGGGTTTCCCTTCCCACTAGGATTTCTTAGCCAAACCCTTAGATAGCAGCAAGTCTTTGAGGCATTCGAAAATTACGACAATCGTCCAAATTATGGGCCCTTTACCCATTCCCTAACCCTTCCTTATAAAGGAAAATCTCCTGCGACACATGTCGCTTCATGCATAATTAAATATTTTTAATTAATTATTTAATTAAAACACTCACCCATCCAAGTGTCAGTTTCTCTGGGAAGTGCACCTACATCCCTAAGTTTGCTCTAGTTTGTCCCCCAGATATTTTAATCAACTCCTAGCTTTTAGTTGACTAGGTGTCTAATCTTAGGATTCTATTTTGCTCCTAAATAATGATTTCTATTATTTTAAATGCTCAACAAAAACAACTATTCATGTGCAAATGTCTAAACTATATTTTTTTTTATGCATTTGCTAAGTAATAATCTAGAGTTATTCTCCTAAGTTTTTATGCAGTTTAATTTAATAATCAAACTCACTAGGATCACGGTGCCGTGCCGTTGGGCTCCTGGTTCCTTAACTTTAATTCTCTGACATGGCACCACTCTGTCGGGTCCAGTCATCCATGGTTTCCATTCCTTGGCATGGTACCGCATCGTTGGGTCCTTGCGTCCATTCTTTCATTTCTCGATAGGGTACCACATCGTCGGGCCCTTCTGCCACCATCTTTCCGTTTTGACTTGCGGGAACTCTTGTAGGGATTTTAGGAATCGTTACCATCCATCCTCCATCTACATGCTATCTAGGGACTAATGGCGCTGAGGAGTGAGTCCGTTCTCACTGCGCGCCCCTCAACTCGTACGTGACCAGCTCCGTTGTGGCCTACCTCGTACGCCCTCACGCATTCCTCTTGAGCAAGTGGATCAGTGCTTATCTGCTCATGCGTGGTATTATTGTCGAAAGTCAACATCGTCGTCGCTCCCCCTGTGTGATTTACCCATACTCTACGACCCTTCATATTCCTTTGTGTGTCCTTCAGTGAACCGTTTCACCTGTCGCTACACACATTTCTCACAAACATAAATCATTATTTTATTGATTTACAATCAATCGTAATCATAAATATACTCAAAATAAAATCAAAGGATTATTTTATTAATGTTTCAAACAGTCGGGTCACTAAGCAAGTGCCCTCAATGTCTACAGTAGTCTAGGGGCACTACATACACCCCTACTTATTTAGAACTTCATCCCGAAGTTCAGAATAAATGCGGAAAGCTATGACGCATCTCAGTTGTGTCCTCTTAAGTCACAAAGCTAGGGTTGTAGCTGTCCTACTATACTTTGACTTGACCAATCAAGGCTAAGCATTTAAGCAAGAACTGATTAATCAATTATCCCAGTCCACACATATAATTCAATTCATTAATTTATTTATCAACTACATTCATGCACATCATCAGGTGATTCTCCCTTATTAAGACACATCCTAACTCGAAGGGCCACTTTATTGAAGTCTGTTATGCCGGGTCACTCGACAGGTTCTCTTAAAGTCCATAGTCATTTTAGGGACATTACATACACCCCCTCTTGTATAGAACTTCGTCCCGAAGTTAATTTTGTTCTCGTACTTCCGACACTAGGCTTAACTTTAATTTCCTACTCTCACCTTCTTGCCATTTTCTTCTATTTCTCTTAAGCAATCATGGCCATGTTCTAATAATTAGTTTTCCAAATCTTCTAGTATGGTTATAATACATTCTCAATCGTAATTTTGTGCAATGCAACTCAAATAATGCCCTCATAATTGTCAATACCACACTAGATTTTCTATGTCTTCTAGTCATGTGCAAAGATCCATAATATCCAAATTGACCACAAGTTATAAAGCACCAATGGCCATACCATAGTTACTCAATCATCCCTTTGCACAATGAATCCAAACAAGAATGCAAATCTGTTGGCTATCCCTTCTTCCCATATGAAAAGGTGAACGTCATACCATATTCGGTAAAATAATGACGGCAAATTATAATCACCGGTTAACAAATCTAGAGCGGTTGCAAAATATTCCAAAATCCAATTCCCAAAATACTACATCCAAAGCCCTACTTGTTTTTAATAGTGTTGGTTCTCAATTTGACCGGATTCCAAGCGTCAATGCTTAGCAACTTAGTCGAACATATTAAACTTTAGCCATTAGTCTTTTCATCGGTAAGTTCATGTCCAGGTCAATGAGCTTATCACATCCTTACCTTCTTTCATCAATTTCGTTGTCATAGGACTACTTCGACAGACACATCAAGTCGTACCGTGTGTGTTTTATCAACCCCATAGAGTCTCATCTCGTCCAGTCGTATTCTCATCAAGGGTTGACTATGTGCTCATGTTAGCTGTATTATGTTTAGTTCATTATTTTAATCAACTCCTAGCTTTTAGTTGACTAGGTGTCTAATCTTAGGATTCTAATCTTAGGAAGGGTGGGGCCTGGGAGATATCCACCAGATAAGTGTCATGCACCTTAGAGAGGAGGAGACCGCGTGAGGCTGGCTTGACAAAGCAACGACAACCTCCCGCTCCCTGCAGTGGAAGGATAACGTGCCCGCTACCTTAAGTATGTAAGGTCCCTAAAATGACTATGGAATTTAAGAGCACCTGTCGAGTGACCCGGCGTAACAGACTTCAATAAAGTGGCCCTTCAAGTTAGGATGTGTCTTAATAAGGGAGAATCACCTGATGATGTGCATGACTATAGTTGATAAATAAATTAATGAATTGAATTATATGTGTGGACTGGGATAATTGATTAATCAGTTCTTGCTTAAATGCTTAGCCTTGATTGGTTAAGTCAAAGTATAGTAGGACAGCTACAACCCTAGCTTTGTGACTTAAGAGGACACAACTGAGATGCGTCATAGCTTTCCGCATTTATTCTGAACTTCGGGACGAAGTTCTAAATAAGTAGGGGTGTATGTAGTGCCCCTAGACTACTGTAGACATTGAGGGCACTTGCTTAGTGACCCGACTGTTTGAAACATTAATAAAATAATCCTTTGATTTTATTTTGAGTATATTTATGATTACGATTGATTGTAAATCAATAAAATAATGATTTATGTTTGTGAGAAATGTGTGTAGCGACAGGTGAAACGGTTCACCGAAGGACACACAAAGGAATATGAAGGGTCGTAGAGTACGGGTAAATCACACAAGGGGAGCGACGACGATGTTGACTTCTGACAATAATACCACGCATGAGCATATAAGCACTGATCCGCTTGCTCAAGAAGAATGCGTGAGGGCGTACGAGGTAGGCCACAACGGAGTTGGTCACATACGAGTTGAGGGGCGCGCAGTGAGAACGGACTCACTCCTCAGCGCCATTAGTCCCTAGATACCATGTAGACGGAGGATGGATCGTAACGATTCCTAAAATCCCTACAAGATTTCCCACAAGTCAAAATGGAAAGATGGTGGCAGAAGGGCCCGACGATGCGGTACCCTGTCGAGAAATGAAAGAATGGACGCAAGGACCCAACGATGCGGTACCATGCCAAGGAATGGAAACCATGGATGACTGGACCCGACGAAGTGGTGCCATGTCAGAGAATTAAAGTTAAGGAACCAGGATCCCAACGACACGGCACCGTGATCCTAGTGAGTTTGATTGTTAAATTAAACTGCATAAAAACTTAGGATAATAACTCTAGATTATTACTTAGCAAATGCATAAAAAAAAATATAGTTTAGACATTTGCACATGAATAGTTATTTTTGTTGAGCATTTAAAATAATAGAAATCATTATTTAGGAGCAAAATAGAATCCTAAGATTAGACACCTAGTCAACTAAAAGCTAGGAGTTGATTAAAATATCTGGGGGACAAACTAGAGCAAACTTAGGGATGTAGGTGCACTTCCCAGAGAAACTGACACTTGGATGGGTGAGTGTTTTAATTAAATAATTAATTAAAAATATTTAATTATGCATGAAGTGACATGTGTCGCAGGAGATTTTCCTTTATAAGGAAGGCTTAGGGAATGGGTAAAGGGCCCATAATTTGGACGATTGTCGTAATTTTCGAATACCTCAAAGACTTGCTGCTATCTAAGGGTTTGGCTAAGAAATCCTGGTGGGAAGGGAAACCCAAGCTGGATTTCTAAAAAACGTGTGTGAGCTCTACGACCCAAAGCTCGGGGGAGGCCATGCGACTGAAAGCATGAGCCTATGGTTGGGTGGCGGAGCAAACAGTTGCTTCTCCTATGGTTAAACGAGCTTTGCTGGTTATGGTTATGGTTTGTTTTAATTTGCTAGTTTATTCATTTATTTAGTTTATTTATCCAGTTGTTATGCTTTCTAATCTCTTTTGTATCAAGTGGTTGAGTTTTAGGTTAAACAGGAAAGACCCTAGAGGAGGGGCCCTACAATCCATGTCATTGATAGTAGTGAGATCCAAACTGCTATGAGCCTTTTTTTTTAAAAGGAGTTAGAATCACGTAGGGAAGAGTATTCGAGACATAATTTCCTAAGTATACTATTGGTTATTCACGAATTAGTGGGGATAATTACTTAACATCGTGAAGCCTGATATTGAATGAAGAAGGAAAGTTATGTATGTTCGCTCAGCAAAGTCCCTAAAGGAAGGCAGGTAAGATCACCATGCTTAGGAAGGATCAGGACCCAAACCCATACTCTTACCATGTAATACTAGCGGGGTAGCACAACTGCAAATAGTACGAAACACACCTAACAGACAGGCCAAGCCACAACTACTAATCAATGGCCTTGCTCATATAAACCTTAAGCTATATTAGCTATAACTGCTAGTAGTACTACCTAAATACATATGGATAATATAGACTTGCTGCAAGTGGGAATTCTTTTTTTAAGCCTTGTGGTTTGCATGTATAACCAACATAGATCCATCTTAAACTTGTCACAAGATTACAAGCTGAAAATTATGTAGAATACCAAAATAATTTAAATACATGTATCAGGGAAAAGAGAATCCATGTCCTTATTAAAAATTCAAACATTCAAATTAAACATCAAACATTCAAATTAAACACTAGCCAATCTGGTTTGTATTTGGTACTAAGCAAATAAAAGGTTTTGTAGAGAGATAGCGTGAAGTTATTCTTCAGATTTGGTTACACAAAGATCCCTTCTAACAGTTTTAAGCTTTTAACATCTAAGACGCTTAGTAATAAATAAGTAATAATCCATAATTCTATCAAGTAATGTAAAGGGAATGCGTACCAAATTTAACTTGACGCTAAGTGTTGAAAAATAAGTAGTCTGTATTACTTACGTTGTCCTTCGAATTTATATCCTCCTCCTTCATCCCTTTGGTATCTTTTCTTCAAACGATTGTAGGTGTGCACCATTGTTGTGCCAAATACAATAAACTGGTAGTTCCAAAATATCATTTGGTGTTAGATTAGCAGGTGTGAAGCTTCACAATTTTGAACCCAAAGGAAAAGACTCCAATAGGACCGGGGAATCATCAACTTAAAAAAATTAGAGGCAGTAACTTATTTGACTTCGACTTCCGACAGACTTGTGGATCAAAATTGTGATTGCAGATCCCAATGCTTGTGGGTGTTAATTCCTCTTCCTAGGAATCGAAGTAAGGTCGCATGGCACCGGGAATCATGAAGATTGATATTTTCAGCCTTGAATCTAGCTTGAAGAGATCATGCGGTTGCAATAGTTGTATGCGTGAATGGAGTCCATAGTTTCTATGAGCACATATTTCCTTTCAATCCGTATGGTCAATATATGTAAAATATTGGCAACTTCAAATCTATAGCACACATCCTCTTGAGGATTGAGAATCAAACTCTTAATTCTAATGAACACAGACCTGTAGCATATTTTGCAAAAGTGAGCATTGAGCCCAATCTTCTGATTACAAGAGAATGCTGAAATAATTGAGTTTAGATAAGTAAGTTTTGTTTCCCCTACATCAATCAATGTGCTACAAGAAACTATCAACGCCATCTATGGAAACGCGAAGGCACAAATTTGAAGTGAAAAAATATTTGTATTTGTTTTTCATTTGACATTTATGGGACACACATAGTCTTGACATTTATCTGACATATTTTTGGGTCAAACATGCACAAAGGCATCGATATAAACATATGCACATGGAACTTTGGGTGATTACCTTAAATTCAAGAAAGTGAAGAAGGCATTACTGGCATTCGACCATTTATCAAGGATGTGTTGCATTTGTCTCCATTCACCTACACATCCACGAGACTTAAAATTGATTCAAGTTCATATTTGAATATTGGGTAAATCACCCAAAAATCAAGGAAAAAGACCCTACGACCATGAGACGTGAATTCAATTCATTTTTCTCTACTAAACCCTACGTGTTTTCAAAGCATGCAATCACAATAACTAAATGATCCACATAATTATAACTCACAGGTTCAACTCGCTCTGTACTCAATGTAATTTCCGTTGAGTGGTCCAGTTCAATATTAATACACTGAATTTGAAAGTCTGAATTAGGCTTCTTTTGTTTCTCTCACAAATAAATGGAACAAATCATTTTCTTTGACAGTGATCTGTCCGGAATTTAACTAGTCTACAACAACCTCACACATTTAACAAAATTTGACACAATTTTGACTAGAAACAGAGCAATGTTAATTAATTAGAGAATTTGACATTCATAGGCATCAAACACAAATCATGAAATGAATCAATGCTGCAAAAATATTTTTTCATTAAAACCAGAACTTTATTACATCCCCTATTTCTACCATATTTTACCCCCATACTCTACTGACCTAATTTTACACAGCTTTTGGGAGTTTCCTTTGTTTTTGGTTTTTGGTTGGTATTGTAGTCCTTATCTTTGAAGAAAAGTCTGAGGATAGAGTATTAGCCTGCTGTAGTTTTTGGTATTTTCTAGTATTGCCAGATGCTTTATATATGAGTTCAACTTTTTGAGTGATAATCCATGCAGGTTACACCTAGATCAAGCCAAGGATAGTGATAATATCAATCAGTAAATTCAACATTTTCTCCACAGTCTTCCCATATCCAATCAAGTGTATCATTCTTTTTGCTTGTGCATCAACAATGATGCTACAAAATATAGTGTAATCCACATAACTGTGCCTATAAATCTATGTTAAGTGTGACCAATTGAAACTCATTCTCCCCAAAAAAGTCTTCATCAATACCTCCCAAGTCTTTGTACAACCCGTGATTGCCATTGAATTTTGAATATCTGCTTATGTTGGTGAGAAATGAAAATTCCATGCAAATGCAAAATGAACCATGCACTATGAAGGTGTAACAATCACGATTTTCACTACATTTGTGGTCTCCTCCCTCCTCCTATGTTGTATCCAGCCTATGTGTTGCAACTTGCAACTATATGTGTGGCGGATGATACTTTAATAGGTTCACCATTATTGGAAGTGATAAACTCTAGGAGAGATGCATTAAGATCTAATTACCAATGCACGGGACATTAGCCATTGGCTGAAAACATGACACGTGTTTGTATTAGACACACATGTTTGAGTATTGGACATGCATGGGACACATGTTATGGACACATGTGTAGTCTTCATTATGAGTGTTCATTTCTATTTGAATCTATTCACATTACTATCTATATTGTAAAACCTTTGGGATGCTTTTAACTTCATTCTATTGCACTTCACTTTTGATATTCTTAGTTAGATTTGCAATTTATAGTGCCTTAGGACCTAGTGTTGAAATATTGTAACTTCAAAGAATATTATTTGTAATTTATTATTCTGGAGATGTTTCATTCCTCCGACGAGACTTTGTTATGTATCCAAAGATGTTTATTCCTCCGAGAGATTGTGGTAACTAAGGTTATTATATCTCCTAGGAGAGGTCGGCCCTGAGTTAGTTATTTGAGGGTTATTAGACTCTCCTAGGAGAGATCGGCCCCATAGGGTTAAAAGTCAGTCGGAAAACAAGTATAAGTAGAGGAGGATGTTCCTCACTTATCTCATTCATTCATCCACTTGGGAGTAGCGCACAAGTGAGAGTGAGGTCTACATAGGAGGAGAATGAGCTCTTGTTTGTTTTCTACATCTTGTATTGGTTGATCATCTATATTGAGGAAAGATTTCTTGGGTTTTCTACCCCATGAGGGTTTCCCAGGGTAAATCCTTGTCTATCTTGTGATTGTGTTTCTTTCAGTGATCTTGCTAGTCAAATTAGTATAAAATTAACATGGTATTAGAGCTAGCCTGAATAGGACATCTTTCACAAGGTGAAATTATCTCTCTCTCCTCCTCCGGTGGAAATTAGGGTTTCTGCAAAAGTTGGAATTTTTGGATTATGATTGCATGGCTCGATAACCCTCCTCCAAATCAAAGTTTTGAGCCTTGGATCAATATTTTTGGTTGGGTAGAACTATGGGAATGTCAAACCCTAGTTTGACAAAAAGTGCAGAAAACCAAAGAACTAGAAAAGCTGTGCACCTATGCACCAGTGAACCAGAAAAGATGCGCACATGTGCACTAGTGAACCAGAAAAGCTGCGAACTTGTGCACCAGAAAACTAGAAAAGAGAAGATTAGAAAACCGACAATTCTGTTGCAAATTCGAAAGGTGAAAAGTTGAAGTTTCCAGAAGCAGAACACACCAGAATTTCCAATTCAATCAAGCACATCTCCTGGTAAGTGTTATTCTATCTCTTCAGAAACTTCAATCTCTTTGACCCCTAGATAAGATGGCTCCAAGCACTAAGCTTGAAGACCAACTAGAGGGTATAGAAAATTTCTGAGCATGGAAATATAGAATTGGTCTCATTCTTGAAGAGAATGACCTTTCCCAATATATTAAGGATGAGGTTGCAAAACTTGAAGAAGATGAATCCAAAGAGAAGCATAGGAAGGATTAGATTAGGGCAAAGAGAATCATTGCTGATTCTATCAAATACCACTTGATTCTCCAAGTGGCATGCAAGAAGACTCCAAAGGAAATGTATGATGCCCTTTACAGAATGTATGAGGGAAAGAACATCAATAGGAAGATGAACCTGAGAGCTCAATTTAAGAGCACCAAGATGAATAAAGGATAATCTATTCAAGACTATTTCTCAAGGGTTTCCTAATTCAAGGAACAACTAGATGCTATTGGAGACACCCTTGATGAAGATGAACTAGTCATGACTGCTCTAAATGGTCTCACTAGATTTTGGGAGTCATTCATCCAAACCATGTGTGCCACAAAAGAAAGTATGAAGTTTGATGTGGTTTGGGAGGATTGCATTCAAGAAGAAGCTAGGGTTGTCAATAGAGAAGCCTTGCTCAAAGAAGATGACCAAGCCTTGGCCACCCACACCAAGAGAAGAAGGAATCAATCATATTTCAAGAAGGATAGTCACAAGGAGTCTCAACCTCCAAAATTATTTCAAAAGAGATAAGGAACTATTCAAAGAAGAGATTACTCCTCATTCCAATGTTTTACTTGTCACAAAATAGGACACATTGCTAAGGATTGTCCTCTAAAGAAGAAGAAGGGATTTCACCACGAAATAAATCATGCACATCTAGCGGAAGATGATAGTGAAGATGAAGAGGAGGAAAGGCCTCAAACGAAAAGATCTAAAGTAATAGAAGAAGAAGATGAAGAAGAGTATGTTCTATTCTCTACACTCTCTGGGGATATAACACTTGGAGAAGATACATGGCTCATTGCTAGTGGTGCTTCAAAGCACATGACAGGTCAAAAGAAGACTCTTTCAAAACTTCAAGAGAAGACTTCTCCACAAAAGGTATCCCTTGGAGATGACTATCAATATCCCATCAAGGGAGTTGGTGAATCAAGTTACAAGCTTGATTCTGGAACCCCATTGAAGATGAAGGAGATCTTATATGTAACGGGTTTGAAGAAGAACCTACTATCTATCTTAGCTTTAGATAAGAAAGGCTATAGGGTTGCATTCATAGATGGGCAAGTACTCATGTGGCCCAAAGGAAAATCAATTGAGGATGCAATTGTTATTGGTGAAGAGGAAGGAGGTTTGTACAAGCTCAAGAGTCATCCAGAAGTTGCCCTTGTACATGAAGCCATTAGCCCAAATGAGCTATGGCATAGGAGGCTTGCTCACATTAACTACAAAGCTCTACCTAATGTAATCAAAGTGCTTATAGGACTACTAGACTTGAATATTGATCATGATGGTACATGCAAAGGATGTGCAAAAGGGAAGAATATCAAGAACTCATTTCCAAAGAGTTAAAGAAAGACTAAGAGTACCTTAGAGTTAATTCATTCAGATGTATGTGGACCAATGCCCTCCACATCTTTGAGTGGATATGAATACTATCTCACATTTATTGATGGCTATTCAAGCATGGGGGCTTCACTAGAAGGCAATATAATACCACGTTCATTCATATTGCGGTATCAAATATTCATGAAAACCTAAAAATTATATTACTTATATATTAAGGGGAAAATGTTTTTTTTTATTTAATGTAACAATACAAAAATAATTTGGGGTCTTTTCTATATGGGCGGGCTGACAAATATCCACCAAATGGAGATGGTGGGATCACGGTCAGATGAGAAATTAGGTTGAGGCAAGGCTAAGGCTTACCAATACACAGGAAAATCGCATCTTGAGGCATGCTTGAGGACAGGGGGTTGTGTGGTGAAGTGGGTTTCCAGTCGATCATAGTCGAGAGACAGTGGTCATTGATAGCTAATTGTTACCCATAGCACTCAGCCAGTTGTTACCAATAGCCTTGGGAGGCTCTAAGCCTCCAGGGCCTGTTATAGGCCCTTGATCGGCCTTGGGGGCTTGAATACCCAACCACTCGTGCCTATTACAAACCTTGGGAGGCTTAGTCAGCCTCCTAGAGCTTGTTACAGGCCCTAGGGGCTTGGATACCTAGCGTATAATAGGCTTAGTCAGTGATTGGGGAACTGCAACATGCAATCTAAATGTTTTACTATGTGCATTGGCTCTAGTGACATACAAGAAGTGATCTCCTATCTCTTCATTAGACCATTATATGTTGCAAATGATAATGATATGTGGTTGAGTAATTCCATTGTGGGTGAAGTAATGTGCATCCACAATATACATCGAAAGAAGCAAGGTGCATTGTATAATTCATGTGGGGTCATAAGAGGGGTATCATATCAATATACTAGGTAGAAATATAAAGGGGTATAAAAGATGTTAATGAAAAAATTGATACATACAATATCTAGTGAAAATAGGGGTTTTTTTAAATTGGGAAGGCATATTGGGAGGGGGTAAAAAAAATGATTTTGGAAGGTATTTTCCAATATTTAGTGAAAATAGGGGTTTTTTTAAATTGGGAAGGCATATTGGGAGGGGGTAAAAAAAACGATTTTGGAAGGTATTTTCCAATATTTAGTGAAATTACGGGTATTGTTTCATATGCCACGAACGAACGTGCTATGATAGCAGTTTATTGAGTGAAGCACCCGTGTATTCAAGGAAGACTTGGATATACTTTCTAAAAGGAAAGAATGAAGTCTTTGGAAAGTTCAAGGAGTTCAAAGCCCTGATAGAGAATCATTCAGAAAAGAAAATCAAAATACTCAGGACAGATAATGGCGGAGAATATACTTCAAAAGAATTTGAAGATTTCTGTAAGGAAGATGGAATCAAGAGGGAGATAACCACTCCCTACAATCCTCAACAAAATGGTGTTGTGGAAAGAAAGAATAGAACCATCATGGAAGCTGTAAAAACCATGATATGTGATCAAGACCTACCTATGTATCTATGGGCTGAAGCAGCTAGGACAACAATCTATGTGCAAAATAGACTATCCCACAGTGCTCTTGATTTCAAGACTCCAGAAGAAGTACTCATAGGAAAGAAGCCTGACGTAAGTCACCTTAATATATTTGGATTTCTAGTATACATTCACATTCCAAAAGAAAATAGGACCAAGTTAGATCCTTCTGGGAAGAAGGGAATATTTGTTGGATATTGTGAAGCATCCAAGGCATTCAGAATTTACATGTCAGGTTTTCATCATATGGAAATAATTAGGGATGGGACATTTTATGAAGAAGCATCTCTCAAGAGATCTAGGAACTGCCAGTATGAAGAAGTATATGAAGAAGATGCACCTCCCAGAACTGCAGAGGCTATACCCATCCATAAAGCTGTAACACCTGAAGAACATGACATTATAGAACCTCCAGAACCCCCTACCATGAACATATCAAGAAAGAGAAAGCTAGCATGGGCAAGAGATATTATTTTAGGATCAGAAAAATATGGAGCCCCTAAAGGCTCCACCAGAGTGAGCAAGAAACCAAAGATATTTTCCAACTATATGGCTTCGATGTGTGATCTTGTAGATCAAGAAACCACTAGTTATGAAGAAGCATCTCATAATAAAGAGTGGGTAGAGGCAATGGCTGAGGAGTACCTATCAATAATGAAGAATGATGTTCGGGATGTAGTTCCCAAACCAAAAGAAAAAAGTGTGGTATCCTCCAAATGGATATAGAAAATAAAGCATGTTGCGGATGGTAGCATTGAAAAATATAAGGCAAGGTTTGTGGTCAGAGGATTCTCTTTGAAAGAGGGAATCGACTATGAAGAAACATTTGCACCAGTTGCAAGGTACACTTCCATTAGAACCATCATGGCACTTGCATCCATGATGAAATGGGAATTACACTAGATGGATGTGAAAACAACTTTCCTGAATGGTGTGATTGAGGAAGAAGTGTACATAGAACAACCACAAGGATTTGAGGTGGAAAATGGAAGAACCCATGTATGAAAACTGAAGAAGGATTTGTATGGGTTAAAGCAAGCTCCCAAAGCTTGGTATGAAAGAATTGATAGTTTTTTGGCAAGCTTGGGCTTTACCAAAAGTAAGGCTGATCCTAATCTTTATCTCAAAGTCATGGATGATGAACCTGTCATATTGCTGCTATATGTGGATGATCTATTTTTAACTGGAAATGAAAAATAGATTATCGAGTGGAAGAAGAAGCTCTTTTCAGAATTTGAGATGAAAGATCTTGGATTGATGCACTACTTCCTAGGCCTAGAAGTATGGCAAGGCCCAGATGGAATATTTCTCAACCAAGGTAAGTATGTTGTGGGAATATTGAAAAGATTCGATATGTTGGAATGCAAAGCCATGGCCACTACCATGGATTCCAACTTGAAGTTGTTAGTTGATGACTCTTCAGAGTTAGTGGATATGAATCTGTACTGATAGATTATTGGGTGATTAATGTATCTGACGAATACTAGGCCAGATATATGCTTTGCGGTGAATACCCTGAGTCAGTATCTAGTGAAACCTAGATGAGTTCACCTGATTACTACAAATCATGTGATGAGGTACCTAAAGGGTATGATAGACTTTGGTCAATATTATCGTGGAGATCATGACTTCAAATTATATGGCTACACAGATGTTGATTGTGAAGGAAGCGTATCAGACAGGAAGAGTACATCGGGTGGATGTTATTGTCTGGGATCTGCCATGATCTCGTGGTTTAGCAGGAAGTAGTCAAGTGTGGCTCTTAGCACAGCTGAAGCGGAATATATAGCTGCCTACTCTGCAATTTTTGAAGCGATATGGCTTCAGAATTTGCTATCAGGATTCTTTGACTTAGAGATGGAACCCACTATGACCCTATGTGACAACTAGATATGTATCAAGATGACAGAAAATCTAGTATTCCATGATAAGTCAAAGCACATAGAGATACAATATTTCTATATACGGGATATGGTGCAGAAAGGAGCTATCAAGCTCGAGTATGTAGGAACTGATGAACAAGTTGTTGATGTGTTGACCAAACCTCTGTCTCGAGTAAAGTTTGAGTATTTCTGAGACAAGCTTGGTGTAGTTTAGAAGGACCCTCCTCGAAAGGGGGAGTGATATGGTCGATGATTATATTTGGATACTAGTATCGATGAGGATACCTGTATCGATGATGTGGATACCTATATTGATGAGGATACTGTATTGATGATGTCAATACTTGTATTGATGATGGGGAAACATGTATTGATGAGGATACATGTGTCAATGATGAGGTTACCTATCCCAATGATGAGGTTGACGATGAGGTTTTATGTTCCGACGATGAGGTCGATGAAGTGGTACATAGACTTTGTCTAAGAGGACTATTGGGATTGCATCATCCCTGGACTTATGTCCTAAAGTGATAGGGATTGATCATCTCGTATGTGGATCAAGATTGCATCATCCCTGGACTTATGTCCTAAAGTGATAGGGATTGATCATCATGTAAGTGGATCAGGATTGCATCGTCCGTGGATTTATGTCCTAAATTGATAAGGACTAATCATCATGTAAGTTGCTTTAGGATTGCATCGTCCTTAGACATGGTGAGGTGTCTTAAAGTGATAAGAACTAATCATCCTGTAAGCTGATTCGGGATTGCATCATCCCTAGACATGGTGAGGTGTCTTAAGGTGATATGGACTAATCATCCTGTAAGCGTATTTGGGATTGCATCATCCCTAGACATGGTGAGGTGTCTTAAAGTGATAAGGACTAATCATCCTATAAGTTGATTTGGGATTGCATCGTCCCTAGACATGGTGAGGTGTATTAAAGTGATAAGGATCAATCATCCTGTAAGCTAATTCAGGATTGCATCGTCCCTAGACATGGTGAGGTGTCTTAAAGTGATAAGGACTAATCATCCTATAAGTTGATTCGTTATTGCATCGTCCCTAGACATGGTGAGGTGTCTTAAAAGGATCAGGATTGACCATCTTGTAAGTTGATCTGGATTGCATCGTCCATAGGCATGAGAGATGTCTTAAATTGAGAGGGATTGATCATCCCGTAAGTGGATCAGGATTGTATCATCCTTGGACCTATGTCCTAAAGTGAGAGGGATTGATCATCCCGTAATAGGATCCTTTACATTGCAGAGTATGCTGCTATGATGATGCTATGATCGTGAGGATCCAGATGACGATGCTGCTAATCATGATGGTCTAGATGGCGATGCTGCTGATTGTGATGATCTAGATGATGATGCTGATGATCGTGTGATGACGATGCTGATGATCGTGTGATCGATAGGATCTAGATGATGATGTTACTGTATTTGTTCGAGTGCTGCAGAAGACGAAGACTCAGTACTGAAGATGTTGATGTTCCATTATTGAAGATGTTCCAGTAACTGTTTGAGTTACTAATGATGTATAAAGAAAGCTTCTAATGATTTAAAGATGTATCATGTATCATGTAGTTGATGTCTCCTTGCTCCTACCGATGTTGTTATAATATCCTTCTCGTTAAGGGGGAGTGTTGAAATATTGTAACTTCAAAGAATATTATTTGTAATTTATTATTCCAGAGATGTTTGATTCCTCCGATGAGACTTTGTTATGTATCCAGAGATGTTTATTCCTCCAAGAGATTATGGTAGCTAGGGTTATTAGATCTCCTAGGAGAGGTCGTCCCTGAGTTAGTTATTTGAGGTTTATTAGACTCTCCTAGGAGAGGTCGGCCCCATAGGGTAAAAAGTTAGTCAGAAAACAAGTATAAGTAGAAGAGGATGTTCCTCACTTATCTCATTCATTCATCCACTTGGGAGTAGTGCACAAGTGAAAGAGAGGTCTGCATAGGAGGAGAAGGAGCTCTTGTTTGGTTTCTACATCTTGTATTGGTTGATCATCTATATTGAGGAAAGCTTTCTTGGGTTTTCTACCCCATGAGGGTTTCCTAGGGTAAATCCTTGTCTATCTTGTGATTGTGCTTCTTTCAGTGATCTTGCTAGTCAAATTAGTATAAAATTAACACCTAGGCATTCTTAATCTATGTATTTCCACTGAATTTGAACATGAACACAAACTGGGTGACTTAGCCTTCCATAATTCTAGTCAAGGTCATTTCAAGTGGTATAAAAAGTAGATGATGCCATGAGACACAACGAATTTGGATGCAACAGTAGAAACTCACAATTCATTAGAATGATTGATCTTTTTACAAAGAAGCCATGAAACCAAATAAAAGATGAACCTTTAAGAAGTGCACTTGGACTATTATATGCTGCAATACAAGGATCACCTCTCCTCACATCATTTATGTAGGAGACCCACTACTTAAAGGGTTGATTTTAAATGTCCTGTTAGAAGTTGAGTATGACTCAATCAAATATTATCCCTCACAACATTGTAGATGAACAAAGTTTATAGCTAATTGTTATAGTGTTATTTATTTCCCACACATCTATTACACATTTATGTTACAAATGATTTCTCCATTATAAATTGACTGGCCATTAAGTTTTAATAGTATTTCATCCTTACGTAGGGGGCCAAACTTAAGTAGATATAACCAAAAGAAAGTGTTATCCCTAAAGTTGATCCTAGACTACAGGGGATCAAGCTTAAGGAGATCTTGGTTGTAGGAATAAGGAATCTACACAATGATTGTTTTAGTTTTGTTTGGTGGAAGCAAAAAACAGAGCTATGTAAAATATTTAAAAGGAAATAAAAGACAGGTACAGTATAACATCTCAATATATTAATAGAAGCGGAAGAAAGACTGTGATTTTAAGGCTATGAATATAAAATCTCAAATATATTTCATGATGAGGGCATAGTTATATACTGTTTGGAAGAATCATAACATGGAATTTAAACCACATATGGACAGAATACCAAAATCATACACTTCATAAATTGAAAAAGAAATGGCTCAAAGATCATATTTTTAAATCATAACAGTCATCTTCTGCAAAAATTAACATAAGAAATACATACACATATGCATGAAACAGGTCCTTAAAATCAAACTTCTATCATGTTCCTCCAGTTCCAACCCTTATTACCTCCGTCTATGTCCTATTTATACAAAATTTGTTCAAAATAGAAAACAATTACTAGATCTTATTACATTGGATCTGATCGCTCCAAAAATAAAATAGAGTTTTAGAATAAAGTCTAAGTCTATCGAATTGTTACAACAAGCAAACCTAATCATAACAACTTGCCACCTAAGACATCTTATCTCTTAATTGTAGAAGGCAGACTAAAGACTTCTTGATGACTCGGCTAAATCAGCCATTTCATTTAAAACTTGTGATCTTTGTTGTAATCTGGCAAATTCTGCATCTTCATTGCACTCTCTCCCCTTCAACTGGTCTAGTTGGGCCTTCATCTGCTTGCATTTCTCATTCATAACTTTCTTTTTCTACAAATTTTCCTTGGTAATCACTGCTAGCTTCTCATAATCAATATCCCTCTGCTCCAGGTCCTCTCGCAGTCTTTTGTTCGATATCATCAAACTTTCATTAATACTGTGCAAGTAACGACACTGCTCTTTATAGGATTGCAAGGATCTCCTTACCAAATCCAATTCCAGGAGTCTTTTAATTTCCTCTGCATCCATTACAATATTATCCTTATGTATGCCAGAGCTTGAAGCTTGATTTTTTATATGCCTTTGTTTATTTTCCACAAATATTTTAGGTATTTTCCCTACATGTATCTGTATATCAATGGAACCTTCACCTTTAGTTACAAGAGTATCCTTCTCATTTTTATTCATCTCATCAGCAGACTCATTCACCGGCACAATTTGATGTTCTCCTACAGGTTTTTTAACAATCTAATCTCTGCAGCCACTTTAGCTCTGGCTCTGGTCCTCGGCCCCAAATCCATATTTTCTGCACTTACGCTGTTTATTGGTTTATCTTCATCAATGTTCAGTAGGGTTTGAACAGTATCTTGCTTTCTTCCATAACTTTCAAACTGTGCTTGCCCATCTAACGATCTGCTTTCTTGACTTTTCTTCTTAGTGGATTTCTTCTTCTCTTTAGCCTCAAACCCTTTTTCATGAATAAACTGGTCCCAATCTTTTCCTATTTGCTTCAAATGGTGTAAAATCAACAATTTGATAAGCCCTTGGTGAAAGATAGAACGGTCAGTGTGCTTTGGCCATTTTTGAATTGATAAAACCATCTTTTGCTGACTCCTACACAAGTAATATGGAAGATTTAACTTCTTTCTTCCCTGTAAATGCATTAATAAGCTAACATGGCATCTCAAAACCTTATCAAACCGACCATCACAGGTAATGTAATTTTGGATTACCTCGAGTGGAATTTTCCAATTAGGTTTTTTTTGCTTATGTGCACGCCACTGCTCCAGTTTAAACTTTCAAACCCTGGTAACATGAACTCGCCATAATCTCCTTCAAAGTCTTGTTGTTTGAACCATTGTTCACCTTCAGCAATGACACCTGTGACTTCTGCAACAACCTGCTCATTTACCACAATTTTGAAATCCTTGAAATCAACCACTCCTTCTTTGTAATTTTTTATAAATGCCTTCATCGCCTGAAGGTTATAACCCGGTAACCTTTCACAAAATATAAACCATCCATCATTTTTCATTAACCTTGTTGTCAAAAAAAATTGGGAAATCCATTCAATGTTGTTGGGCTCAATTATGCATATGAGTCCTCCAGGCTTTTTCTTCGGGCTCGGTGTGCTTTGGCCATTTTTGAATTGATAAAACCATTTTTTGCTGACTCCTCCACAAGTAATATGGAAGATTTAACTTCTTTCTTCCCTGTAAATGCATTAATAAGCTAACATGGCATCTCAAAACCTTATCAAACCGACCATCACAGGTAATGTAATTTTGGATTACCTCGAGTGGAATTTTCCAATTAGGTTTTTTTTGCTTATGTGCACGCCACTGCTCCAGTTTAAAATTTCAAACCCTGGTAACATGAACTCACCATAATCTCCTTCAAAGTCTTGCTGTTTGAACCATTGTTCGCCTTCAGCAATGACACCTGTGACTTCTGCAACAACCTGCTCATTTACCACAATTTTGAAATCCTTGAAATCAACCACTCCTTCTTTGTAATTTTTTATAAATGCCTTCATCGCCTTAAGGTTATAACCCTGTAACCTTTCACAAAATATAAACCATCCATCATTTTTCATTAACCTTGTTGTCAAAAAAAATTGGGAAATCCATTCAATGTTGTTGGGCTCAATTATGCATATGAGTCTTTCATCCATTGGATCCTGTTACAATACTTAAACTCTCAATACTAATAACCTCTTTTCAGTTTCGAAACCCTTTTCTGCACCTGCGTGGAAATTTAGCTGGATTAACCATGAACCGGTGTTCAATAGACCCTAATTTGCATGATACATTCCCGATATTTCATTCTCTGTCCATAGCATTCACCAATTTCGATGTTGGACAAACCTAGTCATGACCCTGACCAGTGTACTGGCCTGATTGCCAAATGTCGAGTGGAGAAGGTAGTCATGATGTCGACCATATGTTAAATTCATGCATTTGACCATATGACTTACAGGTCCCCCAAACATTTTGAATCATGATTGCAACGAATTAAAATTACAAGCATTTACAACCCTATTAAATCATAATTTGAAATTCGAAACTGACAGCATTTTTCAGAAACTGACAGCATTCTCAAATTTGAAATTACAACAGTCAGTTCACCATTTTAAATCAAAATTATGATATTTAGAGCTTCACAAGCATTTGTAATGTTTTTTAATGCAAGAAAATGAAATTTATTTTGAAATAAAAAGTATGAACTAGAGCCAAATCCTAATTTAATTATGAAAAGATAACTAATGGCAAAAATGTTTAAGGAATGGGAAAAGCATAGGCTAGACTGATAGAAAATATATATAGAGAATAAGTAAAGGCTAAGTAAATCTTAGGAACAATCCTAGATGTAACACAAAGTCTATTCAAACATTGGAAATGTGCCCCTTTCTTGGGGCTAACTCTCAGGTGGGTGTAGAAGCACTTGTAGTAAAATGTATTAGAATTGGATGAAAATCTAAAGAAGAAAGAAACTGGTCATAAGATTCTGAAAAAAATTACAAATGGTTCCACGCCATCCTTTACTTACTGGGAGAATGCTTGGGCAAAGTATTGGTTCTTATAATTTTCTCAGTTTAGCAGCATAGCATAAGTAGTAGTACTTGTCACCCAAAATATCTCAATGAACTTTCTAGAGAATTTTTATAACTTCTAAATGCCTCTTTAAACCCTCACGACCCTTAGATTTCTCAAAAGTAACTCAAATCACATCATTGTCATGCTTTTGGAGTTATTTCCAGCCAATTGAATAGCCACAGATGGGGGATCTTATATTTTTATCTTTACTTTGTCATTGTTAGTCTTGGATCTTTTGTCTTTATGAACCTCCTTAAATTTCTCTTTATTAGAACCCTTATGTGTTCTCCTCAAGATAATGTGACTATTTTTAAGTTTAAACTTTTATTTATGAGCTCAAATATAGTGAATATTAAATGGAGTTTTCAAGGGCAAACATCAAAGCTGATCATCACATGCCTTGCTTTTGGGGTTTTCTATACTTATAGCAATTGAATCAATGGATGTTGTTGACTTGAAAACTTGTGAGAATAGGTACTCCTCGTGTATCCTGATTTTCATTCCATCTGTTTTTCCGTGTCATCAAAACATCATATGTAAGAGAATGATGATCTTTCTATGTTTAGTAATAGAGAGATTTTTTCCTTCCACTTTAAATCTGATAACTGTGCAAAAAGAAAACATTATTGTTAAGTTGGGAGTACTTTTATTTAGTCATCTTTCTCAAATGAATAAACTATTTGGTCATAGGTTTGTTTACTTCTTAGTCAGTATGTAAATATTTTATGCTCACATGTCTGGCTCATGGAGAAATTATTTGACTCACTGTTTCCTTACTTTTATCACTATGCTTGCTTAATATATAAAGATGCTTATGCATGGGGTCTTAGGCCACCATAAGTCTATCCCATATTTTCCGAGATTTAGAATTTTCCTTAACATTCAAAATTGGAATCACTATAATCTTGAGTATGGGAATACAATCTGAGCCAACACAATCTACAAGTCCTATATTAAGATGAATTATGTACGCCACTAGCAATACACCCCACACAGAAGCATTAGGTTATAAAGGCATGTGCTTCTTCTAGGTTCCCATCATGACCAAGAAGGTCGATGATGCAATATTAGTGCTCCAACCTTTCCATGATACAATAACCTTGACCCATGCATGTAATGTCTCCAATCATTACTGAGCTACAATTTTAGTTAACTGCTTTGTTATCTGACTCAGAACTTTCATCAAACACTTCACATACATTGAAATAGTGCTGGACTTCATTGAGTTTGAGACTGGGTTTAGTTTGATCCCCTTTGTTAAATATTTTGCTATCAACCACCCTCTGTCTGCTGGTCTGATGTATGGGTTAAGATTGTCGGGGTTTGAGTTTTATATTTCTTGTTTCGTCATCACATCATAATTTCCAAAGTTGAAGCACATATTGACTAGAATTACCAGCACTCATATGCCAATGCACAATATAGAATTTAAGGTGTTCAAACATAAAATAACATAGACAGACAATATATTTAAAGAGTAATGTAGGTGACTTCCAGGTACAACTTTGCAGTAGAAATAAATCAGACTTCAATACACAAAAATGCTCAACACAAACCACACCTGGAGTTTCCTGTAGAATAGTAGCATGCAATTATGGATAGACTAGTTCTCTTTGGCACTTACAGGAAGACGAAAACGTTGCATTCAGCTTCAAATTAAATTGCTCATGCCTAGCAGTGAATGGAACTTCCTAGCAGCTCGAGTTGATGGAGATAATGACTGTGACTGAGTGGGCTACTGGCTCAAGTTATCTTGTACAACACTGGTCCATATTTGGTTACCATGAATTGGATGTTGATGATAGTGACCTCCCACCCCACCCCACCCCATTTTCAATTCTTGTTGGCTATAACAGTCTCATCTTAATCCTAGATTCAATATTATTCCTCTCCCATAGGTTTGCAACATTCCTTTCAGTACACCAGTTGTTGGTAGCTCAAGGGGATGTGCCCAGCCTCTTGGTAAACCCCCTCTTTCCACGGTAAACAACAATAAGGAATGGCATAAACATAGAGTGCACCCTCCACAGTAAATAGTGTTTCACACAAGGAAAACACAGTCAATAATGAAGTGTCCAAAATCCACAAAGAAAATCGGCCTCAGACGCCCTAACAAGGGACAACACCTCCTTCCCACTTGATACTGAGTTCTATAAATCGACCCCCAAATATGAAAGGAAATTCTCAAGATCTAGAGATGAGGATGAGATTGAACCTGCCCATGTTTTCTTAGCTATGCGTATACAAGAAATATGTGGAGTTTAAATTGCCCCTCATGTCCTTCTAAACAAGTGTGCCTCCTACCCAAAAATGACTGAAACTTGATCAAAACTCTTTGAATATGTGTGTAAACCTTTGTCTGGAAAATGAAACACACGCTGTAGAGATCTGAGTTTCGAAGATGAAGATTACAAAAGCAATTAGTTTTCACAAATTTTGGTGCCCACCTAGATTCTGGCTTTTTTTGTGTAAAATGAGTTTTTCAATTTTGAATGTAAGGTGTAATGGTCTTTGGTGTCTATAGAAAAAAAAACTAAGATTCATGATCTAAGGATGCCTATGTGTTACCTTTAATAATTCATTTGGTTCTAGTACTCATTGAGAAGAATGAAAGAATTAAAGTGTAATTCTTAATAGGTTGATATGATCTATGATATTGCATTTGTATATGTACATTAAAAAAATAGCAAGGGAAATCTTACTATCCACTATGAAAAACTCCATTTTCCTTTTTATTTCTCTATGCAAAAACTCTAATATCATCATATGTAATTTATGTCCTCAAGTCACGAAGGATATTATTATCCATCTCCTATGTTTGTATTGTTTTCCCTTCACAAGTTCAATTATTTTGTATACTTTTATCATCCCTCAAATTTCTCACACTCACCTTAATGAATGAGAATTTAAATTATGTTCGAACTATGAAAACAACCGTAAATAAGGATTGTCGTAGATTTTTGTCATCATTTTTCAATGACTATTATTATTTATAAGTGGTATGTAGAACCCCACCAGGCATGGTAGTGGCTATTTGAAAACCTAAAATTACATTATCTATCTAATTGAGCATTCTTATTTGCACCAATGTTGTTGCATCATTGTGCCTACAAGGCGAGTCATTTGGGCATCCAACATCATTATCCATGATTATGCTTTGACATCTCTATAACATATTATTTATCTTAACATAGTTGTTTCCACGAACCTCTATTCCACTAACCTCTATTAACCTCACAATCAGTAATTTCTTTAGCCACAATCCTCCAAAGCCAACCTATACATTCAAAAAGATTTTGCTGTGGGAATTCCTTATAAACCATGTTTTTATCACAAATTGTTATGTAAGTGGTAAAATTCACAGCACACTACTAATGTCTTGTACCCCCTCACCCTAGATTTTGACTCTAGACAATGGCTTGCTTTGTGAGAGTAATTGGTGGGGTGCAAAAACTTGAAATGAACTCCAAATTGCCTACATTCCAACAATTTTGTATGTGGGGCCTATGTAGTGGTCAAATAAATCAGTTTCAATTATGTTATAGAAATTTGTTTAAGAAGGACATAATTTATGTTGTATCATTGGATTTCTAAGATTAGTTGTTAGAAGTTTTTCCAATATACTCTACAAACTCACATGTTCGATGTTATGGTAAATAAATATCACATCTATTGAATGAAACTACCACTTGACTGTTTGGTAAATTTCAATTAGCAGTTTTCTAGTGTGAGAATGGACTAAGGTTGGATAATGATGCCTGTGTCGCTTAGGGAAATAGATTCAATGTATTGACCCCAATGATTGCATTGATGGAGTAAGATGTGTGATATTTGTATATACTAGACAGTTTTTGACAATCCCAAAGGATGGTAGGTATGTTGATGGGAAGCCTTTGTCTCTAACATTATTTATTCAAGGCTAGAAACTTAAAGGTTATAGTATGAATTTGGGGGAGAAATTTATTGCCTATCTTGTCAAAGGGGCTATTTCACAATATTTTTTAAAGGCTATTTCATTTGTTGTGAAATTTGGTTTCATTGAATGCCACACTTTTTCAAGGAAAGGTTTGAATTCAAAGATGGTGTTCATCAATGTACTGTGGTGAAGTTAGGAAGCATGAGAATGTATGTGCAGTTTTAGATTTAGTGGTGGGAAAGGACAAGCCTTTTGGTTTGTTTGGTGGTGCTTCTTGAGATAATCTATGTGTTAGTTGGGTAGGAAGAATTCTACACTTATCAAATTCATACAAAATCATTTTTTAATGTAGTTTTTGTGTTGATATGAACAACATAGTAGAGTTAAGTCTTGCAACAATCTTGATGTTTTTTTATTGGAGAAATGTGTTAGATAACTTCAAAATTTTGGAGACTCAAAATTGGTTTTATCCAAGCTAGAAATATCTATCGCTTCTTGGAATTAGAACCTCTTGGCGGGTATTTAGATAACTATGGATTCAAAATATGAATTACAATATATCTATTTTTTTCATGTAAAGAGAGAGCACGATCAAGAAGCGGACACATCATCCAAGAGGGCATGAAACTAGAAATAAACCTCCCTCTTGGTTATTGGCGAGAGGGAATGTGAATAACTATCTAAGGTTCCTTCTTTACAAGATGGATCCTCTCTCGCTCTATTCATCATGAGGTATGCAACTATCCCATCATGCAATTTGGCCTTGTTAGCTCCTAACATAGAGGGATAATGCATTTGCAAGGGTATAAATATTTCCCAAACCCATTATTATAGTATTGAAATGTAGGTCATTCCTCATTGTCCTACATATCTCATAGTGCTCAACTCATCATAAAATCGAGCTAAGACAAATACTTCCTAGTCATACATCTCTTACTACTCTACTTCCACTACAAGGGAATTTTTCTATAATATCAAAAGTACCCTTGTGAACTCTATAAGGAGTATCCTCCCTTCTACAACCATAATGATAACTTATTTTAGGTTGAAAACCCTCATGTAAGTGTGACCCGTGAGTCTAACATTGCCCCTGAATTTATCTATATGTTTTGTTAGTCTTAGCCTTGGCATAGCATCCCAAGTGCATCATTGTCCACCTTTATCTATGAGAGAGTATATTTGTTACTAGGAATTCCTAACGATCTTTAGGTGTCCTCTAATTTGATGGACATGTGTTTCCATGTGAACTAAAATAAAGGAAGATTGGAAGATTGAGTCAAATATTATCTCGTAGGAAATTGGAGTTGTATGTGCAAGATCTTCCAGGATTTGAGTCACTCTTGGAGGTTTGACATAACTCTCATATTTAGAATAAGGATATTTATCATATACAATGGTGAATTTAAGGTGAGATATTTCCTCTTTTATCTTTTTATTTCTAGCATTAGGGTTTTTAGCTTATTAAAGGAATTGTTGGTTCATTAACGTGAACCATCCCTAGTTAGTATATGGTCGAAGTAATTTCATCCGGACTAAAAAATATAGAAATAACATTACAAAACAATTTTTTTCATCTTATTTTTTCCCTTCTCCAAGAATTATGTGATTATATATCAATCAATGTCTAGGGAATGCTCATACTCTTGTTTTCAATACCTCGTCATAAGAGAGTTGTATATTTATTTATGAGGAAGCAAGATGCCTCTTAATAACATTCTTTTTACCAATTGATCTGCCTCATGCAATTGCATGCCTCCCTTGCATAGTCCAACTATTAGTGCACTATTACATGACACAATGCAGTGCCCTAACCTACCATCAATTAATTCATGACCTCAACAAGAAAATGGAGACTTATTGCCTATGGTATTGTGAAGAAAAAAGGTGAGTACCTTCCAATTAAAACCTCTTACCACCCATTCTCGCAATCTAGGCACAAATCCGTGTTCCCTAATGGGAATAGATAAAAATAAGGAAAAGGAGTGACAAAGTTGTAATCTATTCAAAGACAAAGGCATGGAGACAACGTAGAAACTTGTCATCCAGTGTCTGGGCACCACAATTTCCCCACTGCCCAAACCACATAGTGAACTCATCCTGTAATTGATCAAGCGCATGAGACATCATATGCGACATTGGTGACGACCCTTAAAGGTCCATCACAGGCATGACCCTCACCAATGACCTTTTTTCTTGTAGTTCCACTAAAATGAAAAAATACATGGGGGTTGTTGAGGGAGGGTTGGCAACATACCCCATAATGGTTTCTTCAAACCCTGTTTATATTCCTTCTCCTTTTGGTAAACTTAGAGCATTGAACCCTGATATGAGGGTTCCTTAATGCCAGTCTTCTCTCTTAACATTAGGGGGTTGTGGGTGCCACCAAGATACTATCCCTCGAGGAAATTTTGTCTACAGTTAAACCTGATGATGTGTTTCTTCAAGAGACTATGCTGGATCATGTTAGAGCTAAAGTTTTTTTTCTAAAAGCTTTTCCGACATGGAACTTGTTGTGAAAAATTTAGTTGGAATTTCAGGGGGGTTACAATTTGGTAAGATGGAGTCTGATAGCAAAGCCAAAAAATAAGGGAGGTTGGGGAATAACAAATCTCAATCTCTTTAATAAGGCCCTAGCTTCCAAATCACTATGGAGGACATTTTTTCATGATGGTACTTGGAGTGTCGCTATGAGAAGGAAATATTTGAAAGGAGTTGATGTTGTATCATGGCTAAGGAAGAAACACTTTGATTTCCCAATAGCCTCCCTTAGATAGAAAAATCTATTGACTACACCACCTGTGGTTAAGCGGTGGATTTCTTTGAAGGTTGGTACAAGTACGAGATTTCTTTTAGGCTTGGATCATTTTCTGGGTGGAGGATCTGGATTTATACTATCAGAAGAATTGCTACCACACCTACACAGTTGGGGTGTAACATACCCATTACTTGAAACATTTTATGTTTGAGAAAAACATTATCTTAAATTTGATTGTAAAGTTTTATACTTGGCCATGTGGCCAAGGATGACTGTAATTGCACAATATTATTATTTAATAAAATAAAATAGGAGAAACTCACCCAAAGAAACTATTGAAAGAGTGTTTCCTAACCCACTAGGTGGAATGGAATCTGGGGCAGCATCAAGAACTCAGTAACTAGCTGTTGTTATGGGACAACTCCCTTGAATTGTGGTCAAAGTTCCCTGAAATATGGGACTGGAGCTTGAGGCTCATTTACTTAGAAATTGACCACTAAAAGACCTAGGCATCTTTTTAAGCCATCAAATTTGAGCAGAGGCTCAGACTTGTTTTGACAATAAAATTTACCTTATGGTTATGTTGTATTCACACAAGAGATTCGATGAGGGGAAGCTATGTTTTGAGTTGTAGTCTAAGTCTGTTTCACTTCTGCTGAGTGCAGAGGTTTATTTTGAGCTGTATGCAAGTCTCCATTGATTGCTGGAAGTACAACCTAAGTGCCTTGCTTCTACACAGAGTCTTCTACCTAGTGTTTCGATAAACAGGCTCAGGGGTCCAAAGGAGCGAGTGATATTGGCTGCTTCTTCTGGAGAAGGTTGGGAGGAACAAGCCTCTTTGGGTGTTTGTCCACCCTATCTACATTATCAAGTTCTACTTGTTATTTCATTTCCTAGTAGTTATAACTCTTTGCTTCTATAACTGTTGATTTAGGATTATTAGCTGAAAGTTGTTAGTTATCATCATTCAAATGGAAATGATTGATTTCCTGAACGGTATATTAATTCTGTAAGTAGTTGAAGAAGTATTATGATAATGATAGATTAGAATGCTTCCTTGCATTTTTCCACACACTATTTTTTGTGTCGTACTCTAGTATATGGAAGAGTGTTTAAAATAGATCTGAATATTGATGCACTGTAAATAGATTCGAATTGAAGATTGAATGCATGCACTGTCTACACGTTCTTTTTACTTAAATAAGCTTCTATAGTACAAAATTTCTGATAAATAGTATCTACTCTATAAACATTATGAATAGGACAAAGTTCTGTAATGTTTCATAGATGGATTCATTCATAACAGTACATCTACATTCTCTATAAAAGAATTTGTTTTAGGTTTTTAATACTAAAAACAATGCTTTCATCTCTTTGTAAATCATCACAAATAAATGTAGAGAATCAATGAAAAGAAAATAACACAATTCTTATTTAGCAATACAATTTATTTCAGTATCGAACTATACTTACAAACCTATTTTAGAGAGCATTCTATTATGTTTAAATAATGTTTACACAAAACCCTAAGAAGGCTGGAACACATAGCATAGGGTGTTATAAACACAGTATGAATTGAAATTACTGTAAGTAGACTGAAATCATTTTATTCCTACAATACCAATAATATTATTCCATGTATTTATCACTGATGCTATACTTTAAATAAAACATAGAGTAACTGTTATTTCGGACGAATGTCCCAAGTCCCAACCCTAGATATTTCAAATAACACTAAGTTAACTTTTCATCATTTTTGCAAAAATGAAAATAGAATTTCCAAGAAAGAGTTCAAATACACTCAAACTGTTCCTTACAATCTAAACATTACAAGTTGCACGATAAATTCATGGAGTCGAACCCCTATTTCCTTTAGAGCTAAGAAATCAAAATAGTATTTAGTGTTGGGTAGGGTTTCACAACCCAACCTTATGGCTGTAATCCTTAAAACAATACTATTTAAAAACACAGAAATCATTTTGACAGGGCTCATTGCCTTTGATAACAATTAGTTGAAATATTCATACAAACCCTAAGTAACCTTTTAAAAACACAATGAAGAACCATGTTTCGTTTATCAAACAGCTTTGCATTTAACATTGCCAAGAGCTCTTTTCTTAGTTTAAAAATTTAAAGACTTCAATCATTCAATACAGAAACTGATATCAATTATCCCTTTGAAAACACAGTATCTCGAAAAGGAACAACACAAGGTCTAGTGTTCAAAACTCCAAAGTACATTTTATAAACGAAATAAAGTTTTCATAAATAGATACCATTCCATTTCAAACTATCGAGGGTTAGACCCTTCAAAATGACTGTATACATTTATTCATTATTACATAGTAAAACATAGTAGAGCCAACACAGAAATAGGTTGAGGATTCAATCCTCCCTACACTGAAAACAAGCCTTACAACTTAAACATTACAATGGTGGAAAAATCCGCATCTAAACACAAACTGTTTGATTGGCCAAACCAAACAAGGACCGGCATTTTGCGTATTTGAACCCTACAGGAAACCACTGAGGCTTACCAGGTGTTAAGCTCTCTTTTTTCCCCATTGCTTAAACATGTAAAAAGCAAAGCCGAGGAGTTCCCTGCCACGAAAACATATAGTATGGTTAAATTACAGAAATAAAACCCAAACCTAAATACAAGTAGCTGTAACATTAACAACCTTCATAAAATAAGAGAACTACAACTTACCTTGCAAAGAAACCTTGCTTCTTGGCCAAAAATTTCTGTAACCACCAAGAACTGAACTCTCCTGTAACCCGTCGAGCACACTGGAGGCACGCAAACCCTTAGCAAGCACACCAATACTTAGCTCAGGCTAGGCTCAGATTTTAACTCATTACTGATGCCATTTTACAACTACAGGTCTCGACATCGAACCCTGGAGAGGTGCCTTTGAACCCTATTACAAACCCTAAGAGTTCACACGCCTGTCAGCCTCTCCAAAAACACCACTCACTACAAAATGAATGCCCAGGATTATTCCTTCGTTGAGGTAATTCCAAAGATAGTTAGGGTTGCCACCACTACCACAATGTAACATCCCCATTTTAAGGCCAGTAAAAATGCAAAGTTTCCAAAACTTTTTAAATATAAATTTAATATAATTTCCACATCGAAATTACACCTAACATTATAAACATAACTATGGACTTCATTATCATACTTGGAACAATTTTATATACAAAATAATACTTTGTACTTTATATCGGACATTAACAAATTACTTGGATTATTCAATAACCAATCCAAAAACCCAGGATACCTCAAATGGATTTGTTCATAACATCTGTAGGGAACTCTTATGAAAATTTGAATCTTCCTGAATTTAGAACAATAATTACCTTCATATCCACGAACAACATGTAACAAAGAAAAATATCTTCACCAAGAATCATTTGATAAGGTACCATTATACATCTATATAACAACCAGACCATCAGTATCATAATACAAGACACATGAAACAAAATACAAGATGCATAAAGAATAATACAAGATGCATAAAAGATAGAGACATCAACAACAATATACATGGTTCACCCGACTCTTCGGGCTACGTCCACCAGAACTATTATCGTATCATTTATTAAAATATCCCAATAAGGATTACAAAGTACAACACACTTGTTGTCATCTTTTCTTTCCACTTTCTTGTCCCGCTCTCCAAGAAGGCACAACAAGATCTCCGGCGGTACAACTAGCATAGAATTACCATTCTATAGTTGATTGTCCCTAAACATTCCAAGTAGAATATATGATAATGTAATGCACTACAATTTCTTCCAATTTATGACGACACTTCCTAGACATGTAAATCCATTCCTAAGATTTATACCATCGACTAGATAAGTGTCAAGATAACATATAAACAACCTCATTAACAATCTCATACTGATTTATTCATACCGGAACGAGTTTTCCAACACTACCATCTCTATTTATCAACGCTAAATGCTTATACAAGGGTCTTTGTTCTATGATTCCAACATTCATACATTATTGAATTATTATCCTATTAGCACATAACCAGAAGATCACCATCTTTATTTAGCAATTTATTCATGAAGTCATTACCTACTAATGGTAAGCTTAATGGTGCCTCACAAGCCTTAACATCTCTATGATCGTTATTTACACGGTATGTTTATCCCGAAATTATCCTTGACAACAATAATTTGACAAAACTTACATTTACATGACTATCTATAAATTATCCTTTACAAAATCTTTTAACAAAAATATTCATTTACATAGGAACAACAATCCATTACATACACTAAATTTTTACAATGAAAGGCACCTATTTTGTACAGGATACTATCAATAGACAGACAGTGTAGGCGTTACCAATGTCAAGGGATTTATATGAGATTTACACGATTGGAACTACTAACACATATGCATGTCATTAAAACCACCACTCTTCTTCGAGGAACAGATCTTTTAGGATTAACTAACAGACGGTTTTGAGATTTAGCCCGAAAACTAAATCTAAGTGTAACCATAACATAACAAGTACTTTAAACAAGAATCATGCCTCTGTAGTAATCTACTACCTACCATATAGCATAGTAATGAGATTGGTAGAAGTACTATAAGGAAAAAGCAACAATGCGAAGATTATTATCATCACGATTTCAATTTGGCGTAGAGATCAGATATCCTATCATTTTTTCATCTACCAACAAGGACAAGTAGAGATTATGGTTTCCAATACAGCTAGCCAGTATTCACAACTTAATGATCCAATATGAAACATACTCATCACAATTGAGGATCTAGGAAAGGAAAAACCCGAGAGATCCATTCCAAATTAATGGCTTGTATCCAGTAACAATGCACAGGTAGATAATTATACAAGGAAGATTTATTCATCTCCTATACCAGGATCTAGATAGCAGTAGGCTAAAGCAAATATATATATCACCATGCCTTGATACAAAAGGTTAAACACGTATGTCCAAAGCAGAAGGACAAACCCCTAGGATATGGTCTCTTGTTGGTTAGGAAGAGATCTGTCAGACATGGGAAAACAAAAATAATAACCCAAGGGGACGAACTCGTCGATCGATATGCAGAATACCCCAGTATTACAGGAATATATCTAGAATGCATAAGAAAACAGGTGTATAACAACACCGTGCCCGATTTGATAAAAAGCAAAGTAATAAAATCGAGCACATCCACCATTTTATTAAAAGGGTGATCGATCTAGGTTAAATTCGTAATAGAAAAACAGCGGATCTATGCATGCATATAAAAACAAACGCGGTTCAGTAATGATCCGGGATCCGCTTCTCACTTGAACTATTCCTTCCACACACAACATAAATCAGACTGAGATTACCACAGAAATAAAAGGAAACGGGAGGCCAAGCAATGACCAGGGATCGGCTCCCCATTTGAGCGGTCCATCCCCATGCAATATAAATCAAACTACCTCTTCAACAAGGAAGAAGAAGAACATAATCATATGAAAAATAAATAAGGATCAAATTCCCATTTCCAGGACCTTCCATAATACATATCTAGCTACCATTGAAATCAGCATATGTAGTTAACCCATTATATAAAATAATATTTGGGGATCGGGCTATTTAGCCATCCCTTCCCATCATTTAACCCCATCTTGTCGCAAAAACCTTGTGCAGACTTCGTTGGCAGTCTATATAACCCTATGATCCCTAGCAAATATAAAGAACCTGTTATATATATAGACTATGTTATATCTATAGAAATTCATCAAAGGAAAATTGCTGCGATAATCATAAATGGGACGTTCTACCAGCGGATGCATCACCAAATAAAACAATCAATACGGGGCTATGCAACTTCATTGGTAGAATTCTGTCAGTGGATTCGGTTCAGATCAATAAACATAATAAAAATCACTACTAGACTCCGCAAACTCCATAGATAGACGGTTCTACCCAAAGGGCGCTAAAATCAAGCAATAGAAATAAATAAAACAGAGCCGAGCTAATCAAGAATCACCTTCTCCGGAATTCCCATCGAAGCCTCCAATTCTCCTCAGCCAAGATACCGATCAATATTTTCCCGTCAATGCATAGCTATCCCCTTCAGATGCGCAGAGATCTGCCTTCATGAAAAATCCGCGCTACACAACATGATGAATCCCTCCTTTTTTTCGAGCTGGAAAAATCCTTAAGTAACCACGGGTCATTCCCACATACCCTGCAGTGCAAATTTCTCTTCCAGAGATCAAAATCATCGCCCCAGCTAGAGTGCCAGATGGGAGATACAATCATTAGTCTCAAGGCAAGTGGCGGTCTTTCACGAGTTCCCTACTCCACTAAGGCGACCAGCTTGCTGAAATTACTGCCTAAAATCCTCCAACGGATCCTAGCTACGTGCCCCTCTCACTTCCAATATCTTCGTAAGAGTGGAGTGAATCTTTTTCGGTGCACACTATCTAACTATTATTTAGATATGGTGGTGTAATGTAATTAGGGAACATGGCCTTCAAGTAGGCATAACCACGTGTATACTCCACTTATGATACTTGTCAAAATTTCTATCAATAAATGGTGATACTTTAATATCTTATAATTATGTATAGGAATAGATTTCTTGGTCGCAAAATTCGCTTCTCTAAACTTCAGTAGTTAAGTAGTTTTAAAGGTATAACTACTTCATATAATATGGTCTACTCATTATGTAGCACCATATAAATAATCATATCATTTTGGCATTAATCCTATGATATCTTACTTTCTACATTAAGGAGACTATTACACATGGTATTTTTTTAAAAGTTGAAACCTTAGACTTGTTTCTATTTCCTTGGCATTTTATGCCAATGGTTAAGATGATTATACGAATTGGGATTAATCCTACCAGGGTCATTATAATTAGTAGATAGCGAATAATAACCTAGTTAATTGCTTGTGGTAATCCTTCAAAGACGAACCTTTTGCACTATCATATTTTAAGACGATATGTGAGGTTATGGTCATGGAGCCCATGGATTCCTGTCCATTTTCTTTTTCTCTCCCTTAATGGATTATTTGTCGCATCGCATTAGTCTTTCCTAGACCTTCAACCGTTAGTTTAAAATCAACCATTTATCTATTTGAGCATAAGTAACAAAACCAACAAGGCCTACTGGTGGGGACTTGGCCTTGAGCTCCTCACCAGGGCCTCATACATAGTTCACAATATACATTTACAATTCTAATAGGGATACAAGGAGGGATATTACATCCTCCTCCCCTTAAAAATAACACCGTCCTCGGTGTTCATACTTTTTAGCAGTTCGCTTGCTTCGTCATCTCTATTCTAACCCTTTTCTGGCCTTTTAAGAATTTCTCGCCAGTCGTTGTGGATCACACCTGGATTTTCGACAACAAAACTGGTTTCAAGGAAAACGAAAATTAATAATAAAAACTTTATCATCAACTTCATAATCAAACTCAGAACATAAATCACGAGTTCTTTACTATACATATCACTTGCAATATATATATGGACTAAATCTAGTGCTTCATGATTGGATCCTGTTGACTAAATCAACAAACGGCATTCACTTGATCCAGGAATTTCTTGCCTCACACCTTAGTGCTCACGCAGCAATCCTTTCTCTCATGTCTTGCCTAACACCTTAGTGCTCCCGCAGCAAACATTTCTCTCATGATTTGCCTAACACCTTAGTGCTCATGCAGCAAACATTTCTTTCATGTTTTGCCTAACACCTTAGTGCTCACGCAGCAAACATTTCTTTTATGCATACTAAGCAGCATCCTGCCTCCCACATATACATTTTCTTATAGCTTGCCTAGGTCTTACAGCCAGCCGATTCTCCGAGAATCCTAGTGGCTGTTCAATCCCTGATTTTAGAGAGTATTTCAATGCCATTATGACACTCTTTACACAATTCCCCTCAAGCCTTCTCGCTTGAGTCCCATAATTTATTTCCCCACAAGCCTCCTCGCTTGAGTCTGGGAAAATCCCATTCGAATTCATCAATTATTTCATCATATTACATTTTATAACCATACAATTTCTCTGACCAATTTGGTCTAGTGCTTTATTCAACAATAATTAACAATAGTGAAAGCTGCAATGTGGATCTTTCATCCTCACCCCTTTATTGTACCATGCATAATATATTACGCTTTTGTCTTTCGACAAGTTCCACCGAGTTTTGGCCATCTACCAAATTCAATTGTTAGTAACTTTATGTAACAAAATCAAATATTTGTAAATAAGAAAATCATTCATTCTTCATATCCATACTTGATCATCTGAAGTAAACGTTTTCTCCTTCCAAGCATATCTAAATTACTTAATAGGATTACATAATTCCTTGAACATGAAATAATATTCTTCCTATGGTGACCCGTGGACATGATCATTTCTTAACCTCGAATGTTATCCTCCACTATTTCGAACACACTTCCTATTTTAATTATACAACTTCTTTGTATATACCAACATCACATAGAAATCACCAATTTTCTAAAACATACTTGCATACCTTATAATGATAACCATATACCTTGTAAGGGTGGCCGCATATCTTCTTATTATAAGATCCTCATATGTCGAGGTACCAGTTTACCTGTATCATCACATATTAGTATTACACTAAATATCACATGCATCTATATATCCCATTTCTACCTCTTGACTGTTGTAGTGCTGTGTGTGGATATAACATTCCGCTCAACCACAACATTAAATGTGTTAGTTGAAAAAGAAAAGCTGTAATTAACTCATAAGAGCAATCATGCATAAAACCTATGTCAATCATCACCTTTACTTGTTTCATAAAAGCTTATACATCAATTACTATTAAATATTACTTCTGATCTATCATGGAACTTCCATGATATTAAAATTTTTTCCTTAACTCCTAATGCTGATTTAAAACGGTCATTATAAAGTCATCAGAGAATTGAAAGTGCCATGTATTACCATTCCGTGGCGGTTCTAGTTTTCCAATACTTTTATTCATACAATAACACGTACTCACCATTAATTACATCTGTGCATTTATTATGTGAGCAACATGATTAACTATAGTTTTATCTCTCAACCAAAATAATCATTTTGACACCACATATAATATATATATAACGCCACTTTGAATGATAAATTTCTGATGTTGACATAACTAGGAAATTCTGGTAACATACATATATACAGCCGAACTAACCTTCCACAAGCAATGTTCGGCTTTATATATGAAAGGAACTTGACGGTTCCTAACATAATCAAAACCTTAGACCATCTTCTTTAGTCAAATATTAGCATATATCATTACTTTATAAACGACTTACATATATAAGTTGCTTATTTTATCTATATGAATCTCATATTCGGAAATCCTGACGAATGGATCAATAGAATTCGATTAGTGAGAAACAATTAACAAAATGTATCAACACTATTCTCCCATATGACGCGTTTAGTGAAATTGAAAGATATCAACTCCTAAGAATAACAATAAAGGTAGAGAAGGTAGTAAGTATTTAAGACGAATTTCCAAATCAACAGATTTAGAAGAGTTCTTCAGTTTTGCACATTCCCAACTAGGATGATTTTCAATATACGAAGACTCATTCCACAAAACCATAACCATTATCATGCTAAAGACTATTTTCTCGTCGTCCCATGAATTCTAATTTGTAAAATAGGAGGATATATTCATCAGTTAAATTTACCAATAACAGATTGTTCATATCCATAATGAAACATATACTATCCTTACCTACAAACAATGTTGCGCCATTATAATGCTTTCACCAAATGAAACATACTTACTTGCAATTTAATGACAACTTGTAAGCTACCTGTTGTCGATCCGTTTGAAATGAAATTTTCTATTGCGTCTGGTGTCGCCAGTTCGACTAACTAATATATGTTTTCCCCGACTGAGCCCAAATAAGCCCGAGTATTTGCAACCTGCGCTCTGGCGGAAGAAACTTGAAGTCGAGCTCGGAGATTCATTCTCCCTCCTCCAGTACAATTCATGCATCCAAAATGAAACGAAAACAATTAATTAGTAAACTTAACAACCTTCATACTCACTTATCGCATGTTGAGCTCATTAGGCCCTAGTGTTGTAACCTAATGCTCTGATACCATATGTAACATCCCCATTTTAAGGCCAGTAAAAATGCAAAGTTTCCAAAACTTTTTAAAGATAAATTTAATATAATTTCCACATCGAAATTACACCTAACATTATAAACATAACTATGGACTTCATTATCATACTTGGAACAATTTTATATACAAAATAATACTTTGTACTTTATATCGGACATTAACAAATTACTTGGATTATTCAATAACCAATCCAAAAACCCAGGATACCTCAAATGGATTTGTTCATAACATCTGTAGTGAACTCTTATGAAAATTTGAATCTTCCTGAATTTAGAACAATAATTACCTTCATATCCACGAACAACATGTAACAAAGAAAAATCTCTTCACCAAGAATCATTTGATAAGGTACCATTATACATCTATATAACAACCAGACCATCAGTATCATAATACAAGACACATGAAACAAAATACAAGATGCATAAAGAATAATACAAGATGCATAAAAGATAGAGACATCAACAACAATATACATGGTTCACCCGACTCTTCGGGCTACGTCCACCAGAACTATTATCGTATCATTTATTAAAATATCCCAATAAGGATTACAAAGTACAACACACTTGTTGTCATCTTTTCTTTCCACTTTCTTGTCCCGCTCTCCAAGAAGGCACAACAAGATCTCCGGTGGTACAACTAGCATAGAATTACCATTCTATAGTTGATTGTCCCTAAACATTCCAAGTAGAATATATGATAATGTAATGCACTACAATTTCTTCCAATTTATGACGACACTTCCTAGACATGTAAATCCATCCCTAAGATTTATACCATCGACTAGATAAGTGTCAAGATAACATATAAACAACCTCATTAACAATCTCATACTGATTTATTCATACCGGAACGAGTTTTCCAACACTACCATCTCTATTTATCAACGCTAAATGCTTATACAAGGGTCTTTGTTCTATGATTCCAACATTCATACATTATTGAATTATTATCCTATTAGCACATAACCAGAAGATCACCATCTTTATTTAGCAATTTATTCATGAAGTCATTACCTACTAATGGTAAGCTTAATGGTGCCTCACAAGCCTTAACATCTCTATGATCGTTATTTACACGGTATGTTTATCCCGAAATTATCCTTGACAACAATAATTTGACAAAACTTACATTTACATGACTATCTATAAATTATCCTTTACAAAATCTTTTAACAAAAATATTCATTTACATAGGAACAACAATCCATTACATACACTAAATTTTTACAATGAAAGGCACCTATTTTGTACAGGATACTATCAATAGACAGACAGTGTAGGCATTACCAATGTCAAGGGATTTCTATGAGATTTACACGATTGGAACTACTAACACATATGCATGTCATTAAAACCACCACTCTTCTTCGGGGAACAGATCTTTTAGGATTAACTAACAGACGGTTTTGAGATTTAGCCCGAAAACTAAATCTAAGTGTAACCATAACATAACAAGTACTTTAAACAAGAATCATGCCTCTGTAGTAATCTACTACCTACCATATAGCATAGTAATGACATTGGTAGAAGTACTATAAGGAAAAAGCAACAATGCGAAGATTATTATCATCACGATTTCAATTTGGCGTAGAGATCAGATATCCTATCATTTTTTCATCTACCAACAAGGACAAGTAGAGATTATGGTTTCCAATACAGCTAGCCAGTATTCACAACTTAATGATCCAATATGAAACATACTCATCACAATTGAGGATCTAGGAAAGGAAAAACCCGAGAGATCCATTCCAAATTAATGGCTTGTATCCAGTAACAATGCACAGGTAGATAATTATACAAGGAAGATTTATTCATCTCCTATACCAGGATCTAGATAGCAGTAGGCTAAAGCAAATATATATATCACCATGCCTTGATACAAAAGGTTAAACACGTATGTCCAAAGCAGAAGGACAAACCCCTAGGATATGGTCTCTTGTTGGTTAGGAAGAGATCTGTCAGACATGGGAAAACAAAAATAATAACCCAAGGGGACGAACTCGTCGATCGATATGCAGAATACCCCAGTATTACAGGAATATATCTAGAATGCATAAGAAAACAGGTGTATAACAACACCGTGCCCGATTTGATAAAAAGCAAAGTAATAAAATCGAGCACATCCACCATTTTATTAAAAGGGTGATCGATCTAGGTTAAATTCATAATAGAAAAATAGCGGATCTATGCATGCATATAAAAACAAACGCGTTTCAGTAATGATCCGGGATCCGCTTCTCACTTGAACTATTCCTTCCACACACAACATAAATCAGACTGAGATTACCACAGAAATAAAAGGAAACGGGAGGCCAAGCAATGACCAAGGATCGGCTCCCCATTTGAGCGGTCCATCCCCATGCAATATAAATCAAACTACCTCTTCAACAAGGAGGAAGAAGAACATAATCATATGAAAAATAAATAAGGATCAAATTCCCATTTCCAGGACCTTCCATAATACATATCTAGCTACCATTGAAATCAGCATATGTAGTTAACCCATTATATAAAATAATATTTGGGGATCGGGCTATTTAGCCATCCCTTCCCATCATTTAACCCCATCTTGTCACAAAAACCTTGTGCAGACTTCGTTGGCAGTCTATATAACCCTATGATCCCTAGCAAATATAAAGAACCTGTTATATATATAGACTATGTTATATCTATAGAAATTCATCAGAGGAAAATTGCTGCGATAATCATAAATGGGACGTTCTACCAGCGGATGCATCACCAAATAAAACAATCAATACGGGGCTATGCAACTTCATAGGCAGAATTCTGTCAGTGGATTCGGTTCAGATCAATAAACATAATAAAACTCACTACTGGACTGCGCAAACTCCATAGATAGACGGTTCTACCCAAAGGGCGCTAAAATCAAGCAATAGAAATAAATAAAACAGAGCCGAGCTAATCAAGAATCACCTTCTCTGGAATTCCCATCAAAGCCTCCAATTCTCCTCAGCCAAGATACCGATCAATCTTTTCCCGTCAATGCATAGCTATCCCCTTCAGATGCGCAGAGATCTGCCTTCATGAAAAATCCGCGCTACACAACATGATGAATCCCTCCTTTTTTTCGAGCTGGAAAAATCCTTAAGTAACCACGGGTCATTCCCACATACCCTGCAGTGCAATTTTCTTTTCCAGAGATCAAAATCATCGCCCCAGCTAGAGTGCCAGATGGGCGATACAATCATTAGTCTCAAGGCAAGTGGCGATCGTTCACGAGTTCCCTACTCCACTAAGGCGACCAGCTTGCTGAAATTACTGCCTAAAATCCTCCAACGGATCCTAGCTACGTGCCCCTCTCACTTCCAATATCTTCGTAAGAGTGGAGTGAATCTTTTTCGGTGCACACTATCTAACTATTATTTAGATATGGTGGTGTAATGTAATTAGGGAACGTGGCCTTCAAGTAGGCATAACCACGTGTATACTCCACTTATGATACTTGTCAAAATTTCTATCAATAAATGGTGATACTTTAATATCTTATAATTATGTATAGGAATATATTTCTTGGTCGCAAAATTCGCTTCTCTAAACTTCAGTAGTTAAGTAGTTTTAAAGGTATAACTACTTCATATAATATGGTCTACTCATTATGTAGCACCATATAAATAATCATATCATTTTGGCATTAATCCTATGATATCTTACTTTCTACATTAAGGAGACTATTACACATGGTATTTTTTTAAAAAGTTGAAACCTTAGACTTGTTTCTATTTCCTTGGCATTTTATGCCAATGGTTAAGATGATTATACGAATTGGGATTAATCCTAACAGGGTCATTATAATTAGTAGATAGCGAATAATAACCTAGTTAATTGCTTGCGGTAATCCTTCAAAGACGAACCTTTTGCACTATCATATTTTAAGACGATATGTGAGGTTATGGTCATGGAGCCCATGGATTCCTGTCCATTTTCTTTTTCTCTCCCTTAATGGATTATTTGTCGCATCGCATTAGTCTTGCCTAGACCTTCAACCGTTAGTTTAAAATCAACCATTTATCTATTTGAGCATAAGTAACAAAACCAACAAGGCCTACTGGTGGGGACTTGGCCTTGAGCTCCTCACCAGGGCCTCATACATAGTTCACAATATACATTTACAATTCTAATAGGGATACAAGGAGGGATATTACACACAAAAACCACATGAAGACTGCCATGGTGGATGCCATTAGGAATTCCACTAAACACGCTTTATTGCACTTTAATTACCATAGATACCACAGTACGTAGAACCTACCATCACATCCAAGCATCAAGGTTATTGTTCGGCCTTCCATATGAATAAACATTACAATGTTAATATGGTTGGTTATGTATTATTATCAAAGGTCAAAGCTATCATTGTTTACTATCCAATAAGATATATAGTAAGATGCAGAGTCCTTTAAATCAAACTCTTGTACTTGGTATAAAGACCTTAGAGCGCACATCAAAACTAATGCATAGCTAATGTTGCAATAAACATCCATTGTATAAATTAATAGAGGGTAGTGCATATAGTGTATAGTTTACAACTATAGACATTTTTCAAGTCACCATAATAACACTATTACATAGGTTTATGCATATAGTGCATAAGATCAAAAGATAGGTTTAGTATTATACTTCTAGCATCTAAGCTTAGGTTATGTCCCTTTTAATATGTAATCAAATACATGGTATAATTCCTAGGTGTAGGATTTAAATACCTAGCCTTGAAAACAAAGTTCTAATACCTTCCATGATGATTTAATACAAGACAAATGTATTTGTAATAGATACACATTCTGAGATTCGAATACAACTGGAACTATATAAACAGTATAGTATGCAGAATATAACTGAAGAATAAACTAGATTGGATCCCACCGTGGAATACTTCAAGTTACTCTAATTCCTTTTTATAACATTGAAGGCTAACTGAAGTTAAATAGGACCTCTTTATACACTTCGAAAATAGTATTTCTCTTACCTGTGATCTACGACAAAAGTTCAAATGCTTTAGCTAAATAGCTAAATGCTCTTACCTATAGGATGCATGATTGAGGTAACAACATCCAACAACAGCATACTATAGACACAAACACATTTCACGTATTTTGTAATACAATATACACACATAATTGACGTAACATGTTAGTATAGTGTGACGTCTAGCGAAATAGGCAAACATGTATTATACTTCCACACAGTAATTATAGCACTTAATGCTACTCTGAAAAATTTTAAATTTTTGTGATTTTTGGGGTGTTACACGAGGCCTTTATTATCTTGCATATATACATAAGACAAATATCTCCAACTTGAAAGGTTCTAGTATTTGGCTCTCTGCACAAGATCTCGGACTCACAAGAACTATAGCCAGTGAATGGAACACATACGTACAAGGAATTTACCAAATTGGGATCACTCTATCTACAGAACCAGATAGGTTGGCTTGGACTTGGAAAAAAATAGAAGGGATCGTGGCAGTAAAAGAGGCCTATAATACCTTTATATATCTTTATGTGGTTATGCTTTCGAAATAAAGTCTTAACAAGGGAGATTTATAGAGAAAGGGGTGGAATTAGACCTTTATCCAATCCATTATGTTTGAGTAGTGAGGAGACCATACAACATCTTGAAGTAGATTACAACATTACTCAGGATCTTTGGACTTTGATTTGTAACATTCTTCAAGTCAAAAATAATTGGCATCTCCAACCCCTTTAAGAAAATTTAAAGCTCTGGTTTTTAACAAATCCTAAGGAAAAATCAATTCTCTTTATTGTCACATGGGGCTTATGGATTTCCATGAATGTCATTCTTTTTTAAGGCTACAGACAAAACCTAGAGGAGGTTGGGAGAAGGATTATTAAAGAATCAGCAGAATTCATCATAGATCCAGGTGCAGACAAAGTAAAATTTTTGATAAATCCAATTTTATTTGGTAATTCCCCCATGGGATTATTCGATGGCGCAACAAATAAGTATCAAAGTGGAATCGGGATTTTGGTGAAAGGCACCTCCATTCACTATTTTAAGGAACACATGGAAACTAATGAAACGAAATTGATGAAGTTGAATATAGCCGCTCTAACCAGTGTATTTAAATTTTTGTTAACTTTAAAATTCTACCACCTCGTATTTATTAAACTGGGTCCAAATATTCGTGTTAACAACAACTCCTTAGGAGCAATATGTGTAAATTTCAAAACCATGCCATTATCTGGTATGTTTAACCTAAAGTTCTTCCCTGACCATCTCCGACCATAGGCACCAACGACGATGGTGGAGAGCTCATTCTTCACGTAGTTTGAGTCGGTGGTATGCACTATCATGTGTCTACAGCAAGGTGGCATGTGTCTGCAACAAGGCGACAGGTGGTGGCACATCTTAAATAATGCAGATGAGTATTTGCTCTCATATGATGATAGCCAAAACTAAAGTCCAAATTTGAAAAAACATTTTCCTATCTAAGTTAATAAAGAGGATCATCAATTTGGGTAGGAGGTACTTGTTTTTAATTGTCACCTTATTTAACATTGAATAACCAATGCACATCCAAAAGGTTTTATCCTTCTTATTGACTACCAATATGTGTTCTATCAAAGGTGATGCACTTGGTCATATGAACCCTTTGTCTAATCATTATTGTAATTGCATCTTGAATTCACTCAAATCATTAATTCGCAATATATTCCAGGCCTTGGATATGGGAATGTGTGTGTTATTTTATGATCTCTTGTTTCCATTGTTTTCCATTGGAATCCACTCGAGTCACCCTTCACAAAAAGGGGAAAACAATGAGAAGAAAGGGTGATGGAATGAAAATTACTACCATGTTGAAATTGGCAGGAAAATTTTTATTTTTGGTGTTACAGATATAAAAATTACCAACATATCCCACTTGTAGTTGAAATTAGATTCACTCTTTAGAGATTATGTGATGTCGTAAGGCCTTAATCATCACTCAAGAGCAACAGAGGGAATTGTTACATATAGGCTAGATATTCCATATGTAGGTCATATGTAGAAGTCTAGGTTAGTAGGCATGGACCATCAACCCCATAGCAAATTAATATAGTATTAGGTCATAAAATTAGTTTATAGGCCATGGTATAGGCCAAGAGAACCATCGTCAATGTTACAAATATTGAAATGGCCACAATATCTCGCTTGTAAGGTAATGTAATTATGTGTAGGGCCCTACACATGGACCATGAATCATATAGTAAATTTATTAACCATGGACCATTATTCAGGTTATGAGAACCACTATTATTTCGAATAACCTATAAATATTAAACCATGGTTGGTTTATTGGTTTACATAACCATGGAAAAACCAACAACAACAATGACATCGACGATGGTGGCAATGATGATCATGACGATCTCACATATAGGCTAGAGATTCTTATGTGGTAATCTAGGTTAACATGCATGGACCATCAACCCCGTGGAAAATTAATGTGGCATTAGACCCTAAATGTAGTTCACATGCCATAGTATAGGCCACGAGAGCCATCCTTTGTGTTACAAATATTGAAATGGACACCATAAATAATGCCACTAATTAGACACTAACCTAACACAAGCAACCCATGTAGATGACTCATGCACTTGGCACACTTCATCCATGCAATGAATTCATGCACCTAGGAAGCTTCAACCTCTTACCACCTCACCTCGTACTTAACCTTAACATCTAGCCCTAAACCGAATAACATGATAACTTATAAACCACTTAACCACTAGTACCAAGAAAACCAGAACCCCTTGCCCACTAACCCACTGATCCCTTAGGTGCTTAGCTTCTAATCCAAAAACTCCCCAAATCCTACCACATTATAAAATTGTAGAAAATATCCCCTTAAGCCAGTGTCGCTCTAACCCTAACCCACTACCCCCTAACCCAATCACTAACATACCTACTGCACCTAATCAACACACTAACACAATAAACTTTGACCTTGGGTTATTTATAACCAAGGTTTTAGATCAAAGACTTTGACATCAAGGTTTGAATGATCACTGTATGGGATTTTATCAAACCAAAATTAGTGGAAAAATAAACACAAGAACTTAGACTATAATCAAAATATTCCCTATCTAGGGTATGTATGATGACTCAAGTCCTTATGCATGGACCATGAGTCTCAAAATAAATTTTTATTTCCCAAGAACCTACATTTTATCCCTAGACCATAACATAGGCTCCTAGAACCATCCACGACATGAAAATACTAAAAAAAATGCATCGTGTTACTCAAAAGCTAAATATTCCTTTCCTATGGCCTATGTGGTGGTACAGATAAATGCCCATAGGTCACAAGACCTTGAGGTAACTACCAATCAATATAAACTAGATTTTGATATGGCACCATCGACACCATGGATTAGGATTCAAGAACCATTGATGATGTTGTAGATATTGAAATGGCCACCATACCCACTTGCAAGCTAAATTATTCATTGTGTAGGAATCATGTGGTGATTAGGGCCCTACACATGGCCCATTAGCCATAAAGGATAATGTTATGGCATAAGAGTTTGTATTTTGACCATGGATCATGGAAAGTTGGAGTGTGAGAACCATCTTTGATGTGAAAAACCTGGCATGATTGCCTCAATTGTAGAGCTCTGATGGGACATGGTGTTGAATGATGATGCACACCCTTCCTAACACTACAGTAGCTTGTGTGCGCTTAGCTCCAATGTTTTGATGAGATGCATTGTTGAACCCATGTGACACACCTAACCCACATACATAAATGACTCTTAGGGAGTTTTCAAAAAACTTCCATGAAACTTTCAATTCACATGACTTTTAGGCAGGGTTTCAATAAACCGCCTCGAAAAGTTCAATTCTCATTTCTTTTAAGGAGGGTTTCACAAAACTGCCTCCAAACGTTCAATTATCATTACTTTTAAGGGGGCTTTTTAAACAACTACCTCCAAATTTTTAATTTGCATGACTTTTAGGGAGGGAGTTCAACAAACTACCTCCAAAAGTTCAATTCTCATGACTTTTAAACGGGGGTTCCAAATAACTACCTCCAAAAGTTCAATTCTCATGAGTTTTAGGGGGGCTCCAACAAACCACCTCCAAAAGCTCAATTCTCATGACTTTTAAGGGGGGTGCCAAAAAACCACCTCCAAAAGTTCAATTCTCATGAGTTTTAAGGGGGGTTCCAAAAAAACCGCCTCCCAAAGTTCAATTCTCATGACTTTTAGTGGGGGTTTTGACAAACCACCCCCAAAAGTTATGAGAATTGGGATTTTAGGGGGGCTTTTCAAACAACCGCCTCCAAAAGCTCAAGTCTCATGACTTTTAAGGGGGGTTCCAATCAAACTTCCTCCCAAAGTTCAATTCTCATGACTTTTAGGGGGGGTTTAACAAACCGCCCCCAAACGTTATGAGAATTGGGCTTTTAGGGGGGGGTTTCAAACAACCGCCTCCAAAAGTTCAATTCTCATGACTTTTAAGGGGGGTTCCAGAAAAACCGACTCCAAAAGTTCAATTCACATGACTTTTAGGGGGGTTTTTGACAAACCGCCCCCAAAAGTTATGAGAATTGGGCTTTTAGGGAGGGTTTTCCCAAAATTGTTCCCAAAAGTCAAATTTCACAACTTTTGGGGGCGGTTTTAAAAAAACCGCCCCCAAAAGTTCAATTTCCATGACTTTTAGGGGTGGTTTTAGAAGACCACCTCCAAATGTCTGAAAAAACTTTTAGGGGGGGGTTTACCAAGACCCCCGCAAGCCAAAACCGCCCCTAAAGGGCTATTTTGTTGTAATGCATGTGATTATTATGCACTGATTTGGACATACATAATCATTCCCATAGGAATTTTGCAGAGCATAAGTAATTTGAATTTAAATAATTGTGGATTAGAGCATATGGAACAAAATCATATGCAACAAGTGCATGCATGACAAATTTCTCGCATACGATGGAAGCATAAACATAATGAGCTTTATAAAAAATATTTAGTAGTTTGGAACAAAATGTAAACATATCATGAGTTTCTTTTAATAACTTATAGGACACATGACATCCATATAATGAACAACAATAAGGAAAAAATTAAATCACCACTGGAGCATATACATATATGGAAACCAAACTAGAGTTCAACGAATTGAAATTGTTGCTATCAATTTCACATTCAACATAGCATTCACATCATTGACACAAAAACTAGGTTGAATATATTGCTTAGACCTTTATTAAAATCTCATGAAAGTATTGCATGGTCATGAAAAGTTATGACAAAATAGTAGAAGGACAAATTATAGGAGAAAAAATATTTGTAACACTTTGTAATCTTAATCTCAGAAAAATCTCATTACATGCAAATACAATCCATCGACTCAACAACCTTGGAGAGACACTAAAATTTCCATAATTGAGTAATGACTTCAAATTATTTTATATAGGATTCTCATACCTAACCATTTTTGTTATTCTCAATTGATCCTACAACAAAATTTAATATATGTCCTTTTCACTTTTTCTATTGTAACTACCTAAATAGTTTTATGTTTTCTTATTCACTTCCTTTTACTGGAGCCACTCTTTTCTTCATTGTTGTTGATGGGTTTTCCCTCTCGGGTAGAAACTTGGTCTCACACTTGGTTGTATAGTTGGTTTTCCACCTGGTTGATTCATTGGTTTGATCGCTACTTTCCCCATCATTTGGTGTGTCATTTGGACATTTTCTTTCCCTCCTCGTGGCATACAGTCGTAAGGGGTGGGATGGATTGAAGGATTCCCTAACACTTGTCCTTTATGACTTCCCTGTTGTCCGCCCTTGTGCTGGAAAAATTAATTTGTGGTATTTAACTACAGATTGACACTATTTAAATATGGCATGTTTATGAGCTTTCAAACCTTCCAAATATATTTCTACATTAGTGATTTTATCATATGAAATACGACCTCACATCTTTAATATGTTCTTCATTTATATCCAGACTTCAAACTCAGCATTCAGTCTTTCAAAATCTTGTTCCCCACTTATGACTCCTAATACATCAAATTGGCTGACCTTATCTCTTTTCTAAGTCAATTTATTTTGATACTCTTCTGTAAGATATATTTCTCCATTGCCATCGCATGGAGATTGGAATCCTAAATTCATCTCTTCCTTAAAGAGGAATTTCAAGGTGTTGATTTCCTTAGTCAATATCTTTATATTATCCTTCATCCTTCTTAACAGTGTATGTTTCATTATCATCTTCCAAATTGTCTTAATTATCTATGTTGTAGTCTCAATATGCATGTCCTCAATCTGCTTTCTAGTCATACAATTGAGGAAGTCAATGATCTACTTTGCTTGTTGGGGCATACCACCAAGTTGCTTCTCCATTACTTCTACCCCCTTCTGAGATTTTTTTTCCATTTCTAACTCATCCTATATTACTTCAAAATAGTCCCACTTATTTAAGAAATATGGGATATTTTATCCCATAGGGTTTGACTTACTCTTCTTATAAAATTTTATGGGGCTTGAACATCTACCTATAATTTAGTAACTTAAATTTTAAGTTCATTGACATGAGATTACAAATCTTGAATGTCATCCTCTTGTTTTCTAAATTCAGCATCCAATTCTAGATTTTTTCCATAATTTTGTTTGATCTATGATTCTAATTCTTTAAGCCTTCCATGATTGTCTTTTGGTCATTGGACTATGGTATCTTCTTCTCCCATTAAATCAATCACATTTTGATCTTCTAATGGAATTTATGGCTCCTTTTCAGCTTGCCCTACCTTTATTGGAAGTTGACCTTCTTGTGGCTTAGGAGCTGCTACCTAGCATATCTACATAGTGGAAAGGGTTGTCTTTCACAATTGTAAGGATGCAATCTATCATTGAAGCTCATTTATCCTATCTTCTATTTCCTCTACTTGAACTTTATAATGTAAAATGCTGGAATAGAGCTGCTCATTTTCTTTTTGATCCTCCCTTAGCTTAGGAGTTTGAACAGGATGAGGCCTAGACATATTCAATTGCTTCTTTAATTGCACATTTTCATTATCCTTTTTATGTATCAATAATTTTACCTTAGAGTTATCAGTTAGAGCAGTTCCTAAATCCATGACCTCATTTTCCATATCTTTTATAGTGACTCGATTATCTTTTATAGACACCTTCTCTGCCTTCTAGAGCTATTCAAACTTTTCCAAGGTGGTCCTCAACTTATTTTCTTCTTTGTATGACTTTACCACCTCAGTACAAATCATATCACAAGCTTGATTGTAAAAATCTAGCTGGTCAATCTTTCCAAACTCTTTGAAGTCAACCTCATACTCATTATCTCTCTAGTTAGCTAGAGTATGAGGCCTATGTACCTTAGGATCTAGCGTAAAAAACTTGAAAGTGTCTTTTTATAGCTCTGCCATTGTTATCAACCTTATTCCTGATGTTCCCACTTAATTTTTAGTTTCATTTACCACTTTCAGACCTCTTTCTCTTATGCCTCTGTACCTATATTGTAAATTTCTCTTCATCTGTACGTAACTCTGAACTCGAGAGATGGGTAATAAATAAATTTGATAGCTCGTCCCAATCTATCGACTTATGGTTGTTTAATTATTTTAGTTAAATCTATGGGAAGCTCCTCAACAACATCTTTTTCTACTAATTCTACCTTAGCTACTTCTCCCTATGTTCTTTCCTTCTTTGTAAGGGGAACTTGACTTGTATTATCAATTTCCAATGTTCTACTGACCTCTTCTTCTCCTCTTTTCTAGCCTGCTTGTTGCTCTGAAACACTCTTCCCCTCCATGCCTTTCAAAGATGCTTGGACTTCTTCCTAGATTTATTGGTTAGCAATCCTCTCCCAATGTGGCTTAGGTACATAATTATAAGGTGGATTTTTACTATCCATCCTCTACTTGGAGATGTCCCGATGAGGGTCATAGGATCCTTTTTAAGCTTTACCCAAGTTTAGTTCGGATAGAAACCATTCCATATACTAGAAGGCATTCAATCCCCTTATTTGAAAGGGGCATTCAATCCCCTTATCTGAAAGGGTCCAATTTATTTATGTAACAGATATGTCCTCTAATGCTTGAATTGTTCAAAGTGCATGTGGTCTCATATGAACTTTTTTCTTGCATACTCCATGCAAAAATTCTTGGAGAAAGAAATGTTGGGAGCTTGTATGAATCATATTCAAATCCATACACCTTGATCGTTGTTTATTGTTCATATAGAAACCAATATCCAAACGTCATGTCATGATAAAATTGTAAATGCTTTTTTATTTTTAGAAAATATTGTAGGTGTGGAATAAAAGATCAGGATATGTGTAAGGCTCATCACCTTATTTGTGAACTCTGTATAAGTAGAATTGTACGCTTTCCTCATGATCAAACCACTCCATTCATATATAAGATTTTGAATCCCAGGTTCATCTAATATCTTCAAATTTAGTTGTTTGTAGTGTTCAATGTTTTGGTACAAGAACATGTAGAAGAGGAAAGAGAGGTATTTGAACCACTCTATAGATGGGATATCTTCCAATTATCCATGAAATGCTTCAGGTATGAAGATACATAAGTAAAATTTAGGAGGATTGATTCCTGCTATATGGTCAGACTGAGGAGAATGTTGAGGATGACATCATCCATGGTATTATCATTTTCTAGGCCTATTATGGTGCATATCACTAAGATAGATTTCTTGGTACTGTCAGAAAAAATTGATGTATTACATGGTGGTGGAGTTGTAGGACTGAAAACTTCCTTCTCCAGGTGCTTGGATAGAAACTGATGTCTATCAAATGGCTGTAAATATTCGCATGAAGTGGTTAGTATCTTTTCATTTATGGCCCGAAGGGATAAAATATAGGATGGAGAACATCTTTTGCAGTTTCTTAGCATGGATGATACATATGGTTCTTGAAAAGTTGGAGGATAGGATGGACATTTTGCTAAGGGAATAATTAGTAGAACATCATTCTACTAACTCCAGGAAATTATACAGTTCTTGGACAAACAACCATAACAAGATTTGAATCCCACAAGTGGCAAGGGTCCTGTTCTGCAAGAGCTAGTGTGTGAGCTTCTTTAATTGTGGAGTTCGGGCCGAAATTGGTTACAATCATATAAAAAATGCTAGCATGGTGGTCATAGAATCAAACATGGGGTTTGGTAATCTCTCTTTAGATTAGGGTCAATATGGAACGGCTTACTTAGCTAGTAGGTTAAAAAAAAGGTTTTGCGGGGTAAATTAGGGCACAATTTTTACTGCTTTATAAGATGATAAAAGTAAAAAATTACTGATGTTTAGAAATAGTAAAATACTTAGGAAATGGATACATGATGGACTTGGACTATTAGTAGCTAGAGATGACTGAGAATCTATGTTAAATGATCGAGACTGTTTCTTTTCTACGGATTTAACAGATTAACATTTAAATGTAAAAAAATCCCTTTTGATTGCTTTAACAGGTATGAAAATTAGAATAGTTTGGAAAATGTGGTTTTGTGCCATTGATGACATCAAATGGGATCGGTGGGCCCCACCTAAGACATGTATTCTTAGCATCAATTGACATGGCTGCCACCTTGTCACTTTCTAGGCATCCAAAGAAGCCTCAACATATTGCATTTTTGGGAAAAAACCGCCCTAGCTTCTCATAAGCTGTGACAACTCACAAGATTAGTGGTTTTGAAAATGACCTTCACAAACCACCACCAATGAAAAAGATCCATGCAAACCTAGTAGTTTCAGGTCAACAACTCGTCAGGAGTGAATGAAAGGGTGTGCACTTTCGGGTGCATTATCCACCTTGACCATTGATCTTCACAAATTTTGCTTGATTAGCTCATTATCTTCCATGCCCCTTGTTAGCATCATATTTACCTTAGTCATTGGATGATTTCAGATCTGACATCGTTTCGCTCTAGATGAGATCTAACCACTTTGTCCTTAATCCTTTGGTGTCCATCACATGATTGTATGTTGTCTCTTTTCTCCTTCAATGTTAAGTGCTCGGGGTACTCAGTCTATTTTGATTTTTTTTAGCTCCTACGGTCATAAAACTGAAATTTTTAACACTTTCATACACTTGAGGGGCTTTGAAGATTTTGGGAAAATCTCAATACTAACACTATGTTTTTATCTCAGTAGGTTTACTTGCACTGCTCACAGATCCTAGAGGAGAGATCATTAATTCCATCTCATGGGTTTGCCGCAACTTTCAAAGAAGACCCATCATCACTTTAACCACTCAAATTAATACACTAGAGAGACATGGAAATAAATTGAAGAGAAAACAAGAGTGTAACAACAGTTGACACATACAGATTCACTACTCAAGTCAAGAAAGAGTGATTCGCTATACTTGTGAGCATGGCAGAGATATGCCATAACCAACCTCCAAGTAGCCAAACATGTGAAACAATTTTAGGTTAACCAGAGAACTCTTTGGAACAAAGCCGAGAGAGACAGGGGGGAAATCCAAGAAATTGGGGAGCAATGCAAATGGGAGAACAACAGAGGGATAAAGCACCAGGGCATTCATTATGGAGGATCATGTACTCCCTTGTTTGAGCATTGTAGAAAACATTTAATTCAAGGCTACCATGGAGGTATGGCATGGAGTGGTAATGACAAAACACACTCACAACCCAAACCCGAAGATCCACCTAATCAATTACATGGAGGGTACAGACAAGCCACTCGAGGACCAAGTGGAAAATATAAGTCCACTATGGAGTCCATAAGGGAAGAGATACTATTATGATAGTAGATGCATGGATATGTCAATGATTTCCATGGATATAATATAATATCAGCAGGACCATTTCATTTCTAACTTCATTAACATAAAGTGCAATATGTTGTATTACCATAGGCCCACCAAATCGAACTTCCCCTTAAGTCCACACTTACGTTTGGGTGCTAGGGAATGTGGTGTATTAATACATGCTATGTCCACGACTACGGTGTAGTTGTAACCCTCTCTCAAAAGCCCTCCTTTGGTGTAACAAAATTTACAGATAACTTTAATGAGAAAAGACTACCTTCATTGGATCAAAGAGTTATAGAATAATTATTTATAGGAATCTTATCTTGGCATATGAGAACATGTAAAGGGATGAGAGAGTGGCATAATGTGCACCCATTGTAATGGCTGAGGTGCCCCAAGAAATTGCCACACCACACTCACCCAAGGAGTATGGCTTAGGCACCTTTGGGTCTGCAAGATAGTCAGACACTTAGCCAAAATATTCTAAGTGTTGGTATTCCATGAAGAAACATGTTGTGTAGCCAAGAAACATGTACGAGAAGAAAACCATAATTTTTATGTACTTGTGGTGTCTCTCTATCGGTTCATGAATATAATGGATGTAATAAAAATGAAAATAAAATAAGTTATTTGTCTACCTCATTAAGTTCAAATGTTGTCCTTCCAAGAATCCAAACTTAATCTACCTGGTTTTTCTCTAGTTGAATGAGATTTTTCCCATTCTACATCTAAACAACCTAATGTTAGTTAAGCCAAGCAATATAAGGAATGGAGTGATCTAGTGAAATTTTAGTTTCAATTATTACATAAAAATAAGATATATATATTGATCGAATTTCCTGGAGGGGAAATGTACATTGGTTGCAAATGGGTCTTCAAAACGAACTATAAGGTGGATTGTTTCCATTGATAAGTATAAGGATGGTTCCATTGATAAGTATAAGGTAGGCTAGTAGAAAAGGTGTGTGTGGATAAGTAAGGAGTGGACCTTGAAGAGACATTTTCCAACCTAATAACCCTCTTGGGATGCGCCCACTTGTTTTGTGGGCCCATAAACCCCCTCTTGAAGGCACACCTCACTTGATTTGTCTATATCTGCACAACTCAATCTCTAATTTGTATCATCTCATCTAGTGCCTTCATTCATTATTTTGCATCAAGGAACTTATATCACTTTTTTGTACTTGTAGTGGCTCTCTATCAGTTATGGTTAAATCATCTTGATAAAATCATGGTATGTGAACATATGCTTGTGATCTATATTGAGTGTTGTTACATATCTTCTTGTTGAATTAGGGTCTGTTAAAGAGATCACCACAAATCTAGTATCTATTATGATATCAACAAGTGTTGATTAAGTTCTCCAATATTAGTTTGCTTGGCATTTTGGGAAAAAAATAGAAAATGGGAGTTAGAAAACTAGAAAAATGCAAAACAATTCAACAAAACTTTCTCAATGATTTTCAATTAGAAAACAAGAAGTTTGTTCTATTTTTACTCAATTTTATGTCCCATGCAAAATTTCCTCATCTTAGGTGGTTTCTAATATGGGAAATCAACCCCAAAATGATTTTTGGGATTCATATCGACTTCCATATGTCAATTTAGTATAAGTTAGGTGGTTAGGAGGAATTTTTATCCTACCCACCCAAGTTCAATTTTCACAAGTGACATGTTGAGCTCTTAATGAATATATTGTTGTAATGGCCTTGAGCGTTGTGTTGGAAAAGTCTCGAGATTTTTCAGAATCTATTTTACTTTGGGTACCGTCCTCAAAATGAGGAAGAGAACCCGATGGGTTTCCCAAGATATGTATTTCATGGAAGAAAAAAAAGAGACTATATCATTCGAAAACAATTTTTAATGTTCATCAACAATGATAGTGTTATTAAATATCAAGAGATTTTTAAATTGAGGAAAGAAGGATCGCATTTTTTGATCATAGTCATTCAAATCAAGCAATATAAGTTTAACCCCAAAACACACCAACCGTGAAGAATCAAACAAAGAAACACCTTATCCCCACTAGAATATATGAATTTTAATATATGAAGATTCTAATGTCGTTAATAATGTAGGTCACAGGATAGATGCAACCAGAGATACTTGAAACAAAAAAACACCCTTTATTGATTATATTATACAATCCAAATGGAAGGAAGAACAATATTATCAATCTTTACATCATCATTGTAACGATAATAAAAAAGGATAAAGTATGCATAGAAATCCTACAAAAGCAACAACTAACACCATACCTTTCATACCATGAAAAACGTTATTAATAATAACTTTGGGGAAAACCTGAAGTTTATCATAGCCCCATGCACGCTTCTTGTAGAAGGTCCAAGCATGTATCATAGCTTGTTTTAATTTATTTCTTCTTCCAGCATTAATAAGGTGATCATAAAACCACTTCCCATGTTGGATTTCTCTCAACTTTTGTTGTATATAGATTTCCCTTGACATGTCTCCTAAGTGTATACTAAGCTCTTCCAACTGCAAGAAATTGATTGCTCGTGAGCTAATAACCAATTAAAAATTTACAAAGTCACAACTATTTCAATAAATGAACCATAAGAATTTATCCAATTGTAGATGGCATATAAAATGCAAATAACAGAAACACGTATCTGTGGTAATGTATAATGAAATAGAATAAGTTCTTTACAAGCCCTTCAATCATTTAAATAAGGCAGGATCCATAAAACAACCTAAAACATGTCATGATGATTCAAATGATTGAGGGCCATTACAAAGGATTTGTATTCTCAAAGGCTTTCTTAAGCTGGTTTTGTAAAAAAAAACACATTATTCAGCAAAAATAGCAACTTTTCTTATTTTTGCGATGTTCTTTTTCATCAATTAGCCTGGCAATTTCAGCCTATAAATCATGAAAAAAAAGGAAATTCAACATCCATTAAGAATTTGACTCCCATTATGAAAAATAAAATAGGTTATGGAATCTTTTGTCAAATTATAATTGTGAATCCATTTCAAATGAGAACCTCTCCCATTAGATGAATGAACTTTATCACAATGTTCCATGCTAGACACAAGAACATAGTAAGTAGAGCTTTAATTTTAATCTTGGTTATTTCGAAAGTATAACAAAGAAGGTGTGTACATATTAATAGACCTTTTCATTTTAATATATCTTAGACAATATTCCCTGGGGAGATTTATAACAACAGGAAACATTTCTAACCAATGGTTATAAGTTGTAGCTTGAAGACATCACTTACACAGAAATAAAGTACATGACAAGTGTTTCATATCTTAGTTTTTTGTGGTCAAAGAAAAAGAGGTAATTTTGCTAAGATGCCCATGAAATTATCTTAGGGATACGTGCTTGCCTGCTTAATTTGTTTTAGAGTGACAAAAAGTATAATTCGAATATTTCTAACACTTTGCGCATCTAGTAAATTTTTGGACACGTGGAAGCATATCTAGGGGTATTTGGTGCCTAAGAATTTGAAATAATCATGATTTTAGACCTTTCAGAATGCTTTGACACTTAGGAAGTCAAATGTATCACTGTTTGGGATTCTGTAGAAATGTTTTGGTAAACATAAAGTGTAGAAATTTCGGAGCACTGAAATTTCTGCGGCATAGATATTTCAAGCCTGGTGTTGAATCTGATTTCTTCAGGGCACCTGCTAGAAACTTAAAATCTTTTAAAATACTTTGATTCTAGGTAATATCAAGGTGTGGACATTGTAAATACACCACCATTAGATTTATTCAAATTTCAGTGTCTCTAATGTTGGGATGACACAGATATCATGGATCTACGATGAACGCTTCAACAAACACTAATCCAACATACACCTTGAATAGACATATCACATAAAGTGAAGTGAACCCATGAAGAAGATCTCTAGCCAATAGCCTCCACCCAATGGATCTCTAGGAAATGACTCTAACCAATAGCTTCCCAGATTTCTTGCAAATGAATATTTTGAAATCCCAGTTCCATGATGATAATTCCACCAACAAAAGTCTAATAAAAAAAACTTGAAAAATAGGATCAATATCAATGATGCTCCAAATAAACAATAGAGAATTTTGGTTGTTAAAGAGGGAAAGAGAACGTGTGCTTCCTTATAAGAGCACCAACTTGCAAGAATAATCCCTCAAATACGCTATAAAAAACAAAAAAATGAGAAAGAGGAGGGTGTTGGAAGTGGAGAGGGTACAAAACCCTAAAAATATGTTATTGTCCTAAAATAGGGCTAGAAAATAAACTCTAGTTTCAGGCATAAGATAACCCTAACCAATAGGTTTTTACTGAAAAGGGAAAAAAATGAGTGCACTTCCTTGAAAAAGTGCACAAATCTGCAAGAGATGCCCTTAAATCCACTGAAAAGACAAATGTGTCAAAGAAAGAGGGCATAGGTGAAGCAGGGGCTAAAAAACCCTAGAAATTTGTTGTGTAAAATAAATTGTTGAAAAACCCTAGTTTCATATTTGAAACTACCCTAAAACAGTGCTGGATAGAGAAGGAAGATTCCACGCTAGCTTTGAAACCATGTTCGGATGATCAAGAGATATTGGAGTTATGGGGAACACTTCAGTAAAACCTAATCCAACATAAATATTGAACAAAATATCACATAAAGGAAAGTTAACCCAGGAACAAGATAACAAGAGATAAGGTGCCCCTAGGGAAAATAATCAATCACTCATGAATCCATATTGGTACAAAAAACTAATAAGGTGTATATTTATACACAACTTATGAGGTGTGGTTCCTTCCCCCATAAGGGGAACATGGGCCCACATAAATGCTTTGGTTGACCTTGGTATCCTAGAACAATATAAAATAAAGTTGACTAGGTTGTTCTTAAACCATATCCTAGTAATATAATTTTGAGGGCGATTAGCCAGAATGTCAAGTAACCACAAGTGAAGTTTGCCATCATTTCAACACCTAAGGGATAGATCTAATCAACAACACAAATGTAGAATCTATATTGACTTACACCAGTAATAAAAGAACAATATACCAAATTCAAAAATTAGAAAAGGGCTTACTAAATAAACAAAGCAGCCATCCCGGGCTAAGCACTAAATCATCCCAAAAACTCAGCTACAAACTAGAGAAGACTCACATCTAAAAAGTCATATCTTATAGACATTAAGGGGATTCATCAAATGAAGTGCGTCTTTGAATATCCTGTCTGGGTAAAAAATAATGATCAAAGATACAATTAGGATTCTTGAGGGACGAGAAAAAAAATGATTATGCATGCTATCCACCCTTGGGAATATCCTAGGCCAGTTGTCATTTAAATATCCAGAGCGATTATCTGGAAAATGCCATTAGGATTTTTCAGTTGGTGACTTATGTACACAGCAATTGGGTTTTGCTCTAATTGCACCTAATAATTCCAAGCCATAAATAAATATTAGTTTATTGAAAAAAATAAAAAACCTAGGTGTCACGTCCCCTCCCATCCAACCAGCTAGATGGAGAGGATCGTGACGGTTAAACCGGGCATCTAGCCCCCATATCCATTCAGCAAGCATTCAAATCAAAAGAGAATATATACATATACAAATGCATAACATATGTGATATTAAAATGGGCGTCTAGCCCTATTAAGTGTTTAATCATAAGCATGAACATAATATAACAGGGATAGATGGAAATATATGATTTTTAAGAAAATCACAGCGGAATTAAAGTCGATAGCACATTCATCATTCATTTAAGATGTTCATCAAATAAGTAATTGCAATTTAACACAAGAGGATACTTATCTTATACGAAAGTAGTCCCACGCAACTGGCTATGCAACTGCAACGTTCCACCCAACCGTAGGCCAGTGTGCTCCTCAATCTTTCAGCACCACTGCCACCCCCGAGCTGGGCATGATCTCTACAAGGAACCAGGGAACAACAGACTCACACATAGCCAAGCATACACCAAGATGAGCCAAGCCAATCTGCAATTGGGTTTATCAGGCTGCTAGGAGATGGGAAGGAAGAATTGCTAAGCTAGTGAGCTCAACCACAGAGCTATGGGTACCCCTCCCAGATCTGTTCAGCTTGGCACTCACAATGCCTACACACCCAACACCAGGAAGTATTCTCTTCACTGCCACACAGTCCCTCAAGCCATACCTTCCTTTCTAGTGCTCTCAGGGTGTGCATAGAAAAGTAGCCAGCCCTCTTGATCTTCTTGAGAGGATATTCCCTACACTAGGTTTATCAAGCTAATTCTGTCCACTACCATTCCAGTTTCTTGCTTACAGATTCAAATCCAAAACATGATGCACTTAACAACAACCACAATTGTTGGGCATGAAGAAAACGTTTTCCACAGTGGGATGCATGAGAGGGGGTTTCAGTTGACTTAGAAAAACGTGGGAACCCACAAAAACGAAAATGGGAAGTTGGGAAAATGACCCAGGAAGCCAAATCCGTTTTTAGAAAAACGTCCCTGGACATTCAGGGGCAAAAACGACCTCCCTACAGTCCCCAAAACGTGGCCCTTCACTCCCAGGCTACGGCATATGCAAAAACGAACTCCCAGGCATGGAAAAATGCAAGCTTTTGCTGAAAAACGTGAAGGGAATGACCCAGATAGCTCCCACTGCGTGAATGAATGAAGACTGCCCATTCCCCATGGCTTTGGGCACCATTTCGTGGGTGATTTCTTGCAAAAGGAGGCAAAACACGAATTTCCAGGTTGATGGCTTGCCCATGCACGAAAATGGCTTGCCCATACTCTTTCATTCCCAAGGCATTAACTGCCTTAACCAATTTCTTGGAAAAAATTAAATTATTGGGTACATGAGACAAAATGGGTAGTTGGTGGTTTATGGGTTTCCCCATTGACACATGGATTAATACTATTGGCTCAAGGGTTTGAATAATTTCCCTCACTATTCCTTGTAGAGTCATGCCCCATCTCTTTTGTTGCATTGCATAGCCGGTTGTGGGTTTTTCATTAAAAATTCGTAATTACATGATGTCTTATATACATTGTGCCCATCTCGCACAAGAACCATAGGCATCTATTTTAATTGCCGATACATAAATGCTAAATCAATGGTGGGGCCTTGACCTTGAGATCCTCACCATGATTAAGTTACAATATTTACATCATTTACAAAGGGGTTCAAAATGGGGACGTGACACTAGGTCCTGGGAAAAAATCAAAATTGGAAAAACCCAATCCATGAGATGCAAAAGATAATCTAATCACCTCTTGTAGGAGTTTCAAGGCCAGGTATGTAGTGAATATTAGAATGCAAAACATGCAGATGGGGACAATCTTTGTAATCTTCCAATTGTTGTTCTATAGCAGTACCCCCAATAAAGCTTCTATGACCTTCAGAACCCACATGCCTTTACTTGGTTGGCTTAATTTCTCTAACTGAGATGTATTGGCAAGTACAATGTTGGTATTAGTTGTATCACGCTATTCAACTGTTGACACATCTTCTAAAGGTTGCACTGCGACACAACTATTCGTTAAACCATTGTTGTCGTGCACATTTAAGTACAAGCATACAATAACATGATCATCAACCTTGCAATTTGGGAATTTGTGCTTCCACGCATTGACTACTAACTCCATTATTACTCTAGTAGCAACAACTTAAGAAGATGTTGAACAAATAAATCTCACGACCTGTTATTGGAGAAAACTTCTCGGACCTAAAACAACATTTCAAAGTACTATATCTATAAATAATGTATTGACAAATGACAAATTGGTAGATTTACACAAAGAATATAATGAATAAAAAAGAGAGTATGGGGATGAGACAAAAGATTACATGTTGCAAGCACAACAAAATGATCTCTATTGGTTAGTTTTTTCTGTATAATTTTAATAACCGCAATAATACAAAGGTCCTTGAGACAAAAATATCCAAATGCCCAGCGCATTACAAGCTCAGGAGATTTTTTCCTTGGTAACAATATTTTATGCATATGGGGTTCGAATTTTAATATAGGGACTCTACCTTTCAATTAATTGATCCTTTCTGCCACCCCTAACATATAAAATCTTTATCTTAGCTACCCATGCATACATTCAAAACCTTCAACAGTTCATGAAAAATCCCTAAAGTTAAAGGAGAACAAAACTTTCCATTATGATTGTCAATGGTGCTGAACTAGCAAATATAGAGAGCATTTTGACAAATAAACAACACATTAAAATAAAGAATAAATAAAAGAGGGTGGAATAGATTAGGTGTAAAATTGAAGTCTAGTGTGAGATATTAAAGCCATGAAATTGACACAACCTTTCACAAGCTAAATGATAATCAATCCAAGAGATTAGACATAGTCATCTTGCATGAAAGCAAGTGCTATTAAGTTCTCCGACCACAATGGACTTGACAAGATATTTGAATTTTTCACATGCACTTCAAAAGTACAATACAAGTATAGTTTGAGTTTTGAGTTTAAATCTATAACTTTTATAATATTTGGGAAATGATATTTCTACTTAAGTTTCACTATATATTCTCGTATAATATTTGGGAAATGATATTTCTACTTAAGTTTCACTATATATTCTCATTGCTAATATTTGGGAAATGATATTTCTACTTAAGTTTCGCTATATATTTTCATTTAGCATACTTATGCTAATTAGGATAGAAGAGAATGCACTTTTTTCCAAAAAATAAATATTAGAGTAAAAGCAATGGACCCAACTTAGAGACCCAGCAGAAGCAACTATTTACTAAGATGCATCAAAGATTATGAAATATCACCTTTTTTTATTGCACTAGAAAGGATAAAACTTATTGGCACTTTGTTGGTATCTTTTCTCTTGGATTTAATGAAAGTAAAACTCAACCAGCACAAACATGAACTTCAACTGCAATCTCCCTGAATTGGAAGCTCCCGCATATCCAATTTTTTTGTGGAAAAGTCTCGAGATCTCCGGAGCCAGATACCTGAGTTATGAGTACTAAATTCATTCTATTGAATGCCCTATCCCATCCCAACGCCAAACTCTAACAAAGAATGTGATGTAGGCCCACCGCGAAAGACACCGGACAAAAATCCAAAGCAAATGACTGCCAGTAAGATGCTGGAAAATTATTTAAAAAATATAAAATTAAAATCCAACTATATCAAACATTTAGAAATTAGGTGCCAACTAATGCCTCTTCCCTTGATTTTTTAAATCAAAAGATGCAACTTTCCATGAAAAAACATAATTTGTTATATAAAAGCGCGGGGAAGAGAGTAAAATTATAACAAAATACTGTAAACCTAAAGTTATTGAATCTCTCACGCTTATTCAGATCTATCTCCGAAAACAATCATCCATTAGCCATGGCTAATGCGGCAGAGGACTACAGTGAGAACATGGCTACATTACAAAGCTCAGATGGCAAACTATTCGAGGTCCAGAAGGCCATGGCATTGAAGTCCAATGTCCTCAGGATGACGCTTCGGGGTGTGCAAACCAAGAAACCCATTCATCTGCAAAATGTTTCAAGCAACATTTTGAAAATGGTCATCGATTATAGTGAATACCATCATTCCCTGGATGCAGCAGCAACCGAAAGAGGTAGAAAATGGGATGCAAAGTTTGTGAAAGCTCTTGTAGATGATGTACAAACACTTGTCCAACTTACTGTAGAGTGGTACTAGTAATGAGAAGATCATCAAAATATAAAACCACAATAAAAAAATTACCTTAAACTTGTTGTAGCTACACATTAAGATCAGATTTGCATCTTTTGAAATTCTGAGAAAGAAGGAAGGAGTCCATCTTTGCGTACCAAGCTCTCGGGGCTTGTTTCAATCCATACAAAGATTTATTCAATATGAAAACTAATGATGGATCTGATATGTATCCTTCTGGCTGTTTCATATATACCTCATCATCAAGGTCTCCATGTAGAAAAGCACTCTCCACATCCATGTGGTGCACTTCCCAGTGCTTGGATGCTGCAATGGCCAAAACTAGGCGGATGGAATCCATCTTTGCAATTGGTGCAAAAGTCTTAGTGTAGTACACACCTTGGACTTGGGAGAAACCTTTTCCCACCAACCTAGCTTTGTATTTTTTGATAGAGTCATCAGCAGCAACCTTTGTGCAGTAGATCCACTTGCATTGAACTAATTTTCTTCCAGGTGGAACATAAACTAGATCCCATATATTGTTTTCTTGAAGAGAACTGTACTCTTTATCCATGGCAGTTTTCCATCGTGGATCTTGGTGGGCATGATAGTATGATTTGCGATCTAAACCAATCATCAAATAACATTCCTCAGATAATAATGGATCAGAAAAAGAAAGAGCCATACCTGCTCTTTGATAGTTTGCTCGTGTTCTCCTTGGATAAGCAGGATTTCCAATGTTTGGAGCAGCAGATTGTAGAGTGTTTTGAGCCCACTTTGGTAACTGAGGAGGATCATTATGGTCTGATTCCGAACCTGATATGTCATGACCATCAAAGTCTAATATAATATCAAAGATATCAGATCCAATGCTTTCTTCATAATCACTCGAATCTTCTTCTTGTGGAGGGTGCAGATCGGTAGTGTTTTCCTTAACTAGTTTCAGATCTGGCAGTGGTTTTTCAAACTTCACACTTCACTCTATGAATACCTTTTTGGATCTGATATTCATGTGTTTATATGATTTTGATTCTTCCCCATATCCTGTCAGGATACATTCAATACTTTGTAAATCCAAAGACTTTCACGGATGAATGTGGAACTTGGTTCTGAATATATGTAGCAACATTAATGGCTTCATCCCAAAGATTTGTAGCCAAACCTTTTGACTCAAGCATGCAGGTAGCCTTCTCTTTCAGTGACCGATTCTTCCTTCCACTACACCATTTTGCTAGGGTGTGTAGGGAACTGTATAGTGCATCTGAATTTCACTTTCGGCACAAATTTGCAGCAACTCAGTCTTGATATATTCTCCACCATTATCATATCTAAGAGCTTTGATCTTGCTCTTAGTGGCAGTCTCAACAGAAGCCTTAAAATCCTTGAATTTTCTAAGCAATTCTGACTTGTTTTTGAGAAAAAATACCGAAGTAAAGCGGGAAAAGTCGTTGATGAATGTCAAAACATACCTTGAACCATTCATGTACATATTTGGAAGAAGACCACTGATATCAAAATGTATGAGGCCCAAAATGGTGGAATCTTTGCTAGCTTTGCCGAGGTCGAATCTGTGCTCGGGCTGCTTCCGAACAATGCAATCGGGGAAAATTCCCTTCAAGGAACAGAGTTGTGGAAGACCATATACCATGGATTTCTATTGTAGCAACTTCAAATACTTGTAATTAAGGTGTCCAAACCTTTCATGCCAAATCCTACTAACCTTGTAGCCATGAGTGAGGAGAGCAATGGGCTTTTCGAGTGGCACAAAGTTAGAAAACTCATAGTATTTTGCAGTGTGGTTTTCCTTTCCGACTACAATAAGTCTTCCACTTTTGATATCAGAAATTTTGACATTGTTAGGGCTGAATGTAACTTGATTTGGTTCAACAGTGTGTGTCATTTGATACACAGAAAGTAGATTTGAAGCCAAGGAAGGCACATAGAGAACATTCTGGAAGCTTCCATGCTCTACATGGATGGTACCTTTTCCCTTCAAAGAAATTTTTGAGTCATCTCCCAAATGGATGGGGATGGAGATGCTTGGATCAAATGAAGAGAAGGATTCAATGTTTGCAGCCATATGATTCGAGGCACCGAAATCTATCAGTAGAGTGGTGGATTTCGAAACAGTTGCCATGAGTGCTTGACCTCTTTCATGATCATCATTCCTATCCTTCTTCCGTGCACCGTTAGGAAGACATATGTTGTTCTTTTCCAAAAGGAGGGCCATTTGATCTATTGTTTTCTTCATGCATGAACTTTCAGGATGAAAGCCATGGTCACAATATGAACATTTAGATTTTTTGTTTCCCTCTTTACCCTTTTGCTTGTTCCTTGAACTGGATGGTGCTTCCGGTTGCTTGCCTTTATCTCTTTGCTTGGTAGACTCGAATTTGGGCTGCTCTTTCCTTTTCTTTCCTTTACCATTCAGATTCTTAGGTCCTTGAGAAAAGAGGGCTGAATCTTTGGAGTTTATGGACCCCATTTGAATCAACTTATCATGCTCTTTTGTGATGGACTCAATGAAGGCATTCAAGGTAGGCATCTTTCAATTTGGGGTTGTTAGCCGGCCGGAATTGAAAGTAGAGACAAATACCAAGTAATATTTCCCAAGCTTTGTGAGAATGGAGAGGATCAATTGCTTATCCTCTTTCACAACACCACTATTCTTCAACTGCAATGAAAAGTGCTTGAATCTTGTGAAAAACTCATTGATGGTCTCGAAATTCTTAGGACTAATGGCAATCAATTCATTTCCCAATTGAAAGACCCTAAGCTCGTCTTGATTTCCAAAGAAATTGTCAAGTTTCTCCCATATTTCTTTTGGAGTCTTCAATCTGCTGAGATGGAAGTGAAGATCTTTGGAAATGGAGAGGTAAAGGAGACCATAAGCTTCATCAAGCTTATTGTAGTGTTTGGTTCTTTCCGACAATGTGCTTGGCTCCAATTCGAGGCCAATAGTGACTCTATAGTACCCTTTTGAGTGAAATATAATCTCCATATCATATTTCCATTCAAAATAATTGAAAGGAGTAAGAATTGGCTTGGAAGAAGAGTATTCCATCTCAAATAGCAAGTGCACTTGATGTAGAAGAACTTGTCAAACACAAGAGAGCGAATGCAATTGTTGTAGATGATTAACTTGCAAATCACAATCAAATCAAGAACAGTAAGGTCGAACAATCCACCCTTTTAAAGTTGCATCACACGTGGGATTGGAGATCAAACAAGTTGAATAGGTCCAATGTATCAAATCCAGGAATTATGTGGAAAAATCAAGCTTATGGAGTGGATTGGAGTGTATTTTTCTGCTTTGCATTCACATGAGCGAATGCACATGAGATCTTTCATGCTAAAAATTCAATAATTTTGAGGAAATTCACTCAAATATTCTTGTAGAACACCTGTAGAAAAGGGATCTTGTCCCTACAATGGCTCCGATACCATGTAAAATTAGTCACGGCAGATCTAATGAACAAGTAAATCAATCACAATAGATGAAACTCAGAAAATATGGTGTAAACTGTGCAAAAGCATGCATCAGTGCTCTATAATCCCAATAAGGGTGAAAATACAATACAATACCGTCACAATGAGTGAGCAATTCGAATTAACCAAGGAGGTCATTCGAATTAAATAAATGGCATAGCTTGGCTCCAACTATGAGTCCTCATCATCAATCAATGGTGGTCATCAATGCACAAGTCACTATCAAACAGGTGTCAAACTGAGTCTAACTGAGTGTAATAAGTGTAATTGATGGTATGTGGCACTAATCTAGGGATGGAGGCTCAGTGGAGGGCGCATGAGGATTTAACTGCACTCAACTGTCATTCATGTCTCATCGGAGGTCAATCGGAGTGATACCATAAGTTATGGTTCAATCAGAGGTAAAGCGGAGTGATAACTGAAGTGTAACTAGACTGGTAAGTGAGAAAGGTGCTCTTCTTCAGTGGAAGGTGAGAACTGGGTGCACAACAAGCTAGGAGGGCTTAAACTAAGTGGAAAGTAGCTCTCGAGTGCTGGGAGACTAAGGAGTAGGTGGTGGAGGTACCATACTGATGACTAGGTAGCATGCAGATGCATGCATGCGTGCAAAGTACATAAGTGAATGATGAGATATCCTAACACTTATACAAGAAGGTAACCATTTCTATTCTTATTGAAACACTATATGCTTTATCCAAGAAAACATATTTGACAACATGTTTATCACATATTCAAGTCTTGAAGCTAATTTCCATGCTTCCTTAGTACTTACGATGCAACACATGTGACCACATATGCAGAGATAATCATCTCAAGCAGAGTTTCAAGAACTAATAACCAATGCACCTACGATGTATCTAACTAGCCATGACAAGTTTTGGAACCCTTTTCATTTAATCATGATTTTTATTATATCATTAAAATATTCCTCATAATCAACTTACATCATGTTTCCTAAGTACAGTTACTCACACCATACTATTTTTGTAGATGCACTCTATCCTTTTTACATAGTTTCACGGTACTCACACTTATGGTTCCTTGATTCTTGTCTCTAAATTTCTATACATCAGATAAATATTACTTTTATCCATACATACTTCATGAATTCCCTTTCATGCCGGAGGTCACCATATCAATATTTTTCTTTAGGACTTCTGAGTAATTCTACTAAAGACTTAAATCTTATTATTTACTTCGAACTTACTTTGGTCATAGAAAATAGACCTTTCATTAAAGCATTTTACTTCCTATATAATCCTTTTTACTTGCTTGACTATAGAATGTAAATTATTTCTATATCATGCATGTCAATAAGGTAGCGATAAGGAAATTCACTACTGTAATAAACTTGCATTCAACAATTTACTAGTTCCCAGAGTGCACAACATACCTCTAGGTTTATGAGTCCATAGACCGTAGTATTGTTACTCAACTCTGATGCCACTTGTAATGTCTCTCAAAATACACGTTAAAATCTTTCTTAAGGATCTTCGTAATGTCCTAAAACACGTGTTTACATAAATTAACATTGGCATTGATCACTTAAGTGTTGTTATCCTTGTAACTGAGTAAATTAACTTTAGCACGGGTAAGTTGTTTGACGTTCTTCTTGTTTACATCCTGATAATTTAACTTACATCCAAAGAGTTCTATTTTATCACTTATTGAATTGAGCATAGTATTATGATAACATCATATACTAGTTACTAACATTCTTGATATATAATGATGCAGGAGCATCCTGCCTTCCAAACCTTGTACTTTTGATCATACCTAGAAGGGGTCTTCATTTTTTGAATTAGTGGTCCTTTGGTGAAATATTGTAGACAATAATATGTTTTTAGTATGATTCCAGATAGATGATGAGTCACTAGGTGAGTGATGAGTTATTTAGTGAGTTGTGTAACTAAGTCCTCATCTAACGGCAACATTCGATGAAGATCAAAGGATTTTATGAGTGAGTCATAGAGATAGTGTTTGTAATAGAAATTGCCCCTAGACTACGGAGGGAACAAGCTAGTACAATCTCGAAAATCTCAACATAATGAACATAAAATAAGGTTTTGTTTTTGTATTTTATTGGTTTGAGAGTTTGATTTGAAGGTAATAATCAGCATCAAACTCAAACTAACACAGATTCTGAATCATGTAACAATGAAAGAACTGAGATATTAAAGTTTAAAATAACAAATATAAACCATCACATTCATAAGCATACACTCGTTTTGTTCACAATGACTGAGCATTCACATGAATAAAAACATTAAACAAGGAATGAGGTCAATAGCTGAGTGATCCAACTGATGAGAAACAAAAGCAATAAATAAGATAGAATGGCTTATATGTATATAAATATATCTCGGTCCTCAAAAACTTACATAAGAGTAGCTTGTATCAATCTGTAATTCATATCCAAAAAGATCCAGTTTCAATATAGTTTCCTTGAAACAAAAATCGAACCATCCCCCTCCCAAGTTTCTTCCTTTTATCCTTTTTACAAAAATGAGTTTCATAACTCACTTTAGATCTATCTTCGAGGTAGTTACAACTAGAAGTTACATATTAGTTTTCGAATCTTTAAAACAATTCATTAACAACTATTTTATGATAACAAAAAAAAAATACTTTGACAGTTGGAGATGAGGTGGTTCATAACTGCTTGGAAACCTCAGCTAGCATAGCTATGCCTTCCAAGGCATGTGACTTCTTCTTATCTCGATTTTTTCGAGTCTCTATACCTCGAACCTTGTTAACTAATCCCTTGTTCAGCTCCTTTAACTCTTCAATTATATTTGCCATATCTTCAACCTACACTTCTATCTGTCCCTTCCTTCTTAAAGCTTCTTTAGCTACCACAATCAATTCTTGGTAAAGAGCATTAATGTCCTCTAAGTCTTCCCTTAGCCTTTTATTAGTAGTTATATACTTTTCATTGGACTCATTTAAGAACTTCTTTTGGGATTTATACTGCTGTATTGTTTTCTTTAGGTTTTCATCCTCTGTATATATTCGAACATCTGGATGTATGCTTGAATGTTCTTCTTCTCCAAATGGAATATCTAGCTTCTCAAAAATTAACTCTTCTTCTTGCTGATTTTTGGATACTGCACCTGAGAGGGGACAAACTGAAGTAGATGGTTGTTCAATACTTGGGATAGCTCCTTGTTCTATCATCATTTCCTGCTTTGCAACCATTTCACACTCCTCAACAATTTCAGCTATCATTTCATTCTCCTTTTCTATATTTATCTCAATCTCAACTAAATCTAACTCAGCTTTACCATTCCCACCCTCTTCACCTGAAGAGTCTTCAATAATAGTGACCTTCTCTTCCTTCAGCTTAGGATCTATTAAGCTCCTCATATTCAAGCTGAGTTTATTCGTGGGTCTTGTTTTAGGTCGCCATTTAATCTCTTTCAGTTTTGTTAAAGCTTTGATATCAACATCAAAATATGGAATTTTAAATATCTTCTCTTCAACAACTAAGGTAGGAAAAATCAAAGTCGAGCTCTCTTTTGCGAAAACACTATGCACTCCCTCCTTCAAGCTGGAAACCTCTTTCCTATCCATAGGAACAATAAATATCTCTGAATTTTCTTCTAAAACATCTTCATGTTGTCCTTCAAACATATCTTCTTGCATTGTATTTTCAAGGTGTTGAATCTCTTGTGCCTTAACCTCATGAGATTCCTCTAAATTAGCACTCTGCAAATTCTCCTATGCATATCTTTTAAATTTATTCATAAAGCCGGTTTGTTTGCTAGGTGTATGCTTCTTTTCTTGCTCATCCTGTTTAATTACAAAACCTAACCAGAATAAAAAGTGATCCCAATCCCAACCTTCCTTCTGCAAAAATGTGCAAACTATTAAATTAATCAGACCATGATGGAATAATTACTGGTCTGAATCTTGATTTTTTACTCTGTTAGACATCTCCTAGAGACTCTTTAATAAGAATAAAGGTAGATTCATTTTTTACTGTTGTGTTAGATGCAGTAGAAACCGTGTAGAAACCTTATGTGATACTTGAACACAGAAGAAAACCGGCCCTCGTAGGTAATATAACTCTAATAAATCCCTATCACTTCTCTCCATTCAGGTTTGAAGTTTTTTATACTCACACCCTTACTCTAGTTTAATACTCCAGTTCCCGGCATAAAAAAATGCACTAGGGTCAAACTCAAAAGCACCCTTTTAAACCCACTGTTCTCCCTCTAATGGCACATCGAATGCGTCAGAAATTAGGGCCTCTATCATTTCAAATCTTAGGGTATCGAATTTCACTATGTTATCAAACCCTGTAATCTTTTCGAAGAAATGAAACCAGCCTGTGTTCTTGAAGATTGCAAGACACTCATGAAATTATGTTTCCCAAGCAGTATCTGTCGGTTCAAATCGACTCAACTTGCCACTTTTTCTCATGTTTGCACAGTAAATTTACGAAATTACCTACTTTCCAACTGAATAGAGTGTGAAAAACCTCTTGAATAAGTGTTGTCCAATTTTAGAATCCGAGAGCCCCAATTATAAAATCGTGGCATTAACCACCCCAAATTCGTCAATGATGACTACAAATTGTTTATACAGGTGTCATAATGAAGTAAAGAGGTGTCTGGAATCTCTTCCTTCATCATCAAATGCAATGGCCACATCTTGCTATCAAGAAACCATGAACCCTCATGATGCCTGATTCCTGCAGCATGCAAGAGTATTTGATCTGGGCCTTGCGTTGCGGGAATACTCCACATGCGATTTTGACACATAAGCTCACAATCCAAGGTTAAACTTCGGATTTTGCATTAGTATATAGTTTAAGTAAGTATTTTGAGAACATTAAAAGATATATAATACTTGATAAGCCATTAAAGGTGCCACTAAGGGTGAAATCACTTAAAACCAAAAGAAAACTATAACATGACACAAAAAGAAAATCAAAATAATTTATTAAACCATTTAAAATCTAAAATATAAATAGAATGAAAATGAAAAAGAGGAATAATTATTTTAAGAAAACACACACAGAAAATAAGGACAATTTTAGTGTTAACATCTTGCTCCTGCTAAGGGATGAAATCCTCCTTGTGAGGCTTCAAGAACCTGTAGACTAGTGCCTTCTGCCAACTGAACTAAACTTCATTTTTATTATTCCATCTTCCATTGGGTATGGAGTCTTATTTCTCACCAGTTTGTACAATGAGTGTGACTTCTTTCACTTTCAATAACTATATAAATGTTTGAGGAATCGTTCATTGACTGGACTGGACAATTCTTCACCCTCCAAAGTCTGCAATATGAAAGATTACTTTCCAAAAATTTTGAAATTTTAAAGGGACCTAGCCACAAATTGTCAAACTTACCATGCTGGCCCTTTTGGTCTCTCCTAGCATCCCATCTGAGCAGCATATCATTAGGATAAATAGTATCTTTTTTTCCCTTCTTATCAAATCTTCCTTTGATTTTATTCCTGTGTGCTTTAGCCTTTTCTGCTAGAGCTTCTCTTTCTTGCTGCAATTCAACCAATGAGTAAATCCTTCTTTGAAGATCAGTAGGTTCTTCTTGACTTTCTTTGAAAAATTTCATTATTGGAATGCCTAGTTGAATAGGAAAAACTGCATCTATACCATACACCAATTGAAATGGGGACATGCCTATTGCTTTCTTGGTGGTTATTCTATCTGCCCATAATGCATATTTTAGCATTGAATCCTAAGATCTCTTATTTTGATTTAACAGTTTTTTGATAGTCTGAATGATGTTTTTGTTTGATGACTCTGCTAATCCATTACCCTGAGGGTAATATGGTGTAGAATGTCTCAGGTCAATTCCATTCTGTTCACAAAAACTAACCATATCTTTTGACTTGAAAGCAGGTGCATTATCAGTCAACAGTTTCTGAGGATAACCAAATCTACTTAAAATGTTTTCTTGTATAAAATTCATGATGACTTTTTCAGTTGCACTACGTGTTGGAATTGCCTCCACCCATTTAGTGAAAGAATCTGTAGTTGTAAGTATCCACCTATGTTGTCCACTAGATGCAGGATTGATCTCTCCTATAAAGTCTAATCCCCATTGTTGAAAAGGAGCATTGACTGCAATAGGCTTTAATGGTAAGGATATAAGTTTTTGCTTTCCAGCAAACTTTTGACATTGAACACAAGCTCTCACCTATTGATACACATCTGAGAATAAAGAGGGTCAATAATAGCCCGACCTGAGAATTTTATAAGCTGTAGACTTCCAATATTTGTGACCACCACAAGCACCCTCGTGCAATTCTGAAATGACCTCTTCAACCTGTGATTTTTCCAAACACCTGAGAAACACTCCACCTGGATCCTTCCAGTATAACTGCTTATTTACCAAACAATATTTTGTAGCCTTCAAATTTAATGAACTTGAATCCTTCTTATCAAAATGATTAGGGCATTTCAAATGCAATAAAAAATGAACTATATCATCATACCATTATGATTCTGCATATTTATCCATAGTCATCTCTTCATTTTACTTCATTTGTAATTCTTCCTGAGTTGACTGCTTAGCCAACAAATGAATATCCAAAGCCTCACAATTTGAATCAGCTAACAGTCTTGCTAAACCCTACCCTTTCACTAACTTTGTAGGCCTGATTTCTACTTCATACTCCATAACTTTTGCAATACACCTACCTCTTTTACCTTCACTGTCTGGTTGAGTTAAAATTTCTTTAATAACAACATTAGGTACATAGGGAATTATCTTCGAATGCAGAATATAAATTCTGAAAAACTTCAAGGCTTTAACAAGTGCATATGCTTATTTCTCAAGTGTACTGTACTTTAATTCTGAGTCTCTGAGATTATTACTAAAGAAAGCTATAGGCTGCTCTAAGCCATCTGCATTTTTTTGTAGTAAAACAACAGCTATAGTATCCTGTGATGCAAAAGAAAAAGTGAGAAAATATTTTGAATAGTTTGGACTTACCAAGACTGGGGCTTCTGTCAAAGCTTGCTTAATCTTTTCAAATGAAGCTCTAGCTTCTGCTGTCCATTTCACCTCTTCATCCTTCTTCAACATAGATGTGATATGTTTGATAGTTTCAGCAAAATTTGGGATGAACCATCTCAGGAAATTGATTTTCCCAATGAATGATTGAGCATCACTCTTGCTTCTAGGGATTGTAATCTTCAGAATTACTTTGACTCTCTTTGGGTCTATTTTAATGCCATCTATTGAAACAAGATGCCCTAAATATTTTCCCTCCTATACAACAAATTGTGACTTTTTAGGGTTCAAAGACAACCCAAATTTCCTACACTTCAGAAATGTTTGTCTAAGATGCTGCAAGTGTTCATCATCAGACTTAGAAAACACAGTAATATCATCGAGGTAAATGACTACAAATTTCTCTCTTTCTCCAACAAAGGCTATATCCATAGCTCTTTGAAATGTTGCACCGACATTCGTAAAACCAAATGGAATCTTATCGTACATGAATGTACCCCAAGGAGTTGTAAAAGCAGTCATTTCCCTGTCATCTGGATGCACATCAATTTGATTATACCCCGAAAATCCATCAACCATTGAAATTCTTTGAGCACCCACCAACTTCTACAAAATTTGTTCAATTTTAGGAAACGGATAATTATCCTTCAATGAAGCTCTATTAAGATTCTGAAAGTCCACACATAATCTAATATCTCCATTCTTATTTCCTATTGGAACCAAGTTTGCAACCCATGATGAAAATCAGAATGGAACAATTATCTTTGCATCTAGTAACCTTTTAACTTCCTTTTCTACGACTGGTAGCAAAGTTGGATTAATTCTCCTTAACTTTTGTCTAAAAGGTTTGACATTTGACTTTAAAGGCACCTTATGCTGAATAATTCTAGTGTCATAGGTTCTCAAATCTTCATAGCACTAGGCAAAAATGTCAACAAATTCCTTCAACAATTTTATGTACCTGTTTCTCTACTCTACTGAAAGAGATTTAGAAATCTTCACCATCTTTGGCTGCTCTTCTGTACCAATGTTATAGATCATAATATTTTTCTCTAAAGATTGCATGGATGGTTTTAGCAAGGTGTCATCTTTAGAAAATATTCTCTCAAGGGGAACCAAACCTTTAGGAATAAAAGTTCCCTTCAACTCAATAATTTTATGATCAACAATTATATTTTCTGTGTATGCAGCAGTGTCATCAACCTCCTCATCTTGATCTTGATCAATTAGAGAATTAGAAAACTCTCCATCTAACTCCAATAATTTTTTTATTTCTATATCATCCTAAAAAACTCTCCATTGTTTTATATTATCTGGCACTGAGGGTCTATATTTAACTTCAATTGGATATTTCAGTTGAGTATGTTTTGGAATCTTCAAATGTGTAGCTACCAAAGCCAATGAATCAGTTGTTTGATTCTGATCTCTGGGAATAAAATAAATATTGAATGCTATGAAAAAGGTATCAATCATATCCCAAACCTCATTTCTATATACCTTCAACAAATCCTGCTTTACTTCATATTTTCGCTTCACCTGTTGGACAACTAGTTCGGAGTCACCATAAACAGAAAGTTGTTGAATTCCCAAATCCTTCGCAGCCCTTAAACCAAGTATTAGTGCCTCATATTCTGTTGTGTTGTTAGTAGTGGAAAATTCCAATTTATACATCAAGCAAATTACCTCTCCACTAGGATAAATCAAAACAATGCCAGCTCCCACTCCTTCCTTGGACGAAGAACCATCAAAGTACATCTGCCACAACTAATCTTTTTGTTCAATAGTAGGTGTGACTGATGTTTCTTTTTCTACCTGTAGTACTCCAGTTGTATTCTCATCACTGAAATGAAGCATACAAGATCCCAATTCTTCATCTACTGAATAAAGGCGATGGTTGGTTGGGATCTTATCATCTGTGACTATGAAAGCATACTGTAATTCCCTATACAATCTTCTATTCTCTCCACCAAACACTGGAATGGTTGCATATGCCAAATCCATCTGCAATGTACCACCTATTTTCTTTGCCCAGGACCTTGAGAGTAACATGCCAAACTTAGGAGAGATTTCAGCAACCACCACATCCATTATAACACTCTTCATTGGTAATTGAGAAAGATTGACCACAAGATCCTTAATCACTCCTAGACATTTCACAGCTCTGGAATCAAATGCAAATAAATCATGATATGGCTTAGTGACACTCAAACCAAGGGCCTCCATGAATGGTTTAGGAATCAGTTTTGAGAGGCTCCAGAATCTAGAAGGCAGTTGTGAATCATTTGATCATGGACAATCAAGGTTATATAAAATGGTGGAGGAAAAGTTGAAACATTTTCAGGCTTTTCAGATGAAGCAGAACCAAGAATAATTGTAGGATGTTCTTCTTGTAAATTTACAGTATCTGAAGTAGAATAATTAACTTGAACATTCAATAGCTTACATGCAGAATCTCTAAAACAAGGAGTCTTCATTAACTCAGTCAATGGCACTGGAACCTTGATTTTACATAATTCATTCTAAAAGTTAAAAGTTTGTGCATTTTTACTAGTTTCTTCAAACTCTGCTGCCTTGACCTAATCCCCCTGGTTCTGTCTCTTTTCTTGTGCTTGATTAGGCAACTGTTTATAAGGTGGAACTATCTTCTTCTTTGAAAAATGGACAGACTGTTTTGGACCTGATCTTAAATTATAAGACTTTTTAGGTTCTGTCTGACACATACCAGCTGAAACCGGAGGGTCATGATCACTTCCTTTTTGACAATTGTATGAATCATATTACTCAGAATCTGATAGCTGCACTCAGTTGTAAAACCTTCATATGAAAACTCCCCAAAGTAATTTAAATTCTTATTTGAATCATCTTCATATTGCAAATCTTCCACCTATTCAACTTCTTCTATAAAATTATTTTGGAATGGGGGAGGAACTCTTTGTTCTTCATTTCCTCTTCTCCCTTTGAATATCATTGTTTCTTCTTTCCCAGGGGATGAATCTTGGTACAAAAGGACGTCTAAACTGATTAGTATTTTGATTAGGATTTCTTTCCCCCTCTTGAATAGGTTTATTTGAATTCTTTTCCAATTCCAGTTTGCTCACTTTTGCAATCAACGTTTTAATTAACTTATTCATCTCATCTATCTGACCTTCTTCTTTTATTGATGTAGAGGCTAAAGGAATTATTGCATTTTTATCCTTCTGGTCATGAACCTGATAATCAGACTAATCTTTAAGTCTATTCGAGGCTAAAATGTTGGATTCAACCTCCAGGGAAGCTTCTTGCATGTTCAGTAAAGTCACTGACCTTCTTTCTCTTAAATGCAAGAAAAACTCATGGTCAAAAGAATTGGCATAAGTTAGCTTAGCTGAGTTCATGGAAGGCTTAATTTCATCGGGAATCCTTCCATACATCTTATTAAAGCGTTTGGAGAAGTCTGCTATAGTTTCATCTATTTTCCTCTTCAATGCTGCAAATTCTGTTATGTAATAAGTATGATATTTGGTATCACCCCTCTGTCTCATAAACATTTCCTAAATTTCTTCAATCAAGGTTATCGAATTAGCTGGCAATTCTCAAAACCATTTTCTTACTTCCCCATCTAAACTTTGCACAATCATTCTCATCCACACATCTTTAGCTTCAATATTTTGGTTATCTGCATAACTTAGAAATGCCTTCCAATGTTCTTTAGCAGTGATTTCTCCTTGGCCGTTAAACCTAGGTAGGTATTTCTGATAGCCTCCTCCAGGAAAAGCATTTAGAGGCTGAGGTAAAACTAAGGGAGCATACCTAGCAGCTACCATTCTATCCATCATGTCAAGTTGTTGTTGTCCAGCCATTTTGGAAATAGTTTGACTTAATGAAGACAAGGGTTTACTGATAGTTTTACTTGGGCTCAACTGATGAGTAAGAGTATTATCTTTTGGCTGAACAAGGGTAATCTTACCATATATCTCAGTTTTAAATTTTTGGGTAGACACATAACTAGTAAAAATCTGAGTATCAACTTGAGAAGTAGGTATAAACCATGAAGTTCTTCTTTTGTCTCCTCTAATTTAAACACTGAAAACTGAAATGGAGAATTTGACTCTAATTTATCTTGAGAAAATAAAGAAGGTGAAGAGTAATATCTTGCAAAATATGATTCTAGTTTAGCCTTCTTCAAAATTTGTTCTGGATCTGAGACACCTAGATGTAGAGGTGATGTAGGTTTTTGTCTTATTCCAATCCTTCTAGAAGCCACTATGAACCACTTTCTTGGTGAAGATGTAGTCTGAAATTAAACTTCTGATCTTGTTCACCTCAAAACCAGAACAATATAGATACCCCAGGGAAGATACAACTTCACTTCCGTCCCCGGCAATGGCGCCAAAGAATTTTGTGCTAGAAATTGTCCCTAGACTACAGAGGGAACAAGATAGTACAATCTCGAAAATCTCAACATAATGAACATAAAATAGGGTTTTGTTTTTGTATTTTATTGGTTTGAGAGTTTCATTTCAAGGTAATACTCAACATCAAACTCAAACTAACACATATTCTAAATCATGTAACAATGAAAGAACTAAGATATTAAAGTTTAAAAGAACAAATATAAACCATCACATTCATAAGCATACACTAGTTTTGTTCACAACGACTGAGCATTCACATGAATAAAAACATTAAACAAGGAATGAGGTCAATAGTTGAGTGATCCAACTGATCAAAAACAAAAGCAATAAATAAGATAGAATGGCTTATATGTATATAAATATATTTCAGTCCTCAAAAACTTACATAAGAGTAGCTTTTATCAATCTGTAATGCATATCCAAAAAGCTCTAGTTTCAATATAGTTTCCTTGAAACAAAAATCGAACCATCCCCCACCCAAGTTTCTTCCTTTTATTGATTTTACAAAAATGAGTTTCATAACTCACTTTATATCTATCTTTGAGGTAGTTACAACTAGAAGTTACATATTAGTTTTTGAATGTTTAAAACAATTCATTAACAACTATTTTATGATAACAAAAACAAAATACTTTGACAGCTTGAGATCAGGTGTCTCATAACTTCTTGGCAGCCTCAGCCAGCATAGCTATGCCTTCCAAGGCATGTGACTTCTTCTTATCTTGATTTTGCTGAGTCTCTAGACCTCAAACATTGTTAACTAATCCCTTGTTCTACTCCTTTAACTCTTCAATTTTCTTTTCCATATCTTCACCCTACACTTCTACCTGTCCCTTCCTTCTTAAATCTTCTTTAGCTACCACAATCAGTTCTTGGTAATGAGCATTAATGTCCTCTAAGTCTTCCCTTAGCCTTTTATTAGTAGTTCTATACTTTTCATTGGACTCATTTAAGAACTTCTCCTGGGATTTATACTGTTGTATTGTTTTCTTTAGGTTTTCAACCTCTGTATCTATTTGAAAATCTAGATGTATGCTCGAATGTTCTTCTGCTCCAAATGGAATATCTAGCTTCTTAAAAATTAACTCTTCATCCTGCTGATTTCTGGCTATTGCACCTGAGAGGGGAAAAATTGAAGTAGATGGTTGTTCAATACTTGGGATAACTCCCTGTTCTATCATCATTTCCTGCTTTGCAACCATTTCACACTCCTTAACAATTTCAGCTATCATTTCATTCTCCTTTTCTGTATTCATCTCAATCTCAACTAAATCTAACTCAGCTTTACCATTCTTATCCTCTTCACCTGAAGAGTCTTCAATAACAATGACCTTCTCTTTCTTCAACTTAGCATCTATTAACCTCCTCATATTCAATCTGAGTTTATTGGTGGGTCTTGTTTTAGGTCACCATTTAGTCTCTTTCAGTTTTATTAAAGCTTTGAAATTAGCATCAAAATATAGAATTTTAAAGATATTCTCTTCAACAACTAAGGTAGGACAAATCAAATCCAATCTCTCTTCTGCGAAAACACTATGCACTCCCTCCTTCGAGCTGGAAGCCTCTTCCGTATCTATAGGAACAATAACTTTATCTAAATTGTGTTCTAAAACATCTTCATGCTGTCCTTTAAACATATCTTCTTGCATTTCAGTTTCAGGGTGTTGAATCTCCTGTGCATTAACCTCATGAGATTCCTATACATTAACACTCTACAAATCATCTTGTACACTAGTACTCTGCAAATTCTCCTCTGCATCTCTTTTAAATTTCTTCATAAAACCGGTTTGTTTGCTAGGTGTATGCTTATTTTCTTGCTCATCCTGTTTAATTACAAAACCTGACCAGAATAAAAAGTGGTCCCAATCCTAACCTTCCTTCTACAAAACTGTGCAAATTATTAATTTAACCAGACCATGATGGAATAATGACTGGACTGAATCTTGAGTGTTTACTCTGTTAGACATCTTCTGGAGACTCTTTAATAAGAATAAAGGTAGATTAATTTTTTACTGTTGTGTTAGATGCAGTAGAAACCTTACGTGTTACTTGAACACAGAAGCAAACTGGCCCTTGCAGGTAATATAAATATGAATAATCACTATCACTTCTCTCCATTCAGGTTTGAAGTTTTTTATACTCACACCCTTACTCCAGTTCCTGGCATAAAAAACACACTAGGGTCAAACTCAAAAGCACCCTTTTTAAAGCACTACTCTCCCTCTAACGGCACACCGACTACCTTGGAAATTAGGGCCTCTGTCATTTCAAATCTTAGGGTATCGAATTTCACTCTATTATCAATAAAATGCTGAGTAAATCCGTGAGTTACCCTATCATTAAACTCTGTAATATTTTCGAAGAACTGAAACCAACCTGCGTTCTTGAAGATTGCAGCACACTCACGAAATTCTGCTACCCAAGCGGTATCTGTCAGTTCAAACCGAATCAACTTGCCACTTCTGCTCATGTTTGCATAGTAAATTTATGAAATTACCTGCTTTGAAACTGAATAGGGTGTGAAAAACCTCTTGAATACGTGTTGTCCAATTTTAGAATTCGAGAGCCCCAAATATAAAATCGTGGCATTAACCACCCCAAATTCGTCAGTGATGACTGCAAATGGTTTATACAGGTTTCATAATGAAGTAAACAGGTGTTTGGAAGCTCTTGCTTGATCATCAAACACAATGGCCACGTCCTACTATCAAGAAACCATGAACCCTCATGATGCCCGATTCCTGCAGCGTGCAAGAGTATTTGATCTGGGCGTTGCGCTACGGGAATACTCCACATGCGATTTTGACACATAAGCACACAATCCAAGGTTAGACTTTGGATTTTGCATTAGTATATAGTTTAAGTAAGCATTTTGAGAAGCTTAAAAGATATATAATACTTGATAAGCCATTAAAGGTGCCACTAAGGATGAAATCACTTAAAACCAAAAGAAAACTATAACATGACATGAAAAGAAAATCAAAATAATTTATTAAAGCATTTAAAATATAAAATAGAAATAGAATGAAAATTAAAAAGAGGAATAAATATTTTAAGAAAACACACACAAAAACTATGGACAATTTCATTGTTAATAGATAGGATTGAGAGTTTACTAATATTAGAAATAGTTGATAAGATGTAGGAGTGTGTTGAGAGGTTTTTGGATCTGAAACATAATTGGTTTTAGAATCCTTTTGTATAAATGTGTGTAAGCCTATGAGGCATAGGAGAGGTGGCCAAACAAAGTAAATCAAGCCAAAAAAGCTGACCATGTTTGTATCAGGCCTATGAAGATCAGAAAACGGGTTCCGAACCAATTTGAATGTATCAATTTCTTATGATTGAATGGACAAAGACAATTATGTATGTCTCTGTATGAATGAATGAATTCATGTATGAATTATGATAGAAGAATAGTTCTCTGTATGCCTGAACTGTGATAGATAAGAAAATTCCTCTGTGTGTGACATATGAAATGTTGATAGTTTGAATACATGTTAAATGTTTGATTAATATGTGTGTATGATGCAACCTGAAATTCGGGTTTTAGAGAATTGAATGTTGTAGAGGATGTTTGATTGATCTCTGTGTGTGATCACATGAGTAAATTTTATACTTTGCAGCATAAACCCTGTGTCATCGATCACTGAAAGGATATGTGCTCCTTTGTATATGAATTTGCAGGTGAAGCTCAGGGTTGGACTGGAATAAGTATGTGAATTCAAACTGGATGAATTTAACTGAAGTTCTTTTCTATGTTCAAGATATGATGTGCAGGTTTAGTAAGGGAGATCAAGTCCAGTGAAGATCGATTGAGTTGGATTGATCAATTCTTTAATGAATCAACGTACAGTGGTGGAGATCGCATTCGGTATTTTGATAGATTTTGGACAATCCAGATTGAAGTAAGAAGACGCATCAATGGAATGGAAAGGATTTTTCAAGGTGAACTTGCGCGAGAGATAGAGTTCCGAAATTCCAAAGTGAAAGTTTTGCGATTGATTGTAGATCGACGAATGAAGGAAGCCACAAAATGATCAAAAACTCGTACAGTATTCCACAAGAGAAAGAGTTCGAGAGTTAATGGATAGAACAAATGCGAGTCCACCATTGATCTAATCTGCTTCCGATCCAATGGTCCAAAGTAATTGCGTAAAGCTATGTGTTCAAAGGAAATTGCAGAAGGAAGTTGCGGATTTCAATTGCGAAAGGAAGTTGCGTAAGGCACACCCGCAATTACGGAAGGAAGGAAATTGTATACGGTAATTATGGAAGGTTATTGTAGAAGGTTAGACCCGTCATTTTTAGGAAACTTAGTTAACCGCCAATTTGAATTCTTCCCTTCAACGGCATCTTGGAGAAATACTTAGATGTGTCTGCAAAGTTTGGAGGGTCTACTGAGTTTGGAATCAAACTAATCCCGGGGAAAGTGGGTTGGATTGGTTTTGTTGATCCCTCCTGCATCAAGTGGTATCAGAGCACAATTTGCTTTTGGAATTAGGTATATTATTTTTGAATTGAGTAGAGAAATTAAGGTGATGCAGGTCTGCGATAAGATAATTCAGAAGACAGAGAATTGGTATGTTTAGAAAACATTGAATCCTATGACAAGTTTGATATTAGTAGACATGTTGAAAGCTATGAAAGGGAACATGTGAATTCTTGATGAGAAGAGTTTGTGAACTCTTAGAAAAAAAAAGAAGCAGTGGAAGAACCTAAGGATCCAACAGAGGTTAAACAAGAAGGGGACAAGTTGAATGTTCTTAGAGAGGAAGTGGATCTACAGAATCCAAGAGGAGCAAAGGAAGTTTCTCAAGAGGTTCTAGAGGAGAAGGAACCAATGATACCAAATGGAAAATCTCAAGGAGAGATAGCTTGTTGAGGTATAGAAGCAGGTATGACGACTTGCTAAGAGAAGTCTTGGGAGCAGTCCACAAGTGAATAATAAGAAGTTCACAGAGAAACTGGAAATGGAGACAATGAATACTAAAGGTCATTGCAGAGGTTCTGAGGAAAGCCACAGTAGAAGGAAAGATTCCAAAGAAAAAAAGCATCAAGAGGATGAGTCAAGAGGAGTATGACAAGGAATTGGATGAAATAAGCATATGTATTATTCTACTAGAAACAATGCTAAAAGAAGACCAGACGTATGGTTGGATAATGAATAAGAAGAAAGTGATATGGAATTCACTATAGGTGAAGCTAAAGAAAAAGATGTCTACTAGATTGAAGGAAGAACTCAGGACAACTGAGTCTGAGATGGAAGTTTTGGAATCTGAACCAGAACAAGGTCCTTTGCTTGGAGAATATGTGAATGAGGATGATGAAGCAGGGATTATAAATAATTTTATGAACTCTCTGATAAGTTCAAAACCACATGAAGATAATATGGTTGAGACTTCAGATGAGGAGTGTTATGTTTTTAAATCTAATGGTTTGTGTATGACTGCAGGTATTGAAGAACTCTTAGGTGATGTGTTTATAAAGGAAGAAACTAAACAATCATCTTGGAATGTCAGAAAAAATGGAGGATAAATGCTTTTCAGAAGCATAGCAGGAGAACATAATCATGTTGTAAAGGAAGATGAAATGGTAATGCAACCTATAGCTCAGACTGGAGGAGAGATGGATGTTGGTGAATAAATGAAGCTGCTAGAAGAGATGACTGAAATAGAAGAGTTTTTGAATGAATATGTATTCAAGGACAATGAAGATGGACAGTCACTTTAAGAGGTGAAGGAAGAAAAAGAAATGTACAAATACATTTCAGGAGTACAAGATCATAATTGAATTCTAATGAAAAGAGAGGTTATGTTGTCTCATAAAGACAGCCAAGGGGAAAACCCTACACCATTGAATAAAGAGATTGTTGAGAGATAGTTAGAGAAGGCTATTGTTGCACAAAGTAAATAAGATTTGGCTCATGAATATAACCAAAGGGAAATTGAAGAGAAACATTCTAATGCTAAAGAGATACATGGATGAGGTCTCTAGAACTTTTTGAAAAGTCCAAAACAATATGAGGAGTTGGTGCTACAAGCAACGTAGAGGACTAAAGGATTTTATATTTTTAAATTTGATCATTTGTGTGTGATTGCAAGAGATTTCATTGATGAAAGTATTGAAGTCAAGTATGATGAAGAGTACCTTTTTGATGAGGGAAATATTGACTTGTTGCAACCGAAAGAACTCATAGATGAGTTTCTATTCAGAGAAAGACAACCATTGGAAGTTGTTATGAAGAAGAAGCAGAAGAAATATGAAGAAGTGATGTCTCAAGGAGATTTAGAAAAGAATATTCGGATGCCATATAAACGTGGCATAGTTGTAAAGGAGGTACAAAAACCAGTAGATAGTGGTAGCAATACATTTCAGCAGGGAGACAACAATATTTATGTTATAGTGCAGCAAGAGAGAAGAAATTTAAATGCCTTGAACATCTATGAGATGGTGTATGTTGAGGAGGAACAACATAAGAATTTTGAAATTCTTATGCAGTGGAGAAAATAAAAGCAACAAGTTCATAGCAAGCAAGTGTACTATCCATTGGATAGACTAGACATGGAGATTGAAGATATGAGGATGCTGATGGTTAAAGTGTCTCATAGAAGACACAAAGAGAAAATGAATATTTGCATCAGGAAGGAAAGAAAGCGAAGCAACAATAGGAGACAAGTAATAGAGGAAGATTGCAAAAGAAAGGCAAGTGGAGCATTGCAACAAAAAGTATGGAAGCCAAGAGAGTTGCAGTCAACAACAAGACAACATGACAACCATGAAGCAATTGGAAATATTCAACATAGATTTTGGGACCCAGGCCATCTTGAATATTGAATATTATGAACAAGAGGTCATATTTATTTCTTTCTGGGGAGTCTGATTCAGTAGCATCTTTCCTTCAAAACCTTGTACTTTTCATCAAACCTAGAAGGGGTCTTCATTTTCTTATTTAGTGGTCCTTTGGTGAAATATTGTAAACAATACTATGTTTTTAGTATGATTCTAGATAGGTGATGAGTCACTAGGTGAGTGATGAGTCATTTAGTGAGTTGTGTAACTATGTCCTCATCTAATGGCATCATTCGATGAATAGGAAAGGATTTCATGAGCAATTTATAGAGATAAGATTGAGAGTTTGCTAATCTTAGAAACAGTTGATAAGATGTAGGAGTTTCTTGAGAGTTTTTTGGATATGAACCATAATTGGTTTCGGAATCCTTTTTTATAAATGTGTGTAAGCCTACGAGGCATAGGAGAGTTGGCCAAGCAATCTAAATCAGGCCAAGAGAGCTGACCATGTTTGTATTAGGCCTATGAATATCAGAACATGGGTTCTGAACCAATGTGAATGTATTGGTTTCTTATGATTGAATTAAGAAAGACAATTATGTATGTCTCTGTATGAATGGATGAATTCATGTATGAATTATGATAGAAGAATAGTTCTCTATATGCCTAAACTATGAAAGAGAAGCAACTTCCTCTGTGTGTGTCTTATGAAATGTTGATAGTTTGAATACCTGGTAAATGCTTGATTACTTTGTGTGTATAATGCAGCTTGAAATTGGGGTTTTAGACAACTGAATGTTGTAGAGGATGTTTGACTTATAGTTTTGTGTGAGAACATGAGTAAATGTTATATTTTGCAGTATAAACCATGTGTCATCGATCACTGAAAGGATCGATGCTCCTTCGTATACGAAGTTGCAGGTGAAGCTCAGGGTTGGACTTGAACGAGTATATGAAGTTGAATTGGATGAATTTAACTGAAGTTATATTCTCTATTCAAGAGATGATGCGCAGGTTTATTAAGGGAGATCAAGTCTAGTGAATATCGATTAAGTTGGATTGATCAATCAACGCACATTCACAGAAATTGCATTCGGTGTTTGATAGAGTTTGGGAGATCCAGATCAAAGCAAGAAGACACACCAACGACTTGGAAAGGATTTCACAAGGTGAAATTGCACAAGATATAGAGTTCTGAAATGCCAAAGTGAAACTTCTGCAATTGATTTCATATCGACGGATGAATGAAGCCATGAAATGATCAACGACTTGTACAATATTCTGCAGGAGAAATAATTCAAGGATTAATTGCCAGAATGGATGCAAGGAGTCCACCATTGATCTGATATGCTTTTGATCTGACTGTCCAAAGTAATTGCAGAAAGGAAATTGCGGAAAAGTAATTGCAGAAGGAGTTGTGGAAGAAAATTGTGGAAGGAATTTGCGAAAGGCACACTCGCAATTGGGGAAGGAAGGAAATTGCGGAAGGTGATTGCAGAAGGTGAGACTTAAAATTTTTATGAAACTCATTTCACTGTGAGTTTGAATTCTGCGTCCACTTTATGAAACTAGACACTAATTGAATCCACTTTAGCGTCCACTTTAGCGCCTGGAATAACGCCAGGCGTAGCGCCCTCAATAGTGCCTCGTTTTGCTTCCTTTAGTGCAATAAATAGCGTCCTCCATAGTGCCAATCTTAGCGCCAAGTTTAGCTTCCTCTTTCGTGCCAATATTTAAACCAAGAAGTGCACCTAGTTTGGCTCCCTAAGTTGCACCAAGATTCAAGGTAGGATTAGCACCATGTTTAGCGCCTAATTTAGCTTCCTAATTTTTGTTAGGTTTAGCACCAAGTTTTGCATCTACAATAACGTCTAATATAGAATCTAGTTTTGCTCTCAAAGTACCACCATGATTTTGCTCCTAGTATTGCGCCTATATTTGCTCCCAAAATAGCACCGAGTTTTCCTCCTAGAATTGAGCCTAGTTCAACATATGAGTTACTTAATTGATGGGATAGAGGCTATTGGTTATTGGAGTTGAGAGTTATATTTGGGAAGGTTTTGTTAGACATTGATGTTGATGTGTATGATGATAATGATGATGATAAGTACGGCGACGATGATGACGATGATTCAATGATAATGATGATGCATGTTATTGCATTATTTGACCTTGAGTGACCCTAATGGAACCTAAGTGGTTCTTTTGGAAACTAAGAGACCGTAATTAATCCTAAATGACCATGATGGAATATGAGTGTCCCTATGACATTTGAGTGACTCTAACTGCATGATGTTGATGATGTCGTTGCATCCTGAAAATGATAAATATAGCATTGATGATCTGTAAGATGTTGACTAGGATGTTGATGATGACGATGATGTCAATTTCAATAATGGGTATGTAGGTGATTATAGCACTATTTGATCTTGACTAATCCTAATGGATCCTAATGACCATAATGGCATCTAAGTGACCCTAATAGCACCTAAATGACCCTAATGGCATTTGAGTGACCCTAATAGCACCTAAATGACCCTAATGGCATTTAATTGCCCCTAACAACATTTGAGTGACCCTAATGGAACTTGATTCACCCTAACAACATGAGGATGATGTTGATGATGCATGATAACAGTGATGATGGAATTGATTGTGATTTGATTACAAGATCATAACGATGACAATTATGATCACTACATTGATAATGACAATGACGATGACTATGGTGATAATGTTGATCTCTATGATGATGGAAATTATGATAACGACAGTGACGACGATGACAATGAGGATGATTTTGATGATGCATGTGATAGAAATTATGGATGTTGATGATCGCAATGGAACCTAAATGACCATAATTGCATCTTAGTGACCATAATGTCACCTAAATGAATCTGATGGAATTCGAATGTCCCTAAAAACATTTGATTGACCCTAATGGCATCTCAATGACCCTTACTTTGCACCTCACAACTTCTTGTTCACTCCTCATTTGGAATAATCACACCTTGATCTATCGATCCATGATGATGCCTTTGAACATTGCTTGCATCCTTTTTAATATAGGTGGGGATTGCCTCAATCATTTTCTTCTTCTAAGGTGCCTTTCATCATGCCTGATCCCAGGTGGAGCCAAACATGCAATACACTCAAATCAATGTGTAATTGTCTTCTCAAAGTCTTCCAAAGAAAGGAATGGTCAATCCATTGGGTCCATGTTATCACCAAATTTTGCATGACTACCCAAGGTATTCTAAGTCTCAATGCACACGACAATTACAATTGGATGTCATATTTGTCATTGTGTCTACAGATTGTAATTGGATGTCTAGGAAATAAACCTAGTTCAATATCTATATTACCCAAAATACTACCTATATTGATTGTTCCATTTTATGTCTTCTCAACTTTAGACCTATCTTTATAAGTGGATAGACAACCAAAGACCAAGAAACTTCATGCCAAAGGTCAATAAATATTCAAAAAGGGACCATTGTATTGCAAGAGATATATAATTGAAGGATCTCTCTTGTAATTTAGTTCATTGACTTCTCTCATGTCCACATTAGAAGAAAAAAGGCGTGATCCTTTTAGTGGATTTATACTTGTCAACAAAGGGCCTCCATACTTGTGAATTTTTTATTGTTTGTTGAGTTAAAAGTGCTTGCAACTATGTACTAGTCGAATGTTCTACAAAGATGTCCAAACTTAGATGCATTTGTTGTGGCATTCCACCCAACAAGGCCATCTCAATAGTCTCGTCATCTAGCTCTGTCACCAATATGTCACAGACCATCACAGTCACCTAAGACAATTGTCGACTAACAACTGGATGGGAGTGCCTTTTGTTGTTTGAAAACAAGGCCTTGAAATTAATACCAACATGAGAGTTAATGGTGATGTTAGCAAAGTGAGAAAGAAAACTATCAGATGAACCTAATTTTTTTTAGATTGATAAAGATGTTAGTGTAATACTTTCTTATATATAACATCATGACAACAACAATTATGATGCATGATGACAGAGATGATAGTGTTTATGATTATCTGATTATAAGATGGTAGCGATGATAATTGATGCCTATGTTCCTAGATCTACGCTAAACCTCTTTTAGGAAACCCATTTAATCAATAGGCAGTTGGATGCCTTTTTCATCATCACAATGATCATGATGATTACAATCATGACATTGATTGCGATGATAGACTATGATGCCAATGACGATGACTATGGAGATAATGTCAATGCCTATGATGATGGTGATAATGATAATGACGATGGTGATGATAACAATGAGGATCATGGTAATTACTAATTATTAAGATCTATTGACCCAATTAGTAGAGGGAAAAGTCCTTTATGAAATTCTTGTAAGGTAGTAGGATGCCTTGTTCATTATCAAAATGTTGATGACATGAATGACAATGATGCCAATAATATATGGCGATGACAATGATGATGATGATGGTGGTGGTGGTGGTGTATTGTGTGATGTTTTTGATGATGACTAGGATGATGATGTCAATGTTAATGTTGATGATACATGTGATAGCACTTCTAGATTTTGATTGATCCTAATGGCACCTAAATGACCGTAATGGCATTGGACTGATCCTATTCTCACCTAAATGGCTCTAATGGGATTCTAGTGTCTCTAACAAAATTTGAGAGATCCTAATGGAATATGGTTGACCCTAACCACATGATGATGATGCATTATGACAATTATGGTGGACTTGATGATGATTTGAAAATTATAAGATGATATCAATCACAATTGATGCCAACACTGACTATGATGATGATATATGATGAATTCAATGATGATGACATGAATGACTATCATGATGATATATGGTGATGATGATGATGATGATGATGATGATGATGATGATGATGATGTTTATGTATTGTATGATAATGTTGACCCATTGATCATGACAATTACCAATGATGTCTATGATGATGACCATGATGACAATGACGATGATGACGATGAGGTTCATGACAATTACTAATTATAAATACGCATCGATCTAGTTAGGAAAGGGGAATCCTTCTTTACAAAATTCTTGTAAGGTAGTAGTATGCCTTGTTCCATCACAATGTTGATGATATGAATGGCTATCATGATTATATAATATGACAATGACAATGGTGATGATGATGATGTTGATGTGCCGTGTAATGTTGATTATGACAATGATGATAATGTCTATGTCTATGATTATGACGCATGTCATAGCACTTATGGATCGTGGTTGACTATCTAGGTTGATTTTTTTTTTTTTTTTTTTGTAATAATACTTATTAATAACAAATAATTGTGTACCTTATATAACATTTATTTTTATTTTTATATAGAATTTAAATATTTTATATAAATTTTATGAATAACGAGAAAGGGTATTGTCTTTATAGCTTTTTTATTAAAAAGATGAAAATAATTTATATTATATAAACTATAAATTGATAATAGTTATGTTTTATAATTTTAATTTTCTATAATTTAGAATAAAATGATATTTTTTATTAAATTGAAAACTTAAATCAATTATAATTTAATATTTTAATTTTTAATAATTTAAAAAACTATATGATTTTAATATTTTTTTAGTTAAATTGAAAATGCATGGCAATTGAAATATTAACAATGGGAGAACGACTAAATAACCTTGATATTATAGTTAAAAGTGCACCATTACATTAAATTTGAATTAAAGTGGACCATAATTGTTTATAATTTATTATTTCATCATTTTTTTTTCATATTGTATTATTTTGAAAGGGCAAAATAACTTTTTAATTCATTATTTGGTTTTATATTGTTCACATGGTTTCATATTGTGATACCAAAGGAAGAAAGGAAAGGACAATTACTTTTATCTATTTTTTTTTTTTTAAATCAAGAGAATATTTTTTTTATCCAAAGATCATTATCGTAATACATTGATATAAACGAAAAAAAATAGGTGTTGATGATGACTTCTTCAAGAACTAATAAACATTGGAATCCACAGAAAAATACAAAAAAGCCAAGCAAAAAGAAGTGATGATTTTCTACTTTTCAAATAATTCTTGAAGTGTTGTAGTTATTGGCTAGAGTGAAACCATTATTAGAGACTCAAGTCTTCTCTTAACAGTCCTTTTACATCTTGTTTGGATCAGTTTTTCTAAATTGAGGCCATGTGATAAGCACTTAATCTAGTAATTATATCCTAACTCACATTTTAAATTTTTGTTTGAATCTCAATTCATTTATTTAATGATCACTTAATTTGAAGATTTAAAAAATTAGAATAAACTTATTTTATTTTACAAGTAAATGAATAGATAATATATTCTTAATATTGTCTTAAAATTAAAATTAAATTAATTTTTTTTAATATTCAAATCATTGCTCAACACAAACAGTTACTTTCTCATTTCCAATCATACGATATATACAAAGATTCATGAACTATGGAAAGGATTTAATGTACACTAGATTTAGTTCCGTCCCTTCTGCTTTCTTACTAGGAGATCATAGTTATCTTTTACTGTGTATAAAGGCGATGAGAGGAGCGCAGGGGCAGATGCCAAGCCTGATAAGCTGTCAATTCTCTGTCATGGTCGAAGCCTCAATCCTCTACACTCATTTATTTGTAAAGGAGGGATAATCAGCACAACACTTGGGGCCCTGGTCATATGGTGTAGCCTGCGGCTGGAAAGACGATCGCCTTCGCATGTGATGGCTAGAACACCCATTCTCGAACCTTCCAAGTTTTGCTGGGGAAACAGACCCGCTGGAGGAGGCTCGAACCTGCCAAGTTTTGCTGGGGAAACAGACCCGCTGGAGGAGGCTCGAACCTGCCAAGTTTTGCTGGGGAACAGATCCGCCAGAGGCGGCTAAATTAGGAGATTCAGGTGAAGCAGAAGAGGCAAATGAAACGACTCGAGGGGGCGGCGAGAGGGATTTCTCAATGGGAGAAGGGCGCTGAAATATTCTTGCTCAAATTTAAAATTCAAATTCAAATGAATGGAAGAAGAACGTTATTGGGTTTATGGCAGTTAATGTTTTGGAGATTGCGATCCGGCCATATCATGGAAACGGCGAATGTGTTGTGGTAACGGAGACAGCATCGAGGGAATGGACGGAAATGGTCTGGCCTGAATCATAGATTGAGCAGGTCAGCGAGGATGGGCCAAGACGTGACAGCCAGGGTGGTCGGAGAGTCTCTCGTCAGGCACATGACGATTTCGTCGTCCGAGCGAAATTGTCGAATATATAGATAACTCCATACCCTTAATATGCAGATGCTTGGGGAACGATTTCAATGGTTTCCATTCTTTCACTGGCTGTAAATGCAAATTCAGCCAACAATTTATTTGTGAGATATGGTGGCTTCGGCTGTTAGAATCTTATGGTTTTCAAGTAGCATTGTTGGTTGCATCTGTTTTACACCGAAATTGCGAGACTTGTGGCTAAGACAATTTCAACGAACAGGTTTGCATGTAAGAGGATTTAACCATTTGCACACCCTAGCTATTTTTATTCTTTTTTTTAACTTAGTGTGGAAACCCTCGCGTGGAAATTGCAATAGCTTCGAAATTTCAAGATCAAGGGGGCTTCACTAGAAGGAAATATAATATCACGTTCATTCATATTGTTGTATTAAATATTCACGAAAACCTAAAAGTTATATTGCTTATATATTAAGGGGCAAAGGGTTTTTTTTATTTAATATAACAATACAAAAATACTTTGGGGTTAATGTAACAATACAAAAATACTTTGGAGTCTTTTTTATATGTGCAGGCTGACAAATATCCACCAAATGGAGATGGCGAGATCACGACAGGATGAGAAATCGGGTTGAGGCAAGTCTGAGGCTTACCAGTAGGCAAGGAAATCATGTCTTGAGGCATGCTTGAGGCCAGGGTTTTTGTGGTGAAGTGGGTTTCCAGTCGATCATAGTCGAAAGACAGTGGTCATTAACAGCCAATTGTTACCAATAGCCTTGGGAATCTCTAAGCCTCCAGGGCCTATTATAGGCCCTCGATAGGCCTTGGGGGCTTGAATACCCAACCACTAATGCATATTACAGGCCTTAGGATGTTTAGTCATCCTCCTAGAGCTTGTTACATGCCCTAGGGGCTTGGATACCTAGCCCACAACAGGCTTAGTCAACGATTGGGGAACTGCAATATGCAATCTAAATATTGTACTATGTGCATTGGCTCTAGTGACATACAAGAAGTGATCTCCTATCTCTTCATTAGACCATTAGATGTTGCAAATCATAATGATATGTGGTTGAGTAATTGCATTGTAGGTGAAGTAATGTGCATCCATGATATACATCGAAAGAAGCAAGGTGCATTGTAGAATGCATGTGGGGTCATAAGAGGGGTATCATATCAATACACTAGGTAGAAATATAAAGGGGTATAAAAAATGTTAATGAAAAAATTGATACATACAATATTAGTGAAAATATGGGTTTTTTTAAATTGGGAAGCCATATTTGGAGGGGGTTAAAAAATTGATTTTGGAAGGTATTTTCCAATATTTAGTGAAATTAGTGGTATTGTTTCATATGCCATGAACGAACGTGCTATGCTAGTTGTTTATTGAGTGAATTACCCGTGTTCAAGATGAATTGGTAACGTTTGATACTTTATTGCTAAAACCCCTTCAGTTTCCTATTGTCAGGCAATCCCTTTCATAGTATTTTTATTATTATTGTTTTAACTGAGCATGGAAACCCTGACGGGAAAATTGCAGTAGCACAGAAATTGCACTAGTGTGGAAATTTCAAGAAGAATTGGTAATGTGTGATAGTTTATTGCTAAAACCCTGTCAGTCTCCTATTGTCAAGTGAGCGCTTTCATGGTATTTTTCATTTTCAGTCGTATCACACCCAAGCACTGCAACCTATGTCCAGTGCAGTTGCATCCTAGCAGGCGTGGCGCAGATGGCTAGCAGGGGTTGCCAAAAGTGTTGCAACCACATGTAGAGGAGTCGTTTGGCCATGCCCGCGATGACAAGCCTCTGCTATGGCATGATTTAAGATGCTCGTCGCCTCTGGTGTTATTGTCTGTTGAATTGTGCTTAGCCCTACTCGCATTATTGTCCATAAATTAAAAAAAAAACTTTCTTCATAAGGAAATCAATCTTCAGAAACTGTCTCTAAATCTCTCTTAACTAAACAAAATAAATTCTCAATGAGGGACTTCAAATTCAATCATACATTCTTTGATTTCTAACATTCCCCATAAGCTTCCTGTGCAATTAAATTTAACTCATGCTGCCTTTAACCCTCCCTTTGGGGTTTTCTTCGTTTCCCATATATATTTTTTTGTTTTGATGATGATTCCCATGCCATTTAGAATCTGACAGAACTCCAAAAAATGTCTCCCACTTTGGGAAATCGCCAAGCTCCTTCATTCCACGACACTATGCGAGATAAAAACTTCTTCGTGCAAATAAATCCCGTTTTATTTCCCCTTTCTTCGATTTAATTGTTAAAAACTCAATCACCTCGAAGATTTAATTGTTAAAACGCCAATCACTTGGGATTTTCTTTACTGCAAATAGCTAAATTCAGTTGTGTTCCCCAACAAATATCGAAGTTCTTCAACAAATATGCTTATGGTGTTGCTGGAACTTCATCTTTTTATGCTTCTCGATTTGTACATGTATTATTACTTTCTCTCCACAACCTACACATCTTTGCACTACAATTCCATTGACATGGTGAAGATGAGTACACTAATCTAGTCTACAAAAATAGGTAGAAAAATCCACTGGCACTGCACATCTTGAGTCACTAGATCTCGCCCCTGAGATTTACCTATTTGCTTATGTATTTAACAAGCATTTGAATCTCAATTAATCAGACAATTTTAGGCCATCCTATAGTGCATATTTGATAGAACATATACCCTGTATAAATACATATAAACGATGAACAAGCTACAACAGAAAACTCTAGTCTTTTCCAACCAGTAGAAATATTCACAAACCATACATTTGCATATACCATGCATATAATTGGACAAAATAAAAGAGACATATTCCTGAAATCACGAGTAGATATATCATCCTGTTTGCTAAATCTTAAACAAGAAAGGACCTTCAAGAAACTATGTATGCCCTTGATTTGTAATAGCCTACAAGTTGATAATACTATTTGCAAAGAGAATGATCTAGGGTTCTAGTCAGTAGGAAATTAGTGCCCCATCGTACCAATATTCGCCCACCTAATTGCTAATGGAACTACTAGCCTACCTAATTTAACTAATTGTTTCCCACCTAATTGACATGGAATAGAATGACCCTGTCTCAAACTAGTAGTATATATAAATAAGAACATCTCTTGAATTAGTTTTTTTTAACACCCTCGACACAGGAAATGGAACTAAAAGAAAAACAGAGTAAATAGGATATAAAATTACAAAGACAATCACTCATCTGGGTGAGTAGATTTGATCCAATTTAAATTAGAAGAAAAGACAATACACTTAACCTCATTTGAAGTTGTGACTCATGTATTTCGGATGAACAAAATTCATTATTTCTACTGTTATTTCTCAGAATATTATTAATCTCAAATAAGAAGAAAATATAATATGCATAACCTCATTTTCCCGTGTAGTATCTTTGCTGTCATGTACTTTTTCAGTATTTCCTTTATAAACACATGCCTTCCCATCTTTCTAGTTATTATGTTGTCTTGTCCTTTTGTTAAATATACTATGTTGGAAATAATATATGTCTTCAAATAATTCTATAAATTTTGAAAGATTGTTATGATTGTGCCATTTTGTGCAAATTTTGTCATTGGGATCAATCTCTAAAAAGAGCAATGCTGCACATTTATTGTGGAAACTAGTGGCATCTATATTTGTTGGCATATCGCTATCCATATTAGTGGTGTGTTGTGCCAATACCATAATGGGTTTGAGATTTATTTAGATTGGTGTCCTAGAATTTAGGAAAGTTAGCGCTACATCCTTTGAAGCAAAGGTGGAATTCTTTTGCATTTTTAATACTTATTGCATCATTGTTTGTTGTTATATGGTTAGATGGCTAGCATTAAGAGTTTTCACATATTTACCAGTTTTTTCTCAGAGGTTATTTAGAAGGATCACATTCTAGAAATTGGTGGGACAATTTTCAAAAATGCCTTGAGACTAGATGAAAAAAACTTAAGAGTAGCTTTTCATTGTGCAA